>LZPO01055088.1:639939-654392 GCA_001675575.1 Neotoma lepida | reverse complement strand
AAAGGCATGTGCTACCACTGCCTAACCTCTATGTTTAATCTAGTGGCTGTTCTGTTCTCTGACCCCAAATAAGTTTTATTAGGGTACACAATATTTTGGGGGACATAATATAATCACCACACCTGCTGACAACATTGAATTCAGTTTATTCGATGAACGGATAACTACTGAGTGCCTGTTATCTGTTGAGCACTGAGAACCCAGTGTCTGGCCCCTAAAGAGCTTGCCAGGTTAGCAGGAGCTTGGCTGAGAATAACTAGAACTTAAGAATGGCTGCCTAAGTGGCCAATGTCACACAGCAAATACGCAGTTGAGCTGGGAAGTTTCCCAGTTTTCTGCACTGCAAGTGACATGGTACNGCAAAGACTAGGAGCTTCNGAGCCGAGCACTGCTCAGGTTGCAGGTTCCTCTTCAGAGTTTCCATACCCACCAGTGTCTCACAGCCTCAACCTTCATCCTCCANGTACCCTTCCGGCAGAGAGACAGAATGTGCCGGGTCTCAGCCCTTTCTGATTGTGTTTCTCATTATTCCATAGCCTCTAGGTCCCACTTCCTTTAGATAAACCAGGGGCTGATCTGCTTCAGTNGGCAGAGGTCAAGTTCAACTCAAGAACTAATCTAAGTTGGAGATGCGATCAAATAACCTTGTCAGGAAAACAACAACAACAAAGAAAAACAAAGTAACAAAACAAAAACCCACTTCAAAAAAAAAACGTCTCCTGAAGACACTAAGCGTGAAGAATTGAAACGATGTAAGGGAACAGAACATTTCTTTAAAAGATGTTTTATTTCTCTTCAGCTCATTGATCCTGTTCCTCCCTGGAAGTTGGAAAGCTTTCTCTGCCAATTAATCGCTACACTCATTACCAGCCCCCACCCCAGTTATAATCTTCAGCCTCCAAAGTAAGGACCACAGTTAGCAAGACAAATGTTTGTCTTGGAAGATCAATTACCGCACTGGGAGGTCTGAGATTCCTGGGGTTTAGTGCATGCCTTGCCTTGGACTTGCTGGGTGACCTTCGGCTCTCTGTGCCGGGTCGTCTGAGACTGCACAAGGAGCCATGTCCTGAGATTGCCCTCAGTTTCCCGATAGAAAGTCGAAGAGGGTACTTGGCCAANGATATGATTTATCTATGCCCATAAATGCTTCTCTCCCTCCTTCTGGAAGCCCGCTAATTACGTTAAGAATTGAAAATGCATTCTCTGTGGGCATCTGAAGGATGGTCTTTACAGGAATGTGTGGCAGTGGGTGTGTGAATAAAAGAGAAACATTAACAAAGTTTTGTTATTCTAGAGAAAAAAAATGCCATAACTCCATTTTTTAATGGCCACAGAGCTGAGGAGGGGGGAGAGAAAAACACAGCGTTTTTGCTGGAAGTACTGCTCACAGATGGCTCCCCAGGGGAGCAGCTTGTCTGGTGATACGGAATGCCAGTGTTTTCCAAGTGAGCCAGAAGAGTGGCTGACAGGAAGACCCGCCTTCCACTGGGTTTCCTGACCTGAGACTGTGAAGGAGTAAGCTGGCAGGCGATGCTATGACTGTCCAGTAGGTAAGATCCTCCAACCTTGGCTCAGAGATCCTGATCTCTTGATACCACACACTCTACTGAAAGACACCATGCCTCCCTGCTGCAGTGAATGAGGACAAAGGACTTGGGTGGCTGGAAATTCACAGACTTTAGGATTCAACTCACAGGAAGAAAGCATCGCTCGCTCTCTCGCTCTCTCTCTCTCTCTCTCTCTCTCTCTCTCTCTCTCTCTCTCTCTCTCTCTCTCNCNCNCNCNCACACACACACACACANACACACNCANACACACACACACACACACACACAAACTGGACTGAAGAGCACAGAGATGTTTCAGTTTAGTTTCTGCTGCTATTACAGAACGCCATAGACTGGGTAATTTATAAACCAGAAGTTTATCTCCAGGTTCCAAACTGGAAAATTCCAAATCATGGAGGCAGGATCTGGCAAGGGCCTTTTTGCTGTATTATCACAAGATGGACTGACAGGGAGCATGCCCGAGATGCAAGAGCAAGAGAATCTGCCTCTAACAGGTCCATCCTGTGAGAACTAACCCACTCATCATCAGCCCCTGCCACTTTTTAAAGGTCCTGGCTCTCAATCCTCTTATGGTGGCTAGGAACTGTTACCATGAGTGAGTTTTCCGTAGATACTCAGACCATAGCAGAAGGGTACCCTCTCTGCATTTGAACAAATATCTCTAGTCAGGCAGGGCTGTGTGTACCCATGACTCCAAAATCTGAAAGGAACTCTAGCTATAGTTCTCAGCCACAGGAGGCTCCATGACAGATNAGCAATGGATGAACCCAGTATGAGAAACCCAGAGAGGGTGAACACAGTGGTAGATGCTGGGGACAGTGAGCTGGGTGTAGTAACATCTGTAATCCCAGCACTCAGGAGGCTGCTGAGACAGGAAGTTGCCATGAGTATGAGGCTAGCCTGGGCTAAAGAGTAAGACCCTGTCTCAAAAAACAAAACAAAACAAACAACAACAACAAAAAAAAACAGAGAAAGAGAGAGGTGAATTAATTTATAAATTCTTTGTCTATGGGCATTTTTAATAGTTGCCAAAATAAGACAGTACAGAAGGTTCCCTGCACGGGCGTCAATCACATTCTTTTATGGTTAGCCATGAGGGTTGCTGAGGAATTAGTTTTCTCCCCTGGCACAAGCAAGGAGATGACTGTTAGTTCATTTTTCTCTTTTCCTTTCCCAGGGACAGCATGCACCACACCAGCAGGCATTAGTTTTCTGTGTTTGCTTTTCCCTCTGAGTTCAAGGCCTTTTTGACATTNTAACACAGTGTCTGAGGCACTTTGTTATAGGCTATTTGCACTTTGGTGCTACCAGACAGGAAACCTACAGAGTTAAAAAAAGGGGGGGGGGTGTCACAGCCAGCCCAGACGCACTGCACAACCAGGCCATAGCAGGCCTGTTACAGCACAGGACTGCCCAGTATGGCTCAGGTTCACTGAGTGGCTTGTTGACTGAAGCCCTGCTGTCTTGTCCACATGGGGACTCTCCTTTCCAGCAAGTGGCCTTCTATAAATTGCAACTGAACTCCATCTAAACTTTATTGAGCGTGACTGCTCTATCGCTCAGAATCCTGGATGCACTTTTTGAAAGTCACAGTCAAAGCAATACTCTCTCAGAGCTGGAGAGATGGCTCAGTGGTTAAGAGCACTTGCTGTTCTTGCAGAGGATCCAGGTTCAGTTCCCAGCACCCNTATGGAGGCTCATAACTGTCTGTAATATCAGTTCCAGGGGGCCCAAGACTTGCTTCTGTTCTTGTATGCACATGACACCCATACATACATGCATACAAACACTCATACACATAAACTAAAAGAAAATAAATATGAACAAACAACAACAATAAAAATCAGTAATTGTGAATGAAAATTTCTCACGGGCTGGAGAGATGGCTCAGTGGTTAAGAATACTCATTGCTCTTCCAGAGGAACTGAGTTTGGTTCCCAGAACCCACATTAGGCGGCTCATAACAACCTGCAATTCCAGTTCCAGGGGATCCAATGCCCTCTTCTGGCCTCTGAGGACACACACATGCCAACACACACACCTAGACCTGTCTCTTATACACATCTAGATGTGTATAAGAGACAGCACCATGCATACATATACACACACGAAAGAAAGAACTTCTCCAAGTTGATAAGGACCCATAGATCCTGAACCCAATATTCCCCAAAGCCTATTTTACAAACATTTCCCAAGACAGTAGCCGGCAACTTTCCTTTGTCAGGGAACTGTGGGGACTGCAGTGTGCTGTGACTTCCTGCCTGAGTTATACCCTAAGGAAACTAAGGATCCAAGGCCCATAATGAGGAACCCATGTTCACTGCATTGGTGGGTGTGGGAGGGAGTCACTTTTTTTTTTAATTTCTAAAAAAATATATGCCTACTGGAAAATAAGTTGGGAAATAGCACTCTACTCAGATTCTACCACTATATCCCAAGATGTGAGTGACTCTCAGAGACAGGAGGTGAGGACCTGAAGTTGTCTACAGTTAATGGCCAACCCAGGCTTGGAACTCTGTGTTTCCGACCTCTGGGTTCACTGTTCTTATCAGCAGCCCCTCCCTGCTAAGGCTAGCAAAGAGCTATTGGAGAGATAACAAGGCAATAAAG
The DNA here is from genome assembly GCA_001675575.1 of Neotoma lepida. Classification (NCBI taxonomy): domain Eukaryota; kingdom Metazoa; phylum Chordata; class Mammalia; order Rodentia; family Cricetidae; genus Neotoma; species Neotoma lepida. The sequence goes on along the minus strand of LZPO01055088.1, from coordinate 650,214 downwards.
TGCCTAACGACCCCGTTTTACTGTACTAGACAAACTGATTCTGAAGTTTATTGTACTGAAAAGATAACTGTGAAGCAGATGACTATGGTTCCTCCCAAGTGAACTTCCCTATCCACTGGCAAAGAGAAGGCACAGCTATGGCTTCTTTCCCACAAGGCATCTCTGAGGAGTAGGGGAGCAGAGGTGGGCGTGAGAGAGGAACATAGCTGAGGTGCAACCTAGAGTTTGAATCCAGCCCTACCATGAGCTCTTGACAACAAACCTGATCTCACAGAATGCCACTGTCCCAGTGTATGAAAAAGGGATGATAAATGCAATATATATCCCTGGCATCACATGCTTCAAGGGCGTTATGTCATGATCCATTCGTGGGGANCACTGGGGAGAAAATACAGCGCTGTCTTGCTTCGAGAGAAGCTTTCCAGTGATGCAGTGAGGCTGCAGTGATGCAGGGAGGCTGCAGTGATGCAGGGAGGCTCGTTCTCACAGCCCTGGGCAGGTTTGAGCAAGCAGTGCAGTGTGGGTTGGCACACAGCAGAGAGGAGAGGGCAGGTGATAGCCTGGACAAAGATAGGTCACAAGATGCTGGGGGCTCCTCTGAGAGGGTTAAGGCCTGTACATGTGCATGCGTGCGTGTGTGCGCGCGTGTGTGTGTTCCTTCTGCCTCAGTCTTCTGGGCACTGAGGAAGGCATAACTTTAATGAGAATTAAGGCCAAGAGCAGGTATATAGAGATGAGCAGATTATTTTAACCAGGACTTTTTCATTAACAATCAAAAACCTCTCCCTACCTATCATCCTATCATCTATCTATCTATCTATCTATCTATCTATCTATCTATCTATCTATCTATTGAGACAGAGTCTCACTATGTAGCTCTGACTGTACTGGAATTCACTATATAGACCAAGCTGGTCTAGAAGTCACAGAGATCCATCTGCCTCTCCAGTGCTGGGATTAAAGGCATGCACCATTCACTACCCCTCACTCCAACCCTCCAACTTAAAAAAAAAATCATGTTCTCACTTCAGTTGTGCCTGGGTACATCTATGTGCTCGAGTACCTTGCTCCTCCCTCACTGAGCTCACACTGTTGCTGACACCCCTGAGACAGGTTTTCTGCCCCTAATGGCAAAATAGCTGCAGGAGCACTGACAGGGCCTTCTGCAGCTCAGCCAGCTGCTCTTTCCCTGACTGGCTCTAGACTGATGGGCCACTAGAGATGAAGCCACAAGCAGTTGTGAGCTACCCACCAAGGGTCCTGGGAACTGAACTCAGATCTCAGATCCTCTACAAGAGCAGCGAGGACTCTTAACCACTGAGTCATCCCTCTAGTCATCCCCACCACTACCCTACCTCCACTTTTTTTTAAGACAGAAGTCTCTTGTAGCCTAGGCTGGTCTCAAACATGCTATGCAGCTGAGAAATAGCTTGTGATTCCCCTACCTCCACCTCCGAAGAGCTGGGATTACAGGCATGTGCCATCATGCCATTGTTCTCTTGAGACAATATCTCAAGTATTGAAGGCTGGCCCTGGACTCCCTGTATAGCCTGAAAGGATCTTGAACGCATGATTCCCTGCCTTCCACCTCCTAAGTGCTGGTACTGAAGACATTCATCATGCCCACCTTATTCTTAGCTCATTTGTTGGAGCTGGTTTTTCGTTTTGTTTTAGTTCTATACACATTCCAGACATCAATCCCTATGATTCCTCCTAGACATAGGTTACCTTTTGGCTTTTTTTTTGCATGCATAAATGTTTTATGATGAGGTCCAGCTTGCCTATATTTCTTTCAGGGTCTGCACTTTGTGGTGGTATCAGAAACTATGGCCAAACCCAGGATGGCACCTTTGTTTAGTTTTGTGAGATTTTCAGTCTCAGCCCTTAGGCTGAGGTATCTGGTGCCTGTTGAGTGCAGTCCCTAATACTGCATGATGCATGGATCCAACTTCATTCTTTCACATGGGTTCATCCCACTGTCTATTACAGACTNTTCTTCAGTTAAAAAGTCGTGACTTGGGTTGGAGAGTTGGCTCCATGATTAAGAGCAGAGGACCTGGGTTCATTTCCAGCACCCACATAGTGGCTCACAACTGCCTGTAACTCCAGTTCCAGGGATCCAATACCCTCTTCTACCTCCATAGGCATAGGCATGCATGTGATACATACAGGGAAACATTCATACAAATAAATAAAAATTAACACAATCTTTAAAGAAAACAAGAGTCTTGACACCCTAGCGGAAAACCAGTTAACCACAGATGTCTGGATTTGCTGCTGATCTCTTGATCCCTGTTCCGAATCTTATACACCGCCCTTACATCAGCCACATTCTATTGCAATTACTGCAATATTGCATTGAGTTTTGACATTTGGAAATGCAAGCCCTCCAGCTTCATTCATCCTTTTCAAAAATGCTTTTGCTACTCCGTGTCTCTTGTAATTCCAGATGAATTTTAGGATCCACTCATCTGCTTCTGCTAAAACAGGTCATTGGTAGGGACTGCACTTGACCACTTTGGGAAATACTACCACTTTTGGGTACTTAATTTCTTTCTCTTACCTAACTTCCCAGGGTGGAATTTGTGGTACAATACTGAATAGAAGCAATGAAGGAAAACATCCTTGGGTCATGACCTCAGGGNGACAGGTCAGTTTCCCACCACTGCACATCATGCTATCTCTGGACTGTTCTTATGCACAACATATCATGTTTGAAGAATTTCCCTTTCCTTACTAGTCTGTCAAGTGGCTTTGTTTTTTAATATGAGAAGGGAGTATGCTTTGTCACATTCTTTTTCTCAAAAACTGAGATGATCACAGTTTTAGTTTTTTAAATTTCAATTTAAATCTATCTTTAAATATTAATTGAAATAGATATGACTATATTAATATCAGGTAGTTCAGAGTATAGGGAAAAGGAAATTACCAGAGTCAGGGAGGGATAGTGCAAATGGATTGATTTGTGGAGATGATGCAACAATAATGCTATAAAATACAGGCTAACCAGGGTTTATTTCATCTATTTACCTGGTCTATTATATTGACTAACTTTGGGTATTGAACCATCCTTGTATTCCTAAAGGAAATCCTCACTGGTTATGATCCCTTTATGGACAATTTGTGGAANATGTTATTACATTTTTACCCNTAAGGATACTATGTGTTATTACATTTTTACCCATGAGGATACTATGTGCAATTTCCTTGGATACTATGTACAGTTTCCTTGCCATGCCTGAACCTNGCTTTGGTATCACATCAATCCCTGCCTTGTAGAAGTACCACTCTCAGCTTTTGAATGTAAGCTGACTTACAGTCTTGTTTACTAAGCTGAGATGTCTTGCTTTCCTCACTACTTAAAAAAAAAAAGCAGAAGAAGAAGACATATTTTAGCTAGGCATGGTAGCATATGCCTTTGATTCCAGCACTCGAGAGGCAGAGGCAGGCAGATCTGTCTACAAAGCAAGTTCTAGGACAGCTAGGGCTGTTACACAAAGAAACCCTGTCTCAAGAAATGAAAAAGACTTATTTTAATGTTTAATTATGTATATATGTGTGCATGTCTCTGTGTGGGCATGTGCACAGATGCAGATGTCTACAGAGGCCAGAAGAGGACATTGGATCCCTAGAGCTGGAGTTACTAGTGATTGTGAAGTGTCAAATGTGGGTGCTGGAGAACAAATTCTGGTCCTCTATAAGAGCACTACATCTTAACCCCTGAGCCATCTCTTCAGCTCCCCTATATGCATTTTTTNAAATGTATCTTGCTGTGTAGACCACCCTCGCCATTTTCAAATCTCAAACCCTTGATCCTCCAGTATCAGTCTCCCAAACACTGAGATGAAAGGGCTGCATTATCTCACTCAGCTCCACGTGGGTCATTTCTATTAATGTCTCCTCTGTGTTTGCTGGACTTTGCTTCCTTGCAGACTCCTAATTTTTTTTTGTTAAAAAACAACTTTGTGTGTGTGTGTGTGTGTGTGTGTGTGTGAAGGTCTCTCTAAGAAGCTCTGATTGGTTTGGAACTCATTATATAGACCAGGCTAGCCTGAAACTCAGAGACACACCTGTCTCTGCCTCCCAAACGCTGGAGTTAAAGGGCTGTGCCACCATGACTGGTTGAAATTTTTTTTTAAGATTCTAATATTTCAACNCTGAAAATCACATCCACCCATCCTCACCAGGGCTGCTCATTGCTGCTTGCTGTGACCATTCTATTGCTTTTGTTGGTCCCCTTTTCTGAATGAATCTTGTGCACATAGTGTTCTTTGATATGTACAGCCTCTGAGGAACTCATTCTGTTAGCCTGGCAGGCAGCCAGTGATTGGGTTGTTTTAAAATTTAATTTTGTATGTGTGGATGTTTGCATGCATGTATGTCTGTGCACCACATACATGCAGTGTCCATAGAGATCAGAAGAGGATATCAGATCCCTTAGGACTAGAGTTACAGATGGTTGTGAGCTGCCATCAAACCCAGGTCCTCTACAGGAGCAGCCAGCGCTTTTAACTACTGAGCCATCTCTCCAGCCCACAGCCAATGGTATTAACTCACACTTAAACACTTTGCCTGGAACCAAAAAGAAAAAATCCCCAGTGTTTGCAANTGAACTATATACATGCTGGGACATGCCTTTAATTCTTAGCCAGATATTTTACAACTTTACCTTCGTCTTCACTTCCTGTTTACAGAGGGCCACAAGGTCAGCCAGAAGTGAGAATGTTCGTTGGGCCTTCTGGAGCCCAGAGAATGCAGATGGGTTTCCACATCCCCAGGATGAGCCTTCATCCCCTTGGTATGTGTCAATCCCCCTTTTCTTCCTGAGAAGTTTGGTCTGTCTATAGCTGGCTCCAGGCATTTTCTGCTGGCCCTATAGAAGCAACTAATACGGCTGCCTTTCACTGTTTTTAAGAAAAGGCATCTGGGAAGCTGACTCAGCATCAGCCTTGAGAAAGCTCAATAGTGAGCCTGTCCCTGGAGGGAATCCACAGTGGGTCAGAGCAGAAAACCAGGGTTTTCCGACTGGCGGGTTTCCTCCCCTGTACACTAGACTCCTGNACCAGGGATATGAGTGGTAGACAGCTGCAGGAATTCAGTTCTAGTGTTCAGATTCTATAGTTTTCATTTTTCAGTTGTGCTTGATTAAGCATTCTTGTGATTCTTGTGACCTTTTAACTTTCCAGTTCTAATAAAGTTGAAGACGTGGTATGCACTTCACAGCTGGTGCTGGGGCTGTGAAGAAGCAAGGAGAGAAGAGGTGGGCCTGTCATCACTCACAGCAGGAGTTCCTGAAACCTTAGGCTCTGAGCTAGTAGTCTCCATGTCCCTGCACAGCTCTTGGTGTGTGGGGGCGGGCGGTGGATGGTATGGGGAATACAAAACNTAAGCCCAACCTTGTTAGATTAGGCCCGTTATGCTGACATAGCAGTGGGGACAATGGAGTCTTCACATCATGAGGAGATCAGCTGGTGTGGGATGACAGAGTCAGAAAAGAGCATGCTCAGAATTCAAGGGCCACAGTGGGGCTCATCTAGATGTTTCCCTGGCCAGTGGTGACAACTACAGACAACAAAATAACTGTCGTCCAACCAGAGAATGGTGACTGGCAGCTCAGGCTTGTGCAGACAAAGGCTAGCTATTCCTCCAGAGCTGCAGCTGGCATGAGCAGCATGAGGAACAGAAGTTCAACAGTGAACACCAGGAATTGTCGGAGTGCTCAGAACCAACACAGCAGTGGGTGGCAGTCATGTTCCGGAACATTCATGCAGCCAAGGCTGGCCTTAAACTCTTGATCCTTCTGCCTCTNCTTCCTAAATCCTGAGATTACAAGTGTGTACCACCACATCAGCGCTCCAGAAGCACGCTTATNTTCTTTGTATTAAGTGTGAGGCANCAACCTCCTAGAAGAATTGGTAGCAGGAAGGAGCGGAACTAACACAGGGGGCTCCAGTGTCCCTCCCATACCTCCTGGGTAGGTCTCTCTCACCATTTTTATGCAAGCCAGCCCACCCTGTCTGCCAGGAACTCCTTGCCAAACAGCCTTCTCTGGCTGCTGGGACCTGCTTTCTCAACAAGCATGGCAGTCTAAAAGTGCCAGATGAACATCTATCCCAACAGCAGGCCCCATTGCCAGCCTCAAGAGGAGTACCAGTGTGTTCCACGCTGGCTCCCACAGCTCACTGAGGTAACTGGTGTGTTCACACATGTTTTCTCTGTTCCTTCTCTTCTTTATCTCAGCCTCATTCATCTACAAGTATGTCTTGGCATNAAATAAACTATGCAATGAAANGCCTGGCTGGAAGTCTGCCTCTTGGGGAGCCTAAGCTGAAGCACATTGTATCTCTCTCACCTCCCTTCCTCTGAGGGATCTCTGTCCATTTCAACCAGAGGGGGTGGGCATTTGTGTGGCTGNNCTCTGGGAAACAGCTAATGTCTCTTTTCTGTAGTCTACAGTTCTCTGCAGTCCCTGACTTCAGCTTCCTCCTGTCTCCTTCCCTGTACCCCAAAGGGCACTCTACTTGAGCATTTTCTGGGTATATTCCTGGTGTATACTGATTATCTTTCTGCCAATGAGGCTACAGAGAAATGTTGAAACAGGCCCTAAAGGTGTCTGAGGCCAATGNGTGGAGGCGTTGAAAGGCAGGAGGTGTGAACCCTGCCAAGCTCATGGAGAGCTCAGGCCAGCTCTTCATTGTCTGATGGGATCGGGGTGGGGGTGTATTTCCAGTGACTAGGAGCTGCCTTCTTTTTATAATCCTCGCTTATTCCTCATGGTTTTTGTTGTTGTTGTTTGTTTGTCTTTTGATCCTTAAAAGGCAAAAGTCTTAAAAGAACTGTTGTTCTCCTCGCCTCTAACTGCTTCTCTCCCTGGTCTCACNGGCTTTCTCACCTACCACACCACCAAAGCTCTCCCTAATGGCCAGCAAGTGATCCCAAGTGACTAAATCCATGCCAAGATCGTTCTTCATTGTCTCCTCCTTTCATTTTCCTCCCTTTCTAAGTTCAACTGCACTGTAGATTCAACCAGAGCTTTGTGAATGCTNAGCTGAGAGGTGGATATGTCCCTCAGCATTCCAGCCATTTCCTGTTCTGTCAGCTCTTAGCTTCCTCCTTTCTGAAGCACTGTCTGCCCTTCCAAAGANGGCTCCCCTGGACTTGTCAGCCCTCACTGAGCATGCCTGTCCCCTTCATTCGAGTCTCCTCACTGCCCTGATCTCTGAACACTGGGGGCCTCCAGGCTCAGTCCTGGTCACTCCTCTGACATCTGACACGCTCATCCCCTCAGGGGAGGGCATTCTGTCTGGTGTAGAAAGTCTCCGCGCTTCCTGTTGGCTGACCACTCCCAAACCAGCATCTCTCCCACACCTGAACCTTTCGCCTTGGAGCATCATAGATTCGTCTGGTTCAACCTGTCCCAAGGGCTGCTGTGGCCCCCACATCTGNGACAACTTAAGAAGAAGTTGCACAGTCTCTGGGGTTTTGAATTGTGACGTGTTGGTGTTGCTGCTTCAGAAAATCACAGCAAGAGGTACATGATGGGATGGCTCAAGGCCACTCACAGCATGGCTCCTGGGAAGCTATNAGAGACAAGAAGGGACCAGGGTCTCAGGAGCTCCTCCAAGGGCACTTCCCCAATGACCTGCCTTCTTTCTACCACGCCCTATATCCTAAAGTTTCCCCACCACCCCAGCAGCACCACAGACTGGGGGCCAAGCCTTCAATACATGGTCCAGAGGGGTCATTCCATATTCCAGCTATCACACAAACCAAAGTTCTGATTCTCTCTCACCCCACCTTCTGCCATTTTCCCTGGCTCAGCAAATGAGAACTCTGTTCACAAGCTCAGGCAAAACTCTTGGTGTCATCTGGCTCCCCGTACCCGGTCCATCAGTATGGCAGGCGGTGGTCTGCTTGTGCCTGCTCCCTCCTTATCTCAACCTCACAGCCCATGTGACCTTTCAAAAGGTCAATCAGTTCTCCACAGATCACCTCACTTCTCTCTCTCTCCTCATCTATGAGCAAAAGACACCACAGTTCACCTCACTTTCTCCCCAGGAAACACTAGCAATTTCCGTCATGTATGCCTGAGCAAATCCAAGGCCCCAGCAAGGATGCNCAGGACCCTGCATAACCATTCTGGACCCCTTTTCCCTCCCCTCCTCCACTTCTCCTCCTTTCTCCTCAGCTCCAGCTCCCCTGGCTCCTGAGAAGGACCCTCAATACATTCCAAGCTCTCTGCACCCCTGGGCCTTTTCACTGCTGCATTTCCTGCCCATGGTACTTCCTGAAGATAGCCTCAGCAAGTAGCTGGTTCACAACACCTCTCTTGAGCCCTTGCATCCTGGGCAATCCTGGGTCCTCAGAACACCCTGGCATCTATCCCCCATCTGGTATCTCTATTCATTTTTTCATTCTCCACCTCCCCATTCAGAACAAGAGCTCCATAAAAGTTGAACTAACTGTAAGTCCTCTGTGATTCCTAAGGCTGAAACAAGCCCNGCTGAAGGAATGAATGAGGGTGTGCTCAATGAAAACTGATGAATGAAGTCTAAGTTCCCATCCACATGGACCTCGGTATGTCCACGACTCCACCCAACAGTTGGAGATTTGAACTGGGGTTCTGAAGCACAACTCCCTGCTGCGTCCTTCCTGGCCATTTCGTGTGCTTTTGTGCAAATCAGTGAAACCTGTCCTGGTTTCATTCTGTTGCTGTGATAAAATGCTCTGACCAAAAAAATGACTTAGAGGAGGAAAGAGTTCCTATTGAGCTTGCACTTCCAGATCACAGTCCATCGTTGCTGGAAGTCAGGGCAGGAGCTCAAGCAGTAACCTGAAGCAGAAACCNTGAAGGAAGGTTGCTTATTATTGCTCCCAGGCTCATGCTCAGCTAGCTTTCTTAGACAACCCAGGACCAGCTGCTTAGGAATGGTGCTGCCCACAGTGGGCTGGGCCATTGTACATCAATTAAAAATCAAGACAACCTCCCACAGACATGCCCATGGCCCAATCTGATTTGGGCAATCCCTCAATCGAGACTCCCTTCTCACGTGATGCTAGGCTTTGTCAAACAGGACAGATCCCAAATAGCTTTTCTTTCCTCATAAAGTCCAGTGTAGCTTGCAAAGGGCATGGGGCCTTTCTCTTGCTTTATGGAAATCAGAGCTTCCACCATGGTCTCCCTACATGACCTTGGTGCAATCTGAACCTCTCATGGGTCTCTTTCCCACTTAAAAATCCTTTACCATCTTTCAGGCTAGGGATTCATAATTCGTCTCTGCCTTGGATGACCGTGCATTGACGCTTGACAAACTGACGCTTGTCAGATAAGCAGTCGGTGCTATCTCAGGAGACGTCATCTTCACCTCCATTCCTTCACACGAAGCCCAGCACCAGTGTCCCTAGGCCTGCCTCCCTCATTGATAAAGTGTCCAGTAACTTCTCAATGAGCCCATGCACTGTAGCTGTGGTGATAATGGGCTATATCTGGCCACTCTGGAAAGCTGCCCATGTTCCAGTCATGGCTATGGCTATCAGTTATCTGTTGAGCATGAATGACCAGAGGCTGGAAAAGCACAAGGAGCTATGGTGGTGAAAAGTGGGAGAGATTAATTTCTGTCGAGGGCTGAGGCGCTGCTCTCAGCAAGTGATGAGGAGAGGGTGTGGTGACAGCTGCCTTGGAGTTTACGCCACAAATCAGCACTCTGCAGGAAATAGAAGACTGCAGGGCTCTCAGGCTTGTTGACAACTTGTGCTTTCTGATAAAGTTGTCAGAAAAAAAAAAAAAAAAAAAAAAAACAGAAAGGACAGTCCCGAGAAGTTGGGAGTTTCCTGTCCTTAGAAGTACTCTGGGAAAGGCAGTGAGTGATGTTTAAGAGGGTGTGGAAGAAGCTGCATATGCCCAGAGAAGAGACCATGTCCCCAATCTCTCCAGTGTCATTGTAACCTGGCACTGCTGTTTGCTCCCTACTTGAGAGGGCCAAGGGTCAAAGGTCAGGGTTGATATCTGCTTGAACATCAGTTAGATCACAGGAAACAGCAAAAGAAAGCAAGTGACNTTTTCACAGGGGTCACCCAAGGCCATCAGAAAACACAGATATTTACATTACGATTCATAACAGTAGCAAAATNATAATTATGAAGTAGCAATGAAAATAATTTTGTAGTTAGGGGTTACCACAATGTGAGGAACTGTATTAAAGAGTCGCAGTGTTAGGAAGGTTGAGAACTACTGCCTTAGAGGGAGAGCAGGGATGTGAGTGTCAGGGAATAATC
>LZPO01055088.1:623437-635783 GCA_001675575.1 Neotoma lepida | reverse complement strand
ATTACCATGGGTTCAAGGCCAGCCTGGGTTACATTGTTTTCCAGCACTCCTGAACTGCAGAGTGAAACCCTACCCAGTAGAAGTGAATAATGTATANAGAGAGATGTGGGGGTGGGTAGAAGAACAGATAAGAAAGGGCTGGAGAGATGGCTCAGCTGTTAAGACCACTGGCTGTTCTTCCAGAGAATCCAGGTTCAATTTCCAGCACGCACATGGCAGCTCACAACTATCTNTAACTCCAGTTCCAGGGTATCCGACACCTTCATATAGACATACATGCAGGCAAAACACAAGTGCACATAAATAAATTTTTTAAAAAAAGAAGAGATAAGAAATCAGACCAAAACCAAAGGAGCTGAGCTCTTCAGAGTCTTTGGTGGGGAGTCCATGGGATCCAGCATGATGACAGGAAGGGGATCTGTACCCCTACAGGCTAGGCCAGTCACTCACTGTGAGATGTTCTGTAAATAACCTCCTCTGAGTCACATCTGTGACCTGGACAGCACAGCACCTTCCTCACTGGCTTTGGGGATGATTAAACAGCCGCTGGTCACCATGCTTGGTCCAGGACAGGACTGGAGTAAGAGGGGCTGTGAGAGAGACAGGGCTGACTCCAGGATCAGGAATCAGTGGTGGGTAAGATGTTGTGGGTGGCCAATGATTCAACCAGGATGACAGCCATGAGGCAGGCCAGGGCTGGCTGTGCATAGATGCTGAGTTTCTGAACCATGCTCCTGGGACGGGGCCCACTTGGACAAGGTGCTGTTTGGAAAGGTCTGGCCAGCACTGTTACCCTCTCCAGCTTCTCCTGCTCCAGCCAGCTCCTTGGCTCTCTAGCTCCCTGGCTCCCATGCTCCCCAGAAGCAATGTTCCCAGAACAAACTGGCTTCTGTCCTTACAGAGTGGCTGCCAGAAGAGAATAGTTCAAGACCAACCCTTGGCTTTATAAGGGTCTGGATTAGACAAAGCTGATATGGAGGAATAGCTTCTTCACGGCCCAGGTGGAAGAATGGTAGGACCATGTGGGGACAAGCGTGAGACCCAGATGTTGGCCATGGGAATCCTAGCTCTGCCGATCACCAGCATGACTTGGGCTGGCTCTTGCCCTTCAACTAACAGTATCAACTGTGTGTGCGAAAGAAAGTTCATTGAAAAGATTAGANAAATCAGGCCAGGCATAGTGGCACATGCTATAATCCCAGCACTTAGGAGGTGGAGGCAGGAGGATCAGGATTCAAAAGGATGATAAGTNAACATTGTGCCTAGCTACAGAGTAAGTTCAAGGCCAGTATGGGTACCAAAACAGTAATAGACCCAGTTCCTTGTAATTTGCCATGCCGTTGTTTGCACCAGAAAGAGAATGGCCAGGCACACATGTTGAATCCAAGGACAGACAAGGAAGGGTATGTACATTACAGGAACCACCAATGTCTGGTCTTCAGGGCTTTTCCTCTTCAACTAGGGATTCAGGACATTCAAGCTTACAATTCCATAAAATCTTGAGAGAAAAATATGAATACCCTTTTTGNGAAATNCAACTATATAATGGAATCTGTTGGGTGTTTTTACTTTTACTTTTTATTTTTTAATTAGTTGTTTATGTGAGATAGGGGAGTTGCACATGAGTGCAGTGCCAGGGGAGGCCAGAAGAGGATATCAGATATCCTGGAACTACAATGCCAGCTTCCTAACATGCCTGCTGGGAATTGACCTTGAGTCCTCTGCAAGCATAATACACACCCCTAACTGCTAAGCCATCTCTCCGGTCCCAACACAAGGTCTCACTGGGTAGCCCTGGCTGGTGAGGGACTTNCTGTGTAGATCAGTCTGGTCTCTTCTAGAGATCCACCTGCCTCTGCCTCCTCAAAGCTGGGATCAAAGGTTCACACCGCCACACTCAGTTGAGAGTAGCTGCTTTATAAAACACTGCAAGAAGATTTTGAGAGGCTGGAGACATGGCTCAGCAGTAAGAGGAGNTTGCTGCTCTTTCATGATTTCAAATCCCAGCAACCATGTTGTGTGGTTCACAGATGTCTGTAACTTCAGCTCCAAAAGATTGAACAACTGGTCTCTGAGGACATACATGTACACACACACACTCACACACACACACACACACACACAAAGGTGCCCCCCAAACTTTGAAAGTCTAATGCTAACATACACACCAACAGCTGGTCCAGCCTAGTCCTAGTCTGAACGAATCTTGAGGAAACTGAGGGAAGAGTTCCTTCTGTCTCAGACAGGTTGCGTTACATCAGTTGTGGCTATCTGGCCAGAAAGTGATGANGGTAAGGCATTGTGGTGATTGAGGAGAAAGGGTCCTGGGTCTTGGAGATCTGTGTGTTTATGGGACGAAAGTTCCGGCAGGAAAGCTTTGCTTATCCACAGCTTGTGAAGGAATCCACCTTGAGTAGTGTCTGCCCGTGCATCTGCTGTTCACAACTTCATGGTGATCTCACTCAGGCGTTTACGAGAGCAAGCATGGACAGGGATGGCTGAAGCACACCTACGCAGTTTGAAGATTTTGTAAATCTTCACTCAGGCTCTTGAGAAAATATTGTATGTTCAATGATTATATTTTTAGAGATTTATTACTATTATTTTTTAATTATGTACCTGTGTATAGATATGTGCACATGAGAGCAGGTGCCTGCGAGGCCAGAAGAGGGCGTAGGATCTCCTGGATTGGAAATTACAGGCAACTGTGAGCCACCTGACATGAGTGCTGGGAACTGTACTTGGATCCTCTGCAAGAGCAACCAGTGTTTTTAACCCCTGAGCATCTCTCTAGCCCTCAACAGTGATATTTAAGGGACAGCTGCATTGCTGTACCTGGTCTTCTATCTTCTACTTCTATGAGCCAGAAGAGTTATAAGCAAACCAAACTCAGATCACAAATCTTCTTTCTTGGACGGGGGTGGGGGTGGGACTGGGGCTGTCTAGGATCTGCAAATCCTAGTGGAAAACAGCCTCTCTAGAGAAGCACAGAGGAAATCTTNATGTTTACAAAAATGGCTTAGTTAAGAGGCAGAATGCTAAAATAGTTACTGGGAATCAGTTACTTGCTTTCCTTTCCTGCTGGACTCATGGCCAGGGTCAATTAAAGGCCTATGACAGTGCAAAGGTGGAGGCAGCCTGGGAAAGCTGGTATGCTCAGAGAGGGCAGTGTGTATCTGCCCGGAGCAGTTGATGTGGGTCATTGACACTCTGAGATAGGCAAACCAAGTCAAAGAAATGATGGGCAAATATTTCTAGGTGTGGCTTTAGCTATTCCTGATGGTTGCTGGTAATTGTCAGCTGACAGAATCTGGAGTCACTTGGGTGACNGGCCTCTGGGTATGCCTATGGTGGATCACAGAATCTGGAGTCACTTGGGTGATGGGCCTCTGGGCATGCCTTCCGTGGATCATCTTGATTGTGCTAAGCTAATAGTCATGGGAGACCCACCCACTGAGGGCAACACCACTCTCTGGCTAGAATCCTGGACTATGTCAGTGAAGAAAGTGAGCTGANCTGCTGCACGCATTTGTGGCTCTCTTGCTTCCTGGTTTTGGATACAATGTGATCAGCTGCTTGAAGCTCCCAACACCTTGANTCCCATGCCATGGTGGGAGCCAGAATAAACCCTTTCTCACTTAAGTTGCCTCTGCCAGCACNTTTTATNATAGCCACAGAAAAGCAAGACTGTTACTCTCTCATACCCAACACATCACTGACAGTATTTTCCTAGAAGTTTCAGAGACACTGACAAGTGACAGATGAAGACGGGGCCCAAGAGAGACTGCTTGCTTGCTAATACTCAGGGAGTGTCCCTTAATGCTGCTGCTACTAGAATTCTAGCATGCCCATCTGCTCAAACAATGGCTTTCCCGCCCCCAGAACCAATGGCAAAGCCAAACATATTAAAGCAAGAATGCCAGGAAGTGAATATGCCAGCCGTGGGCACTGCCCAGACTGCACTCAGACCTCCCTGAGAAGACAACAAAAGCTTATCCACCAGTACTCTCCACACACCCTTGTCTCCCTCCTCACCCCATGTGCGCGTGCGTGTGTGTGTGTGTGCGTGTGTGTGTGTGTGTGTGTGTGTGTGTGTATGTGTGTGTACATGTTTCTATGTATGGGTGCATGTGTGTGAGGTATATGTATGTGCGTGTGTGTTCCTGAATGTGGAACAGGGCAACCTTCAGCTGTCACTCCAGATGGCCTCTACTTTTCTTCATCTGAGACAGGGTCTTCTTCATCTGAGACAGGGTCTCTCCTTGGCCTGGAACCTGCTAAGTAGGCTCTGCTGGCTGGCCACCAAGCCCTAGGGATCTGCCTGCCTCCACCTTCCCAGCTACACATGTATGCCACCATGCCTAGCTAATGCACCTGGGATTGGGGAGGGGAGGGCAAACTCAGGTCTTTGAAAGCATTTTACTGAGCTATCTCTTCAGCTCCAGAACCCTCCCCATTTTAACGTTGGTATTGTTTGGTTTAGTTTTTATTTGTGTGTGTGTGTGTGTGTGTGTGTGTGTGTGTGTGTGTGTGTGTGTCTGCTTGCCTGTGTGTGCATAACATGTATGTTGTGCCAGAAGAGGCCAGAAGAGGGCATCAGATCCCTTAGAACTGGAGTTACAGGCAGTTGTGAGCAGCCTGATGTGGTACTGGAAATCACACCTGGGTCTTCTGCAAGAGCAGCAAGTGTTCTTCACCACTAAACCATCTCTCTGGCTTCACCTCCCGCCCCCTTCTCTTTTTAAGGAAAAAAAGAAACAATGTTCTCAGGTCTATGGTGTTATCTGTATTTTATTTTTCCCCACCACTTGGTTTGACTCATTTTTTTCCCACTAACCTATACATCTGTTGGGGGTTGACAGAATGACTAATGTCTTGAATATGACTTATGTGTCACAGAGAGGCAGACAGTCAGGGGTCTTTTTTGAATGCATGGCTTATTGTTCACACATAGAAAAGGAGGACAACTCACAACAAGTGAATCTAACAACCCAACACTCTAGCTCTAAGTGATGCCACCATGTCTGGAGGCAGAATTCACTTTTGGACAGTGGGTTGAAATGGCATGAAGTGGGCTGCAGGTCGGATTGCCCAGTGCACAGCAAACCACTAACCTCATCCACACCCGCTGGTGGAGGAGGGGCAATGACATCTGCAGCAGATGCTCTCTGAGAGTGAGGGAGGCTAAGTGGTAATGGCCTCAATTGCGCTTAGCCAAGGTGCCATGTGCTACAGTCATGAAGGTCAGAGTAAGGCCAGCAGCAGGAGAACCTGGTGGGAGATAGGGTCACTGTGGAAGGGTCCCTTGTTGCTAGAGTGTGTAGCCCCTGTGTACTGAAGTTTGTCTTGTCCTTGCAGACTTTTTGGTCCCTGCTCATGATTGATGTAGGCTGCCTGATCCCANGGCATTGTTGGTTACACCCAAGCACTCGCTTCTGCCTTCAGAGTGTCCTGATGTCAGGACNTTGAGCAGGAGCCACCATCTTGTGAAGCACTCCATTTTGTTTTCTTACTTATTTTCTAAGTGTTCACTACAACTAGACTGTCGGTTCCCACCCATGCCCTATGATCTTCTGTTCAAGTCCAGATGTACCGAAGACATCTTAAAAATGTGTCTGTGGAGCTAAGTGGTGGTGGTNCACGCCTTTAATCCCAGCACTAAGGGGNTAGAGGCAGTCAGANCTCTGTGAGTTCAAGGCCAGCCTGGTTTACAGAGTGAGTGCCAGGACAGCCAAGGCTACGCAGAGAGAAACCCTGTCTCAAAAAGAAAAAAGAAAAAAAAGATATGTCCGTGTGTATCTTCACAACTTCACTTGCATTTTTTTTTAAAGCAGAGACTCATGCAGCCCAGGCTGGCCTCACACTTACTACATAGTCAAGGATGACCTAAACTGATCTATCTGCTTCTATCTCTCAGGTGCTGGGATGCCAGGCATGTGCCACCTCACCCAGCTTCATCTGTGTTCTTGCCCAGGCTCGCCAAGCTGTTTGTTATTTACTGTTATGAGTAATTTCCTTCTCTCACTGGTTTCTTATAGAGCTTCAAAAATGGAAAGTGATGTCTGAGGATGTGATTGCAGAATTTTGAAAGCCAAATTTTAACTAAATTCCTAAGAAATTTGTCAGTATCCAAAACTGTTTCTATAGCTGCTTCACTTAACCTGAGTGATCTGAAATTTCTTTCAGGAGATAGAGTTTGGGGGAAATCTCCCCTATTTATTTTGTAGAATGATATCAAGGCTTAGGTATAGATCATGAGAGAACAATAGGAACTACATTCTTAGACAAGATGGTCGTTCTACAATTCACAAAAGTCACTTGTATAGTAAAAAGAATACCTTAATTTTAAACGTAGGAGGGCAGGCATGGTATGGTGGTGCACACCTTTAATCCCAGTCTGGTCTACATAGAGAGTTTCAGAACAGCCAGGGCTATATAGTGAGACCTTGTCTTAAACAATAGTAATTTTAAAAATGAAAGGAACTGTCTTCTCCCGTTTTCTTCTTCTCATGTGTATGTGTGGTATGTAGTGTGTGTGTGTTCATATATATGTGCTCATGGATGTGGAGCCCCAAANTTGACATTGGGAATCTTCCTCAATCACTCTTCCACCTTAGTTTTTGAGGTAGAGTCTCTCAATTAAATCAGAGCTTGCTGATATCATAGTTTCACTGGCCAGTTTGCTCCAGGGAGCCCATCTCCAAGGCTGAAATTTGAAGAGGACCATCTGATATTTACATGGGTCCTCTTGCNTGCATGGCAAATATTTTAACTGCTGAGCCATGTATTTTAACTGCTGAGCCATCTCCCCAGTATACTCCCTGCACTCCCCCACCAAATGAGCTAAGGTTCTAACCCAGCGTGTCATGTAGGCTAGACAAGTGCTTTACCAATGAGCCTCCCACCCCTTCTATTTGTTAGATCTTATTTTAAGGCAGGGTTTTGCTATGAAGCCCAAGCCAGTCTTGAACTCAGCCAAAGAACTGTGCAGGAGCATCCATTGTAAAGTAGGAGGAGACAGCAGCTGCTGGGAATCTAGGTCAGCTACAGCCTGTTGACTTAGTAACAACCCTGAGTGTGCTGCATACAGGGCCTCGTGCTCACAAAAACAATGTTCCTGCCAGGTTTTTGGTGCCCAAGTTATGCTGGTTTCATGCATGGAATCTGGAAGCTTCCCTTCTTCTCCACGCTGAGATGCTTTAAATAGCGTTAAACCAGCATTTCTCTACAGATTCTCTTGGGCTCATTCGCCAGCCCACTGATCTCCCCCTTGGAGACGTGTTTTATTAAGGTACTGCCACAAATGAGGACAGNTGTGTCCATCACCCCCAGAAGGTTCCTCATGCTCCGTTGTGGTCTGTCCCTCCCTCCTCCATCCCCAGCACCCCCAAGCACTATCCTTCATTAGTTTGCATGTTTTAGAATTTTATGTAAATAGAACCAAAGAGTATGCTGTTTCTTCNTCTGGCATTTTCCATGCAGCATACAGGNACTGAATGGAACCATTGTCATATACGTGGTTAGTCATTGACCAAAATGTCATACTCTGCAAGTGTCTAGCCACTGTGGGATTCACTCATGCCATGTATATCAGGCTCNTTCATTTTTCTTGCTGACTACAATTCCACGCAGTATATGCTGCCATTGTCTCACTTTCACCAGCTGAGAGATGCTTGAGTTGTTTGGGGTTCTGGGATTTTGAAAATAAAGTCACTACAAGTCTAATATGTTTAATGTCAGCTCTTTTCTTTTTAAGACGGGGTCTCATGTACGCCAGGCTGGCCTTGTACTTGCCAGGTAGCTAAAGATAACATTGAATTCTTAATTTAAGACTCCAAGGTCCAGAGTCCTGGGGTGGCAGGCATGCACCACCACCACACACAGCTAGACTTTTTTTTCTCTTGGATAAATATTTAAGGAGGAGAAAGGTCAGGCCATAATATGAGAATGTTTAACCGCTTAAGAAACGACCATGGCTTTCCAAAGTATCCAGTCTACCTTACATGCCACCAGCACTATACCAGTGTTCCTGGTTTTGCTTTGTTTCTTTGAGTGGCTTCAATTTGGCAAAGTTCTCAAACTCTTCTTACCCTGAGCTGTGTTGTCTGGCCAACAGACCAACAGATGAAGCTTGCACACCTAGGTGCCATTACAAGGATGGGTTTGGGAATTACAGATGGAAGGGAGGTTGGGGTTCTCCTAACACGGGGCCCAGACCATGCCACAAGCCAATGGGGCTGGTGAGCTTAGTAGAGAACTCTGTTCCAAGTTTCTAGTGAATCTGACCTTTGACTCGGGCCAGGGATGCGGGTGGGGATTCCCTGCCCAGTATTTCCCTGCCCAGTGTTTCAAATGAGTAAAGCCATGACCTCCCTTCGCTGACTCAGCCAAGATTATGCATCGACCAAAGACTGCATACCTGTGCTTTGGCTCCTGGGCCCAGGGTTCTTCCACTGTGCTAAGTGGTCACAAAGTGCTCTTGGGGTTCTACTCTGGGACTAGATTTGGTTAGTGGCACCTCAGGGAAGACAAAATGTGTACCCCCCCCAAATCATTTGTTTATTCTTTTATCAGCCTCTGTCATGACAGTGTCCCAGGCCACCATGGGGAGCAAAAGGAGACCTGGGTTTAGTCCAACTTTGTGTTACTCTGGGCCAATAGTGCTCCCCTTGGGTCTCTGTCTGCTCATATTTGGAAAGAGAATATGAACGGGACATCAAATGTTGTCCTAATTGTGGGGGGAGACCAAAATGAGAACCCCAGTTCTCCCACCATAGATTTCCTTGATGTCGTGTTGATGGAGATTAAGCCTGGGGCCTCGTGCATGCCAGACAAGCAGTTGACCACTGAACTACACCCCAAGGCCCNTCACTCATACCGTGGGGGAACTGTTAATCTATGCACACCCAGCCTGCCCTGTCTGCACCTGTAGAATCAACCAAATGAAAATCAAACATGTTCTGTAGAAAAGTGCACCTTGCTCAGCATGGGTGACTCTCACCACTAATCCCAACATTCTAGAGGCTGAGGCAGGAAGGTAGCCAGGCAAGTTTGAGGCCAGCCTAGGCTATGTTATGAGTTTGAGGTCAACCTGGGTTACAGGGTGAAATCCTTTCTCAACTAGAAAAAAAAATATTACTTGAGTACTAAACATGTATACCCTCCATTGTTCCCTAGGTAATGCAGGGTCACAGCACCATACAGCATTCACACTGCATTAGTAGCTTAAAACACAGTTACTCTAATATCAGGGATACATTTGGGATGTGCTGGTAGACAATTCTGTTGTGTGAATGTCATGGTGTGCCCTTATGTAGACAGCAAGATCACTAGGTAACATGATCGCATGTGACAATGGTCACAGGTAGGGCGTAATTGATGGAAGCATCATTACCCAGCACACTGACTTTACAGGAGGACAATTTGTGGATCATACCCTGAATTTTATACAAGGACTTGAGCAGCCACAGATTTGAATACCTGTAGAGATCCTGAGACCAACCTCTCATGGGTACTGAGTGCTAAGGACAACAGTCTTTCCTAGGACTTCGGGAAGGATGAAACAAATTGATATGTGTGAGTNATGGGCAGTCCCTGTAGATCACAGAAAACAATAACTATGATGATGAAGAAGAGGCCTGGTATCCTGAAAAACATGCTCTCTTAGCTTGGACTAGCATGTGAGTGGTATGGACAATACATTCTGAGGGTCCAAAACATGAGATTACTTTAGCGTCAACAACTGGGGTTTGAGCCAGCACTCTCCTCTGATTCTAGTATTCAAGCTGAAGCAGGGGGATCAAGAGTTTGTCAGCNTGATCTACATAGAGACCTGATCTCCAGAACATAAATAAACTCTGAGGTTTAAATTTCAATTGTAATATTTATCAGTTTCCTGAGTAAGGCACGTTTCTTTGTAGCTCAACCTCCCCATTTGTCAAACTAGACTTGACTGTTGAGGATGAAATGATTCCAACTTTCCCCCTTCTCCCCATCCATGCTCCCTAGTGATGCCCCCTGTCAAGAGATGGGAGCTTTTTCTCACCTTGTCACTGGAGCATGGTACCCTGAGCATCTTTTTTCATTTGGGGATCTGACACCACCCTAGGAAGAAGCCCAATGGAACAGGAAGGATGAGCAGATATCCTTCTTGTCATCCTCATTGATTCTGCTGAACTTCAGGAAGTCCCCAGGAGCTGGCTTGCAGCTTGTTGGTTCCCACAAACACACTGGAGAGAGCAGTCAACAGCAGAACCGCCCAGCTGAGGCCAGCCTACACTGCCGTCTACAGAATTGTGAGCTGGCCCTCGATGTTTTAAGTGACTAAACTTTGGGCTGCTGTGGTTCATAACANTGGTGAGCCAATACAGTATGGAAATGACTCNGCACAGTAACCCCAGCTTAATTAAGAGAATCAGTGATAATGATGATGACAACAACCATGCTGTGCTCCTGGCTCATGCCTCTGCTGCAAGTGTTTTAAAAAGTTGTTTCATAAATCAGCTTATGGCCCGACAGTGAAAGTCAATAATGGTTTCCAGTGGCCTCCCACCCACTTACTCATTCTTCCAAATCTTGACCAATTACCAACACTTCAAGCCCTGCAAAGGATTTCGATTTGGTGTCTGAAGGAAAAAGTCACTAGCAGGTTCTAAGGCTGGAAGAGGAACGATAAGAGCTGAGTACGGCTGTGGGCAGGGTCAGAGGAAGAGATAGGCTGAGGGTAGACCGGTACAAGGACCCAGGGAGGCAGCAATGCCAGCCTCCTGTTCACACCTCCCATGGATGGCTCCCATGGCTTTTAGAATAAACTACAGATATCTGAACTATACATGNCCTAGTGTGACTTGACCTTTCACCCTGCTCTTGGTTGCTCAAATATCCCCAGCTCACTGCCTTTGCNNGTACTGTCTGCCCCTACCCCACCCNGTGTGTGCCTTCCTTTCCCTCTGTGATATTGTGTCCACCCTTTACATTTCTTCAGCCCTGATGTCATTGTATCCTTCATCTAGGCTGGGTCACCCAGATGTATCCTCTTTAAACCCCATGCTTTGCTTTCGTGGCAAACATCATGAATCATACCATAGGTGACATGCAAAGGCTCACGGGATGAACCAACCCTAAGCTCCACCAGAGATACAGCCANCTTTTTCTTGCTTGGAGCTGTGCCCCCAGAGCCTGGCCCAATTGTTGGCATGTACCAGGCATGAAGGCCCTCATCTCAGATGAGTGGCTGCCCATGAGCAAACCTTTGGGACAGAAAATCCATGCCTACCCAGAACCTCTCATCCTGAGAGGGTATNGGAGTACATGATCTTTCCACAGAGACAAGTCTGTCTCACCCAGGACACTGGTACCAGTTTTATAGCCAAAGATCACNTTTAATCTGGCCAATAAATAACCCATCTCGCTAGCCCTGGTGACTGAGTGGAAAGTCCTTAAGGAGGGAATAACACTGGTGTAGAACACCGAGTTCTCAACCTCAAGAACATGGAATTCTCCTGCAGGACTTGAATGTCTATTTGAATAAGGAATGCTTTCCCAAGCCATGTTTCATAAACAAGCCCCTGATTAGAAGCAAACAAACAGCCCGCATGGACATTGGCTGTCTGGAAGACTTCATCTGGCTGCAAAATTGAGACTCTGGAGAAAGAGNAATGGAACCTTGGAGCCTACAGAATGGTNACCATCCACCATCAACCCCATCACTGTACTCAAAANCCAGGCCTGTAGACAGTTCTGTGTGGATCTATGTCCATCTGTCCCTGGTTCCATGGCACTGTGAGTGTCAAGAGGGCAGGGACCAGTCTTGAGCACTCATTGTTCCCCTACCCAGAGCTCAGGGCATGGCACAGAGTTGTCTCTACAATTGCTCATAAGAGAGACAGAAAAGCTGAGCTATATGAGGAAATGCAGCCTGGGAATGGACTCANGTGAACAGCAAGATCAAGGCCATCAACAGTAGAAAAAATGGTGAGGAGGATGCCGAGACTCGGAGCTTCTGGATCAAGCTATTCCTGAAGGCCACTGGAACTTGCTGTCAGTGCACTGACAGGATTTGGTTAACTCAAATCCTGGTGCATACATGTTCATGGTGTGTGTGTTCACAGTAGCCCGAAGAGGAAACAACCTAAATGCCCATCAACAGGTGAGGAAGACGCCAGGCAAGCACACCTACGTAACCAACTCCTACACTGGAAAGCTGCTCACCAGCCAACAAAGGAGCCAACAACCTGTTCTGGGCTGAATGTTCAAGTCCCTCCTAGAAGTCACATGCAGATGTGCTAACCCCACTGCGTCTCAGTTTGGAGATGAGGACTCTGTGGAAGTGATTAAGGTTATATGG
>LZPO01055088.1:599219-623267 GCA_001675575.1 Neotoma lepida | reverse complement strand
ACAAACCAAGTTTGTTGGAGCAGACCAAGACACTACTCCCAATAAGAGACTCATGTACACATTGATGTGGATGAACCTCCCAGTCACTGTGCTGAGCATCATGGGTCATAATCAAAGGACAACACCACTCCCATAAGCTCTTTAATGGCTACAGACCACTGTGGCAACAGATTCCAATGGGTGGCTACTTCTAGGGAGGTGGGAACTGATAGGTCAGGAAAGAGAGGGGCTTTCTGAGGATGTAGGAGACACTAGTTAAGGGCACAAACTCCATCGTCAAAGCCATTGAGCCACACCTTAGGATGCCCAAGTTGTATGGTATGTGAATTATTCCTTAATTGTTAATCTGTATCAAATTCCTTATGTGGTCATTTCTAATTCTTTCAAGTTCAGGATTCTAGGGTGGGTCCTNTCTCCCTCATTTCTGGGGCTTCTTTGGAGGGAAGGTGGGTAGGAACCCAAAGACTCTGTTACTCTGCATGCTTGCCAGGCAGAGATGGAGGGCAGCTGAACTGAATAAAAGTTAAATAATAAAAATTTGGATAAAGATACAGATGGAGAAAGAGGAGAGGGAGAAGACAGTGGGGGGCTAAGATAAGAGAGAGCAGGGTGCTCGCATGTTGGCTTGAAGGACCACTTATTTATTCCTCANGAAACCTTTAGTGTCCTCACTCCCATGCTCAGTCCTTGTCTCATGCCCCAGTTGTCCCCACCTGTCCCTGCAGGGCATGGGTCAGATGGCTGAGCTGAGCAGTGGCTTTATTATCCTGACCAGGACACATTCAAGGGCATAGCAAAGCTGTTGGCATCCTTTGGTCGTTGACAACAATGGCTCCAGCCCCTGCTAGCTCTGGGGAGAACCCCAGAGAACCCTGGCCACCCCTGCTGGGGAGCTGTGCTGTTATACAGCCCATGCCAGAATGGATGGGGGAGGCTACTGACCAGGTCAGAAGGGGGTGTGCTCTTGGGAATGTAGGGCAGGCCCTAAATGTGATCAGTGAAGATCATCAGTNACAGGGAGACTCAGAGGTGTCTGCAAAGCAGAGCTTCAGAAAGCAAGAAGTATGGCACTGAACCTGCGGAGGGAGGCTAAGGGCTGTAGAAGGACCCTTGGGCTGGGGTGTGACACACGGTTTTTCCGTGGTCACTGGNCTTGAGCTTAGTGGTCTGATAACAGACCTTTCTTCCAGGTGGCCAGAGGCTCAGGACCTAAGTAAGGCTGTTAGCCACCCAATATTAGAGAAGCCCAAAGAGTAGTGCCAGGTTCATTTCTACTGAGGACAGGCCCAACCATACACTGACTGTGCTTTAGGTGGTGTGCAGGAAGGCAGGGGCATCCTGGACCCTACATGGTGGTCTGCCATGGCCTTTTCTGGGGATGGATATTTGCTGGGCAACCCAGCCTGGAGACCTGTGACCTTCTTATCTTTTGTTCCCAGTGGGAACTGGTCTGTGCCCTAGACTGTTGAGAACCGTCTTGTTACCCTGTGTCCTGAGGGTGACACTAAGCAGGTCTGATCTCCTTTGAGTCCCTCTAGCTGAGCTGTTGTTCCTCAAATAGCTGAAAGTCATCTTGAGTTGGTGCTGGCTTGTATCTTTGGGAGTCCCTAAGGCTAAGTCTCTGTTCCCATGAAAACCGCATCCAGAGTTTGGTCCCCAGGGAGACTGGTCTTTGAAGAACTTGGGAAGAAGCCAGGCTGGTCTTGACTTCTCTCTCCCTGACTTTCTTCCCCATTGCTGCATCATCAGCCTGCAGTGTGTGGGGTTAAAGTGTCAAATCTGAGCAGGTTCTAGTCCCATTGCTGAATTACTGTGTGACCCGGGGCCACTCACTTGCCATCTCTGTGCCACAGATTCCTCACCCAGCTGCTCCTTCTTCCAGCTTGATGACTCGAAGTTTCTCAGTGCTCCAAACCTGTCAATCCCCTGAACGAGACCTCTACTTCCCTTGTTTTTCAAAAGGAAAGGACAGAGCTGTGCACTATCCTTGATGTCCCCCAGACCCCCAGTACAGCCTTGTTTTGTTTGTAGGTGGAGTTAGCATGTTTGGCCTCCTCCCCTTCCTGGCTTCAGAAAGGAGTAAATGCCATCACTGGCTCGAGAGGAATTTGCAAACTGCAATGAATGGTGTAAATATTTACACNGGCATCTGCCCCATCCTCACCCTGTCCCACGCTCTGGGTGGTGTCATTTATTTGCCTGCTTCCTCCATGTCCCCTGTGCTCCTCCATCCTCAGTGTGTCTTCCAGCTGTTAGGGCTAGTCTCTGAGTTCAGAGCATNCAGGAGCACCCGGCCCTGTGCTCATTGCCTTGTGGATGATCAATCACTTCTCTGGGATGTGGGACAGTATCACTCCTGTCCCAAATGCTATTTTCCTAGTTTGTTTCTCTCTATTGCTGTGATAAAACACCATGATCTAAAGCAACTTGGTGGGGGAAAGGGTTTATTTTATCAACTCCTTTCCCTTCCCTAGTCACAAAAGTCAAGAAGGAACCTGGAAGTTGGGTGTGGCGGTACACACTTTTAATCCCAGTGCTCGGGAGGCAGAGGCAGGTGGATCTCTGAGTTTGAGGCCAGTCTGGTCTACAGGTCGAGTTCCAGGACAGCCAGGGATGTGCAGAAGAGTCTTGTCTTGAAAAGGAAAAAACAATATGAAGGAACCTGGAGGCAGGAACTGAAGTGAAGACCATAGAGGAACACTACTTACTGGCTTGCTCTCACTCTCAGGCTCACATTTAACTGGCTTTCTTACACAGTCCAGGCACATCTNCCCAGGAGTGGTACCGCACATCAATTAACAATCAAGAAAATGTGCTCACAGACCAATCTGATAGAGGCAATACCTTNAAACAGAGTACCTCTTGTGTGTCAAGTTGGCAAAAACTAGGGCATTCTACCACATGGCAACCTTGACACACGAACACATACTCCTTTAGTCCATACCTTTTAAATTTCTTAACCCCAAGATCTCATGTTAATATCACAATATAAAACATAGTCCAGGTTGGTCATGGTGGTGCATGCTTTTAATCATAGCACTTGGGAGGCAGATGCAGGTAGATATTTGTGAGTTTGAGAGCAGTGGTCTGCTTTATAAGTTCCAGGACAGCCTGGGGTACATAGTCAGACCCTGTCTCAAAAACCAACCAAACAAACAACCCAACAGCTAACCAAACAAACAAACAAACAATAGTTCTACTTTTAAGTTCTACAGTCTTTAAAATTTTCAACACTTNAAAGTCCAAGATCTCTTTTAAAATCCAAAGTCTTTTAATTGTGGGTTCCTGTAAAATAAAAAATAAGTTACATACTTTCTTATTCCACAAAGGAATAACCACGGAATTGACAATCAAATCAAAGCAAAACCAACATCGAACCACATGAATCAAATCTTTTAGCTCATTATCTGGCATCTGAGACTCACTCATGATCTTCTGGGCTCCAAAGGGCTTGGGCAGCTCATCTTCTCTGGCTCTGCCATCCAGAGCACACATAGCTTCTCCAACAGGCTCGGGGGTGGGGGGCTCTGCTCCACACCTGTTACTGTCTCTGATGCCCATCCCACTATTCTAACATCTCTAATATCCTGGGCTCTCCACAGCAACTGAGGTTGCACCTTCACCAATGGCCTCCTGGCCTCTCTTTGGGGACTCTTGTCACATAGTGCCAAGCCTTAGCTGCTCTCTATGACCTTCAAAACCAGCACCATGTGGGAGACTCTTACACATTATTTGCCAGCTTGATATACAGTCTCGACTCCCTTGAATCACAGTTTCTGTGTGCTGNCCCTGAGGAAATACTCCCAGAAGATNACCTCAGTGATGCTGGTGTCTCTTTCTAAATGTTTTTTTCAGAGATCTTATTTATGTGTGTGTGTCTGTGTTGAGTGTATGCCATATGTGTATGTGGAGGCCAGAAGAGGGCTGGAGCTACAGGAAGTTGGGTGCTGGAAACCCAACTGNAGTCTCCTGCAAGAACAGAAAGTGGTCTTAACTGATGAGCTGCCTCGCCAGATCCTCNCCTACCTTTCTGGTGTAGGCCAATGACACCAGCCCAGGAATGGCACCACCTACAGTGGGTGGGTCCTTCCACATCAATCAACAATTAAGAAAATGCCCAACAGACATGCCACAGTAAATCTGACAGAGGCAACTCCTCAGTTGAGGTTCCCTCTTTCTAGGTGTGTCTAGGTGTATGTCAAGTTGACAAAAACCAACACCAGACAGCTGAGGACAGGGTTTAGGCAACAGGACTGAAGAGCTATGCCCGAGGTGCTTAGTCTTCCTGAGCCTGACTGTGTTTTGGAGATTGTGAGTGTGAGCGTGTATCTGTGTGTGTGTGTCCATGTGTTTCTTTGTATGTGTATCTATGTGCATATGTGTTTGTTTGCATACATTCATGTGTGTTTGCATGTTCAAGTGTCTCTGTATTACTGTGATGTATGTTGGGAGGGTTGTGAATTGCCTGTGTGTTCCTGGACACGTGNAGTGAGTGAGTGGACTAATTTATGCAAAGCAGTGGCCTATACATGTTGAGTCCTAATGTATATGGGTCATTATGAAGGCTTGGGACATGTATTTTCTTCACTTTTCTTTTTCTTTTTTAAATCAAGGAATAAGAGTCATTGAAGTGCACAATTTGTCACAATGATTTTGTTGATTTCTACAAATATATACAGTCACAACCATAGTCTAGATCAGTCAAGATCCTGGATACTTCCAGCCCCCAAGCCTCAGTTTCTCCATTCTGACTTCTTCGAGTGATTAGCATGTCTGGTTTTGAAGGGCAGGGACCTGTGCAGGGTGCAGCCTGTACCTGGTGTCCTCTTTGGAGCCTAATGGCCAGGAGATGAGTCTATGGGTGTTGTAGAATATTATTTCAAGGTGTGTTACTTTTGTTTACAATGCATTTGTTTAACTCTGTGAAGCTGTGTTACTGTGCGCACCTGATGGNCTAATAAAGAGCTGAANGGCCAATAGCAAGGCAGGAAAAAGGATAGGTGGGGCTGGCAGGCAAAGAGAAGATATAGAAGGAGAAATCTGGGAGAAGGAAGGAGTAGCCAAAAAAGAAAGAGTGAGAGAAGGAGGGGGACTCCAGGGACCAGCCACCAGCTACACAGCAAGCCACAGAGTAAGAGTAAGATTTACAGAAGTAAGAGAATGGGAAAAGCCCAGAGGCAAAAGGTAGATGCTCTAATTAAAGTTAAGGAAAGCTGGCAGGAAACAAGCCAAACTAAGGCCAGGCATTTATAAAGAAGAATAAGCCTCCATGTGTGCCAAATTTGGGAGCTGAGTGGTGGGCCCCCCAAAGGAGTAAAAATACCCAAACAACATATGGGGTCCTCAGCAGCACTTCCTTTTTTCTTTAATGTGCCATGTGACACTGGCACATTATTTTGCCCCTGGTATTTTTANGCCCTCTCTCTGTTGATAGGCATCTACTGGGTTGCTGGTTCAGGCTACTGTAGAAAGTTTCTATGAAAAAAAACAAAACAAAACAAAGCAAAAAACTCCTGCAGATCTGTGCACCATCTTCATTTCATCTCTGTTGCTGTGATAAAACACCATGCCAAACCAACCTAGGGAACAAGAGTTTATCTCAGCTCTCAACTCACAGTTCCAGGTTACAGTCCATCCTGGCAAGGCAGTCAAGGTCTCAGGAACATGTACTAGCTCCTCTACTATTATGATGTATTCACCAGAGAAGACTGCTTGGACATGGGTTTAAGCCAATTGAAAGTCTTTATTAGCTGGCCAGTAACTACACTGGGTGTTCAGGATCCTGGTGTAGCACTGAGCCTTTCTCAGGGTGAGCTTTTAAGCACAAAANCCATGTTCTGGGTTGACATACTTCAGTTAACAAGAACAGTTAACCAGAAGCGGAACTACAGAAGCTAAAAGGCAAGGTTGTATCTTTTGAGACTTTTCCGGAACTATATGGACTTTGATGGATTAAGCTTTTGTTTTAGTTTTGGCAGGTGGCGCTGTCTACGTGCTGAGTTTTACAATTTGAATGGTACTTCTATTATGGAGCCAGCTGTGCTAAGGTCTGGGAGCTACTAAGGTCTGGGGCCCTGTTACACTCCTGAGCTCCATCAAGGGAAGAGAGGATGCAGGCACACCTGTGCTCAGCTCCTTTTCTCCACTCTCCCTCAGTTCAGGATTCCAAACCCAGGGACTGGTGCCCAGAGTGGGCGGTTCTTCCCACATTAGTTGATGTAATCAAGATAATCTCAGAGGCTCTGCTCCCAGGTGGTTCTAGACTGTGTCAAGTTGATGACACTAGCCACCACCAGCACTGACTACTCAGAGGGAACATGCTTATTGGGGGGAGCACATGAGTGTTGGTTGAGGAGATGTCAAACACGCTTCTACCATCTTAAGCAATGACTCATGCAGCAGCAGCAATGGTTTCTGTGCTCCGGGCCCACTACCTGGATGGGCAGGCTGGTTTCCTCACAGCAGCTGCTGCCATGGGGTTTAAGCCTTGAGATGTTTATGGGAGATAACAACGCCAGTGGGGAATGCAATGGAATAGAGTGGTGAGTGGAGCTGAGATGCAGGTCAAAGCTTCAGGCAACCCGGCTGAGTGAGACCAACCAGAGTAGACCTCTAAGCGCTTCCCCAGCTAGCCACCAAGTGGGCCTTGGCAAACCAAGCTGAAGGAGTGACCACCACAAGCCACTGCTGATGGCAGAATACCTACACAGCCACTATCTGCACCTGCCCTTCGGTGGGAAGAGGGATGGTGGCATACTGTGACTGTCATCTGCATTTCTGTGATGGTGAATGATGCTGTATGGTTATCAGCCATGTGGGTATGCTTTGTAATGTAGTGCCTAATTGTGNCCCTTTGCTTGTTTTTAAAATTTGGAAGTATATGTTTTTCTCGTTAATTTATGCAAATTCTTTATATACTNATGTAATCTATCTGTCTCATGTAGTCCAAGTTGGCCTAGAACTCACCTTGTAACTGAGGGTAACTTTGAACTTCTGACCTTAGTGCCTCCACTTCCCAAGTGCTGGGATTACAGGTGTGCACCATATCTGGTTTTTGTGGTGCTNGGGATCAAACCAAGGCATCCTGTGTGCTAAGCAAATATTCTACCCACTGAGCCACATCCCTGGCCAGATCTAAGTCATCTCTCACAGAGTTATTACAGCATTTTTCTCTCAACCTGTTTTGAGAAATCTTTGTTGGGCCATTGAGCTGGCTCAGCACCTAAAGGCTCTTGTTACTCAAGCCTGGCAACCTGAGTTCAATCTCCAGAACCCCTATAGAAGTGGGAGGANAGAATCAACCGCTGAGAGTCATCTAACCTTCATATATGTGCTGTGGCATCCTTACCTACACATATCACACAGGTACACATTTAATTATAATAATATTTTTTAATTAAAGAAATGTTTGTCTACACCAAGGTCAAGAAGATAGGTTTTTTTTTCTAGAAGAATTACATTTTTACCTCAAGTCTATGGCCTATCGTAAGTTAGTGTTCATTTGTGCTATGATCTTTTTCCCTCCATGTGGATTATCCACTCAAGTTAATATCACTACACAAAGCATCCCTCTTGCCTTAACTGTAAACCCGATGACTGACTATATATGGGCCGGCTTCTGGGCTCCTGTCCTGGTCTGCAGGTCCGTTTGACTCTGCCTGTGCTTTTATTACCGTGGACTTATAAAAACTTGTGACATTGGGTAGGCGAAGTCCTCTGGGCATTGTGCTCTTTTGGAATCATCTTGTGTCTCAAAGGTCCTTCAAATGGCCGCATAAAACTTGCAGTCAGCAGACCAGCTTCCTTGTAAATGCTTTCGGGGCTTTGGGTTGGGCTTGTCCAGGCAANTCGATGTCTAAATAACATTAAGCTGACTAATCAATGAACAAAGAACCTTGGTTTGTTTTGATCATTTGTTTCTCCTTAGTGCTCTGTAGTTTCCATCATTGAGGTCCTGTACTGATTTCATTAGGTTTATTCCCTGTATTTGATGGTTCTGGGTGTTGAGGATGGCATGCCAATGTTTTCACTTTCTCATTGTTGCTAGGACANGGAAATGAAATGAGTTTTTATGACGA
Organism: Neotoma lepida; assembly: GCA_001675575.1. Lineage (NCBI taxonomy): Eukaryota > Metazoa > Chordata > Mammalia > Rodentia > Cricetidae > Neotoma > Neotoma lepida. The sequence goes on along the minus strand of LZPO01055088.1, from coordinate 615,189 downwards.
TTAATACTCATAGCCTGTAGATTATTAGGGATTTTTCCATACATAATATTATATCTGAAGTAATGGCAGAATGTTTCCTTTCCAATCTTTCTATTTTCACATCTCGCCCCATGAAAGGATCAGCTTCCACTGTGCAATGCTCACTAGAAATGTTGATAATAGACAGCTGTTTCCAGATCCTGACCTTAGGAGAAAAGCCACCACCAATGATGATGTTAGCTGCCAGTGTGTGTGAGTGTGCATGTGTGTATAGTACATACCCTTCAGCGGCATTCTATACAGGCCTCCGACAGTTTTGACCCTGAAGGATGGTGGACAGCATCGAGCATCTTTCTGTGTCTTCTGATTGAATTCCACCTGTGCCTGATGCTCTCCAAAGAGAGCAGTGGCCTGTGGCTGGTCTTAGTCCAGAGGATGCAGGGGGAGACACACCCAAGTGAGGTCTTGAGCAGGGCCTGCAGGAGGGTGAGAGACACCCAAAAAACACTAGTCAGGGATCCATGCTCACTTACCTCAGGCCTCTGTACTCCTGCTCTGCTTGCTCCCAGCAAGGACTTGGGACCTGATTTGTAAATGGAAAAGAGGGCCTCTTCTAAAACCCCAAGCAGGCACCGAGTTGGGCATCAGGGGAGGACACACAACACAGGTACTACCCCTCTAGGCTCTCGGTTGTCTTTCATATCATCTGCTGGACAGTTCTTAGGAGGGACCAGAGTGGGGCTGGAAACAGCCATCTGCCTCTCTGCTGCCTCCACAGCATCCCTCTGCCAGGGACCAAAGCATTCAACCAGAGCACAAGCAAGGCAATAGCCGTGGAAAACGAATCAGATGACCCTTCCAGCCCCGCTGCCCCACCACCCGTGTCAGCCCTGGCTGATCGTCTTGTGGATTCTTGGCTTTGCCGATGCGGTCTGGGAAGACTCCGACACTTTCNTTCCAAAGCCCTGGGAACAAGAGCAGGGCTGCTTGGGGCCATTTCTGTCCCTGGGTCTCCTTTCAAAGGATTTTTGGCTTGATGGAGAGAGATTGTGGCTTGTGGGCAGTGAGAGGAGAAGGCCTATGGTACTTTCAGATTTTTGACTTGGCTCAAAGATTCAAACCTCTGCAATTCCCACACTGGATGCTTCAATTCACTGGGATAAAAGTTTAGCTGCAAAAAACCTGGCCAGAATAGCTGTTGTTTCTGTCTCCTTCTTTAACCTCCTTCATTGCCTTCTATAGCAAGTCTCTGTTCCAGCCAGACTAGTGGGCAAGCTAAGTACCTTTGGATTAAAGTGGCAGACACTGATGGAAAGTAGCCCAGCTTCCCCAAAGTAGTGAATTTATTGGTTCGAAGATCTAAACAGTCTATAGAAAATCAGCCNCAGGTGTGGCTGGATCCAGGCGCTCAAATACTGTCAGTAGAAAGGTGACTCCCTCCATCTTTGATCCTGTTTTACTCTCACAAACACGCCCTTTGAGGTGGTAGGGAAAGTGGGTTTGTTTCTTTTCTGCATGAAGTAGAATTCTCAGGAAATACTGTGANTCTCAGTTCACACACCAACATGGAGCATCAGACCCTTGGGCAGCACAGGGTCTGAGAATGTGGGAAGGAGAGACCCTAAAGGGAAAATGGGGTGTTACTCTCAGAATTCCGGGTGTAGGGTAGACAAAACCTCCAGGTACCACCTCTCTTCACTGCCCCTGGCCTTGCCTTTATTCCTATTTCATTTCTAGAATTTTTTCTTCCAGGCTTAATGCTTTCCTTCCTTTGGTGCCTCTCCCCAGTGCCAGGCTGGCCTTTCCTAGCTTTCCAGTTTACAGAGACCTCCCTCCTTCTTTGAACTCACCACTGACCCATGGTCTTCTCAGGCAGGCATGTTCAACCTGCAGCTCATGGGCCATATGTGGCTGTGCACACCTATGAATTTGGCTCAACATAAAATGGCAAACTTATTTAAAACATTATGGGGTGTGTGTGTGTGTTGTAAATCAACTCTGTTGTTCTTGAGTGACCTTGGTAAATGAGAGTATAGTGTCTCACTGTCAGAGGTTTGGAACTCCCTGGCACAGTTTGTATCTTCTACGTTTGGTGCTCTATGTCATTATTGGTCACAGTTTTAGAGGCAGGATCCCAATGTAGCCCAGGTTGGCCTCTAATTTTCTATATAGCCAAGGCTGGCCTTGAACTCCTGATCCTCCTGCCTCTACCCCCTGAGTGCTGAATTTACATGTATGTGCTATTATGCCCAATTCTTTCATTTCTTTCTAAATGAAAAAAATCTGATTTGATTCTTTCAATTATGTCAAAATAATGCTTGGTGTCCAAACAAATGAAAAAACACCAAGACGAAGTCTTGTGTTACCCACAGAGCCTACTCCATGGAGGTGATGTGGCCCTAAGGTTGGAGTAGAAACCAGCAGGCATGGATTATCTTCCAGGGTAGGAGAACCTACCTGGGAAGGAGTGGGAAAGTGGGAACGAGCCCAGCGGGTTTGTGTAACTCACAGGGGCTCGAAGAGCAGAGGCAGAGAGTAGGGGGAAGGGATGGCCATCAGTGCCCTCCTGAGGGCCACAAAGGGATAGCTGGCTTATTCCAGTAATGAAGCCCTCAGAGAACTGTGACCAGCTGCAGTTCCCACACTAGATGCCTTAATCCATTGGGAACCTAAGAAGTCCTGCCTGGGTCACCCATGCCAGACACCATGCTGATGTGGCCAAAAGANAGAATTGGAGGACAGACCTGATGTGGCCAAAAGAGAGAATTGGAGGACAGACCTGATGGCCTTTATAGAGACATAGTTGGCAGTACTGGCAATGCCCTGGTGTAAAGTCAGGCTTGGAGACCCAGGCAGAGCGGTTTGTGTGTTCCTGGCTTTGTGTGTGGACTGTGCTAACTAATGTGGGAGCTGGCACAAAGGATATGTTCTCTATCGTGCACAGAAATGGACTTGAGCTCACAGGCTGCATAAGTTTCCCAGAGTGTGGGTCTGATTAGCAACTTCTACCTATTCAGAGGAACATCTTCCTGATCAATAACGCACATGGCGATCAATGTTGCCATATTGCCATATTGAAGCCTCCTGGGTAACAGAGTATCCCACTCCACACACACAGTGGCCTTCCACAATTTCTCTACAAATCTACCCCGAGTGGACACTAAAATTGTTTCTGAGATGCATATTTAGGACTTGATTAGTTGCCAATGTTGCTTTAATTCTCTGTCTTGTTTCCAAGTGTTCCAAGTTTAGAAACTTCGTTCTCGGGGCATATCCTCACAGTGCCTTGCTTTTCAGTCACTAGATGGCGGTGTTGCCCAGTATCCCCAGGGAACTCTGAGAGACTCTGAAGCAGGGCTCCCCAATGCCAGCCTTCCTGAAAACCATTCGGGACCCCACTTCAGTGCCCAGAGAACTGTCCTGGGGACCTTCTTCCTACTAGAAGATGAGTGGGCAGAAAGGGGGTAGGGGACTGGNTCTTGGGACAATGGCTTCTGAAAAACAGAGGTGGAGGGTCTGATAAGGAGGCACCAGGACCCACCAAATCATATTGGTAGGCTTTCAGAATTTCTCAAAGCCACAAGTCCATTAGAAGGTTAAGTTGAAAGACATTGAACTTAAACTTTAAATATGAAGAAAAATAACACCACAGGCCGATGAGTCTCTGGTTTCACTGCTTGTGGCTGGCTTTCCACACCNGGTCAGGATAAGAAAACACAATAACTATGCAGACTCTTAGAAAACTGCACCTGAAAACTTAGACAAACTCTAGAGCGTGTACACAAAGTCTGGTAGAGTCTGAGAACTATGTTTCTTTATATTTTCAAAACTACGTAAACCAAAAACGTTGGATGAGATAATCTTATGCCTTACATAATGCTTAAGAACTTGGTATGATGGGAGTCCTCGCCACCCCCCACCCCAGAACCCTGGTGTTGAGATCTGCTGTCTGGGCTCTGTTACCCTGCACTTACAGCAGGGTTGGGCCTGAATGGTACTTGGNCGGGAGGCAGATCTACTCCACATCCCTTGTGGGCCCAAAGAGAGTCTTCCTCCTACCTCTCGACCAGCCTTTCCTCTAGGACCACAGAACTCAAGGACTCTAGCTACAGGTTCTAGCCCAGATGACGCCAGACCCAGCATGCTGGGCCTCCATCTGCAGGTTCCAGGCCAGCCTCCCTGACGCCAGCTCTCTCTGCTTTTTACCAACACTTACTCATCTCACCCCATCCCGGGAGCTCCTTCTCTACGCCAGCTAACCTGACGTTTTAATTAATCCCTCTTATTTACAGGCCAATGAGTGATTTGCACAACCACGTGTACTCCCTCACAAGCTACACGTGCTCCCTCCAGGGCGTTGCAAGCTGGGGGTGCTGGTAGTGAAATGTGAGTTGGAATGCCCTTCTGTCACCTCCACAGAGCTTCTGTTTCTGCTCTTCATTCCGATTGGCTCTGAGGTTGTGGAACACGGGCTCCAGGAAATCCTCCAGCCTCAGGTAATTTCTGACCTGTGCTCAGGTGTCCAGCTGAGGCCTGCATGATTACCAACCATCCCATCTTCCAGACTCAGGTGAGAAGTTACCTCCTCTTGGGAGGCTTCTGGGATTACTCCCCTTATAGGGCATCACTGAGGGCTCCATATCAGTGACTGTCCCCCTCACTCTGGGATTTGTCAACTCAAGGGCCCATGGGGCAACTGGGAACTGCAGTAAAGAAGGAGATTTCCCAGGGTGACCATAAACTGAAAGTGTCACCAAGAGTGACACTTCTGGTTTTTCCAGACATCTAGATTGATTTAAAACACACACACACACACACATACAAACACACACACAATTAAATCTAGATCCACTTTTGAAACAGGATATCTCACTGTGTAGCCCTGGCTGGCCTGGAATTCACTTTGTAGACCAGGCTGGCCTCTAACTCACGGAGATCCACCTGCATTTGCCTCCCTAGTGCTGGGATTAAAGGCATGCATCACCATACCCTGATAAAAATTATTTTTTTAATGTAAAAATGGTCCATGTGTGGAGGTCAGAGGACAACTTGCAGAGTCAGTTCTCTCCTTCTACCATGTGGGTCCTGGAATTTGAACTCAGGTCATTAAGCTTGGCAGCAAGCACCTTGCTGGCTAAGTCATCTCAGTGGCCCAAGAAATCTTGATATTTAGAGTTAAAATGTTGGTAATTAATTTCACATAAAAACCTTTCGTTGGACCAAATAAAACANATCCACAGATATGGCCACTCACTGATATTCTTGGCCCATCTCTTTCAGGACCTGACTGCTATGGGTACCCTTGAGTTCCTGCAATTACAGATGACTAGGGTGTTTTGGGCAGCCATGATGGCTACTTTGCTACTTCCTGGCTGCCCATCAGAGCATCTTGAACCCTGTGCTGCCTAAGGCTGTGGCCGCAGCAGGTGAGATGCTTGAAACATGAGACCTAAAATCTTTGACACTCCTTCTATCAGGAAGTGGAGTATGGTGTATCCTTCTCCTGGTATTGGGAACCCATGATGGCTTGACCAATGGAGTAGGGCAGAAATGCCCCAATGTGCTTCTGGNCTCTGGGAACCCAACTGCCTTGCCCTTAGAAAGTCCAAGCAAGCTGTGAAGAGACCCTGTGAAGCAGAACTAAGACCCTCCTGCATTGTCTCCTGCTGTGGCCCCACCTCCACCTCCCTCNACCTGGTATCAAATTACTGTTACTAAGACATCTCTGAAACAGACCTTCCAGGTACTAGTCCAGCCATCCCAGCCGACACCATATGGAGCAGAGGCAAACTTCTGCTCAAGCACTACCCATGTTGCATATTCATGAACAAAAAAAAAANNNNTTTTTTTTTTGAGACAGTATCTCATGTGGCCCAGGCTAGCCTGGAACTCTACATAGCCAAGGATGACCTTGGCTCCTAATCCTCCTGCCTGGGATGCACCACAACACCCACTTTATGGGGTGCTGGGAATTGAACCCAGGACCTCATGCTTGCTAGGAGAGCACTCTACTGGCTGACCCACAGCTCCAGCCTATAAATTAGTGAACTTCTAAAGCTCTNAGTGTTGGGACTGCTTGTTACAGAGCAACAGATAACTGGACCGTGGCGGGACAGCTCTAGCCTGGCTCCTTGGTCAGCTCTGAGATCTTAGGTCTTTTTCCTTCCTGGATTAGTCTTGCCATTGAGAAGTAAGGATTAGTCTTGACCCCCCCCCCAAGTGTTAGTGGGAATGTAGAAGAATCTTTGGGGCCACTGAATCATGAAGTAGCATCGTGACCTTGGAGAACAGGCACTGGGGAGGGAAGCATCAGGCTCTGGACTGCAACCCAGCCAATGTTGTCCTAGCTTAGGTCTGCACTTGTGCAGGGAGACACCTTCGAATATGCCCAAGACAGCTGGTTTATGAGGACAAACAAGTGGAGAAAGCCTAGCCATCCATCAATGGGAGAAGACTGGATGCACTGTTGTTTATTTTTATGCTGTAAATGAATGGACTCAAGCCATGCACAGCTCAAATGGAGGGACTCAAACAAGCTTTGGCTGACTCATGCTACACAGTCCCATTTAGGTAAAGCCTGAGAGCAAACAAAACTGATGATGTTATGGGTAGATACAGGAGGATGCATTCAAACAAATGCAGGAGGGTAAGCTTGTGGGGGAGGGAACTCCCCAGGGCTGGGTACCTTGGGGTCAACAATATCTCTATAAGGTGCCAGGAGGAGGAGGAACATGATAGAATTAGAGTNGTGTACAAAACTCACAGGAGGTTTTATATTAGTTTTTGTACTTTTCTACATGCTTGAAACATTCGGTAATTTAAGAGAACAGGTTTAATCAAGGGAAGGATGAAGCCCAGGAGGGCAGCCTCTCCCAGGTGTGATTCACCTGAAGGCCAGATGAAGCTGGAGCCTCCATCCCCCAGACTGGCATGGCCGACTTTGGAAGGAACTCGGGTTCCCACAATGTCACTCTGTGGGAGAGCGAATGAGTCCAGAGTCTCCTATCCTACCCACAACACTTTGCATCATTCCTCCTGGTGGCCATGGGCCTGGTGAACTGGGCATCTGGGTCTCAAGGTGCCAGGCACCTGGCACCATAGACTAAACATGAGGTTTCTCATTTGCTACACAGACATGCTTGTCTGTATATCTCAGGCTTTCCTAATATTGAATGTGACCTCCTGTGATCCTGAGAGGTAACCTGAAGAACTGCCAGGGCCAGACAAGGAAGCCACTAGGGGAAAGATAGGATGGTACAGCTCACAAGCCCTCAGGAGGCCCTCTGGGCTCCCTGGTCCATCTGGTCTGGGAGTCAGGGACATCAGTAGAGTCCACTACAAGCACAGGCTTCCCAGATGCACAAAGCAGCTCCCACACTGGATCTGAGAGCCACCAGGTGGCTCTATCCATCCCTGGGGTCACCTCTCATGAAGTCACCTCCACAACCATGAGATCACCTGTCACCCTCTGACCTTCAAGATGCTCTCAACGGGCAGGACTGCTGCTTATACTCACAAAGTGAGGAGACTGAGGCCCAGTCTTAGGTAGCCATTTCCTTTCCAGTCCAGTTGTCACAAGTGAACATGCNTGTGTGGCCAAAGTCCCTAGAGGTCACCTTGACCTTGACTTCTCACACCCCAGATGCAGTCCTCATAAACAATACAGACTGTACATCCCCACTCCCAAGTTTCCTTGGCTCAGTACTCACAGAGCTTCATGGTTGCCATGCCCACAGCTGTGATTGGTTCCTGTAGGTTGTTGTGTAAATATTCCCCATNTGAGTCTGCCAAGGACCCTTTCACCTGGGCTGGTCCAAGGTTTTAAAGCTACTGTTGATAGGCGTTGCTGCCTAAGCTGGATGGAGTCTGGCACCAGGCCTGGGGAGGCAGGCACCAACTTGCTCCTCATTTGTGAGACGGGAACAGAGTCCTGAGAAGAGAAAGCATAGAGGATGCTGAATAAAACACACAGCTCCACTGGCTTCCAGTTGCCTGCCTTCAGTCAACTTAAAAAGACATGCGTTTGAAGGTCATGCAGTTGAGGGGCCTGTTACTAGTCTCCCTCTGCTGTAGGTTTCACCTCTGTGTGGGACATGATAGCAGCAGCTGCCCAGGTTACTACTCTTCGGGGACCTGAAGGGTGACCTTTTGACGTCAGAAAGTCCCACCCTCCACCTCATGCCAACACTTTCTGAGTGTGGGTCTCGGGAACAGTTGAGTCATTACCTCACCACCTGCAATTACCTGCTTCTTTATCCCACAAATGCCTTAAACCCATCTGCAGGGAGGCAGGTAGATGACTTGCTTCCCTGTGTCACGAGCTTGGCAGCCCTGGGGAATAAGGTTTTTTCTCCCTCTTGCAAGCCTTGCCATTTCTGTGCCTGCATACTGTCCAATAGTCAACAGGCTCGGGTTGGTAAGAAGATGAGCCACCTAGCAGGCAGAGGGACTGTTCTGCCCAGGAGTACCCCACTCTGGTCCCAGTCCTGTCCATTGCAGCTGACCGACAGGCCCCTCACAGGCTGCCCACACCCCCTCTTTCTTCCATTGCTTTTTCTCGCTGGTAAACACCACAAGGAAGCCTGGGGCCTGGGTCACCTCAAGGCTCCCATTTATCACTGCTGGCCAGCCCAGCCACACCCTACTTTCCAGACTCCTCCAGCCTGGAATCCCCCAGGGCTTCAGGTCTTGAGGAGCTCCGGTCAGGAGGTCTGGGGAGTAAGTGGATGCCTCTATCTATGCCTCAGTTTCCCCCTTTGTATAGTATCACTGTACCGAGGAAGATAGAAGTTTATCCCTGAGACATGTTTGGCCACCTGCAACCCTCAGGTGGTTCTAACAGGGCAAAGGAGGTCTCTCTGAGCCAGAACCATGGCTCCTTAGCTCCCCTACTGCCTCAGGTCTATGCTCGGATTTTCAAAACTTAGGACTTTTAAAAGGTGACTGTGGGTGTCGGTGTGGTGGCACATGCCTTTAATCCTAGCACTCAGGAGGCAGACAGGTGGAGGTCAGTGAGTTCAAGGCTAGATCTACAGAGCAAGTTCCAGGATGGCCAGGGCTGCATAGTGAGACCCTGTCTCAAAGAAAAAAAGTATTGTGAGGCTAAGGATGCAGCTCAGTGGCAGAAACGCTTGCCTGGCATGTACAAAGCCCAGGGTTTAAAGCACGGTGATAAAATAACCATATAAACACATAAACAATTTTAGGTATGGTGGTTGTGGTGGTTTGAAAGAAAATGGCCCTCAAAGGAAGTGGCACTATTAGGAGGTGTGGCCTTAATGGAGTAGGTGTGGTCTTGTTGGAGGAAGTGTGTCACTGCAGAAGCGGGCTTTGAGGTTTCATATATGCTCAAGCCATGCCCACTGAGACAGTTCATTTCCTGTTGCCTGATGGTCAAGATGTAGGACTCTCAGCTCCAGCATGCTACTATGTCCCATGATGATAATGGACTAAACCTCTGAACCTGTAAGCCAGCCCCAAATAAATGTTTACCTTTATAAGAGTTGCCGTGGTCATGGTGTCTCTTCACAGCAATAGAAACCCTAAGACAGTGGTACACGCCCATTTCCTCACACTCAAGGGGTAGAGGCAGGAGGATCATGAGTTCAAAGCTATCCTCTGCTGTGTAGCAAGTTTGGGGTCAGCCTGGGCTACATGAATTTTGTTTTTTTTTTAAGTGGTAGATGTCCAAGTATAGAATTTAATCAGGCTTCTTCTTTCACCTCTATGCCCTGGTTTTCCTTGCTCTTCCAAAGACCCCAGTTTTTCCAGTTCTTTCTTGATCTTTCCAGAAATTTCTGACAACAACAGGATAATTTTTGCACCAATGGCACTTGCTCTACACACATTCTCATTTTGCTATTTTTTTTTTTACAGGAAGGAAAAAAAAAAACAGAACAAAGCAACTCCAAGCTATTGCTACTTACTTTGAATTTTAGTTTTGAAATAGTTTAAGACCCACAAGAAGTTGCAAAAATAGTCCCAAGACCTCCCATGCACCTTTCACCCCACTTCTCCCAGGAACAACATCTTACGTAACCATGGCACACTGTCAGAGCTGAGAAACTGACATGGGTGCAGCGTGACTAACTAAAAGGCAGACCTTATTTGGACTCCACCAATTTTCACATGTGTGGGGTTGTTTCAATGGGTTATGTTTTCTTCTGCGGTCGTTTATAACATTTTCTCACACAGCAAGAGTTTGTGGATTGGGATATAGAACGTTCCAATCACCACAGAGAAATTCCTTTATATTAACACTTTAAGATCTCACTCTCAGAGCTGGAGACACGGCTCAGCAGTTAAGAGCACTTGCTGTGCTTGCAGAGGACCCAGGTTTGGTCCCCAGAATTCACATGGAGGCTCACGGCTGTAACTCCTGCTCCAGGAGAGCCAATGCCCTCTTCTGGTCTCTGAGGGCACTGCACTCACACACACACATAACCTCAAATAGACACACACACATCCATGTAATTTAAAATAAAACAAATCTTTAGAGTCCTACTCTCCCTAACCATAACCCTTAGCAACTGCCCATCTCTTCATTTATGTTCTCTATATATAATGAAACATAAAATAGTCCTCCATTGCTGTGGAAGGTATGTTGGGTCTGTTGACAATATTGTATAAAGGGAGTGATGTCATACATCTAACATTTCGAGATTAGAGTTTTTTTTCTCAGAGTAATACCCTTGAAGTTAATTCAAGTTATTGTTTTATCAACAGTGTCACCTCCTTCTTATTACTGAGCAATACTCCATATTACGGATGTAACAAGAGTTTGTTTAGTCATTCATCTGTTGAAGAACTTTGGGGCTGTTTCCGGTTTGGGGCCTTTACAAATAAAGTGAAAACCCATGACTGGGTGTTCCTACAAGTCTGCTTTTATCTTTCAGGGCCAAATAGCCAACAGTCTAACAGCTGGGCCATGTGTTCAGCATATGTTTAATGATAAGCATGTGCTCAGCCTGTTTCCAGAAGGACCGTACCCATGAGATGTAGGGAAGTTCAAATTGCTCTGTGTTCTGTGTGGCTTTTGCTCTAACACTGTGACAAAGCACCTGAGACAGCCCACTTAAACAGAAGAAAGGTTTCTAACATTTCTCATCTTTAGAGGTTTGGGACATGGTTGGTTAGCTCCATTGCTTTGGGGACCATGGGAGTGCACAGTGGAGGAAGCTACTTAATCTTGTACAGCTAGGAAGCAGGGAGGATCAGAGGAGGAAGGGCCTGGGTCTCTATATCCCTTTCAAGTACATAAACCACTTACTAATAGCCTAAGCTCCTAAGGTTCAACTTCTCATTGTAGTGCTGTGGGCCACAGACAAAGCATTCAACGTGTGGGCTTTTGGGACATCTGAGGCCCAAAGCCATAGTAATGAGTTATGTCAGCCATTTCAGTAGGACTGCCATGTTTGTTGGTGTTTTGAGACAGGGTCAAACATAACCCAGGTTGGTCCCCAACTTCTATGTAGCTGAGGCTGATCTTGAACCCCTGATCCTCCTTTCTCTACCTCCCAAATTTGGGTATAACAGACATCCCACCATGCCTGGCTGTTTCATTGTTTTGAAACAGTTTTGATACATAACTTAGGGTGGCCTTGGACTCCTGATCTTCCTGCCTCAGCTTCCCAAGTTCTGGGATAACAAGTGAGAGCTAGCTCTGACCTCATAGCTTTGGCACACATTTCCCTCCAGGCTAGGGATGCTGGACATGTTTTCCTATGCTTATTTGACCCCGTCTCTCTTTGGTGAAGTGTCTGCATAAACCTCTAAACTGTTCTCTAAGGAGAACAGTTGATTCTTTCTACCAACTTTAGCATGGTCGAGTGCACCCTAGCTACAAGCTCTTGGCTCTGAATGAGACAAAAATCTTTTTCCCTAACTGCTTTCCCTCTGTGCTTATAACAGGGATTCTGCAGGGAGAATGCTTCCTTTTGATGACATCAATTTCACCCATCAATTCCTGTGCGGATTGCATGGCTAGATGCCTTGCTTTTTCCAGTAACGTATCCAATCAGCAGGCGGACAGCTTCCTGGCCATTGTACAGACAGACATAACATACTTGGCCAGTTCCCTGTCTGGGGCCTCACTACCCAAACTGGTACCTCTCTGACCCCTGCCCCCTGACAGCCCTGAACATCCATCCTTCTCACGCTGGAAGAAGGCCCTAGAAATGGGGCTGCCAGTCAGAAGTCAGCATATGTGCCTTGGGCAGTTTCTTTTCCCCACCTTGCTGCTTCAGTGTCTTCAGCACCTCTTACCAACACCCAACTTTATCAGATGTGTTTGGTCCTGGTCAATTTTAGGAGTGAATAATGTTTTCTCTGTGTGGTATTGGTTTTGATTTCTAGAAGGACTTTCTGCCGAAGGTGTTTGGCTACTGTCCTGTGTGTGTTTCTCCTGGTTGTGGCCATCCAAGGAACCTACATTATGAAGGTCTGGGCTATGACAATGCAAGGACTCCCTCTTGGATCAGTCTTTACCAATGATGGGGTTGAAACCGGGCTTCATGCCTTGTATCTCACTTGCAGCCATGAGACTCTCCCCCGCCCCTGTGTTGGTGTAGTGTCCCCATCAACAAAAGAAGGGTACCAACTCCTAGGAATGTACACAATGAGAGCTGAAATGTGGCTCNGTTGGTAGAATACTTCTCTAGCATGTGCAAAGTCTTGAGTTTGATTCCCACTACCACATGCACTGGGCACAGTGGTGCATGCTTGTAATCCTAGCACATGGGAAGTAGAGGCAGGATGATCAAGGTCATTCTCGGCTACACAGGGAGGTAGAAGATAGCCTAGGCTACATGAGACCTTCTCTCTAAAATGAATGACTGAATGGATGGATGAATGAATGAATGAATGAATGAAGCACACAATGAGTACTGTGGAAGGGTCAGCTTTTTATTCCCTCATCCTTAGGAGGTCCCCACAGTATTCCTTACCACAGCCATCCAGCTCCCACCGAACTCTCCATTGACTGGACTCCTCCTTGGCCTCCAACACAAGTTTGTTGCAACTCCAAGATTTGCAAACATCCACCAGACAGCTCTACACAGTCATGGGATCGCTGGTGAGGAATACTGCCCAGTGCTGACTGCTAGGTCTGCTGTCTCAGTGCTCTGACCCTGAGGACAATCCCACCAACCACTTTCTGCCTGGGTGTCTGTTTCTGTGTCACAAGCAGGGTCTGTCTGAAGAAAGCCAAGGATGGGTGGAGACAGGACATGGTGCAGACATGAAACAGACATGGGTTGGGTGTACAGCTGAAGCCCTAAGAGCCCTTGGTGTGGCAGCTGGTGGCCTAGGTTTTGGTATCACTAGGTTGCATCTCAACAAGAGAGAGGGGCAGTTCCTGTACCTGCCTAGAGACAGGACCCAGCACAGGGGACCTCAGCCATCCTCAGTTTTTCACTGTAATGTCACTACTCAGCAAGATGAGACTCCCATCACCAGATCCCAAAAGAAGAGCCCTAAAATCAAGCACCAAGCTTCCAGCCCAGTGATCTGTCCAGGTCACTGTTCTCCAGGCTTATGTCCTAGCATCTTTTACTCTCCCTCCACAGGCGCCTCCAGCCCCTGTGAAGAGGCTGGGCCTAAACCCTCCAGTCCTTCTGTGCCTTTCATACTGTGTTTGGCTCCCAAGAATACTTCCTGGTAATTAGTGCACATGCCTTTTCTCCTGTGACTTTCTGTTGTTTGTTTTAACATGCATAAAGCCTGCAAAAACTCAAGTTCCCTTCCCCCATACCTGCTGACACCCCTGCCAGACAGTGCCTCTTCTGTCTTGTTTCTCTGGCTCCTCGCTCATGCGTCTCCCTGTTTTCCCCGTGAGTCCTGTCTGTCCTAAGTCACTCACAGGAGGAAACTCTAGCAATGCCTCCCCAGTCCTTCGCCCCATTCATGTTCCCAGGTACAGCTCCAAGAAATGACATGAAAGGAGTATCACCAGCTGGGTCCTGTGGTGACGCTTTGTTTGTGCTCTAACAAATAAAGCTTGCCTAGAAACCAGGCAGTGGTGGCTCACGTCTCTAATCCCAGCACTATGGAGGTGGAGACAGGAAATGATCTGGCTGTGCAGAGAGAGGACTATAAGGCGGGAGGAGACAGGAGCTCAGCTCTTTCAGGCTGAGGAGCTGTCGAGGTAAGAGGTGGCTGTGCTTGCTCCTTTGTCTCTCTGATCTTTCAGCTTTTAGCTCAATATCCGGCTCTGGGTTTTTATTATTAAGACCAATTAGGATTTGAGCTACAGGGTCCATAAGGACTCACAGACCCACATGGACAGCGCCGTTCTTTATGCTGAATCAAGGTCAGCCATCAGTCCTGCCAAATGGAGACTCTGGGGCCTGTTTACCTCAGTTAGAGGCTAGCCTGGTCCACAAAGTGAGTTCCAGGACAGCCAGGGCTATACAGAGAAACCATAAATAAACCATAAAACCATAAAAAAACTAAGAAAACCATAAATGAACAAACAAACAAACAGTCACAGCTATTAAGACCCTGTCTCCAAGAGCCAGGAGTGATGGATACTCCTGTGGTTTTAGCATTGGGAATGGGAGCAAGAGTATTGGGAGCCATTCGAAGAAATCATCTGTTACATAACAAGCTCAAGGCCACAGGGGACACTGTCTGTAAACATGGGTCCCACTGAGATATCAGCAGTCAGGGCTTCAGCATGAGGATCAGGGACACAACTCAGCCTGGAACAAGGAGGCTTCTCTGGGCAGGAGTGATATGGGACCCAGTGGGAGTCTCATGGATGCTTCCAGAATGAATGATGCAGAGAACAGTCAAGTCAGAGACTACAGAGCCATGCTGAACAAGTGAAGGGATAAGAGGAGGCAAGGTCTATAGGTATCCAGAGGGAAGATCATGCCAGACCTTGACTCATAGGACCAAGACCTGCATATTGACCAGTATTCAGTCAACTAATATCTATAAGCTCTTCAATCCAGTGCGTGCTTTCACCGGTCTGCTTCTGCTTTCACCGTCATGAGAACAACTCTACCAGCTCTGTGTCAGGAAGATGAGAGACCCAAGAACCTGACTGCTACAACTCTACTGTGGACCCATGGGGATGTAGGGCCACCCAGTGGAGCCTAACCTGGCCCAAACACTAGTTAAACCACAGGTCTTGAACAATAGGCGGTACCTGTCTCAAGCCACTAAGCTTTGGGGTGGCTTGTTACACGGCATGACTATAGCAGAGCTGACTGATACATTCTCTCAAGACACTGATGTTCAATGGTTATAGCAAACCCTGCTAGCTGTCTATTCTGCTTTCCCTGGTCCCCTTCTTGCTGGGTCCTGACTCTTGAAGCTTTAAATATTCTATGATAGATGTAGAGGTGCTGGGCAGGGTGACAATTATATACAGCAGTGACAGAGGCTTCACAGTGCAGCAATGGCAAAGATCCAGCTTCAGTTAGCACTCCCAGCTCAGGCCTAAACAGTGCTCTCTCCCAGCTTCCACCTGAGTTTGGCTCTTGAACCTCCCAGAAGGTCCCAGGAGATTCCTGAAGATCTAGAACATTCCTTCTCATCTTAAGGTAGATAAGCTCATCTCCATTACTTACAGCTGTGAATCCGACTGGATTACACAGGAGACTTATCATGTCTTGCCTCTGTTTCCCCAGTGACCTGTGAGGCTTCTAACAACAGCATCTAACTCATGAGACTAGAGGGAGATGCCTGTAGAAGCATGGTCCTGGACTGGCATACAGCAGGTGCTCAATCCATGCTAGCTATCCCCACTGCATAGTCTCAGTCCTGGTTCTGAGACTTGAACCCTTATCTGCTACCCAGATGACCTCTGTGGTTGGGACGAAAGGTGCATGTGGCATCTGATAGGCACATCTGGCCAAAAGTCACTTCTTGATTTAGTGTCCTTAATTGGAAGAAGAAGGAGGAGGAGGAGGAGGAGGAGGAGAAGGAGGAGGAAGGAGAAGAAGAAGAAGGAGAAGAAGGAGGAGAAGGAAAAGAAGAAGAAGAA
>LZPO01055088.1:578628-590729 GCA_001675575.1 Neotoma lepida | reverse complement strand
GGAATATTTAACTATGTAAAGATGTTATATTTGTTTCTGCTGCCTTTGTTAATGATGTAAAAATGTGTTACATTTGTAAAATTATGTAAAGATGTGTTGCTGTTTCATCTTGCCTGCCCAAGGCACCTGATTGGTCTAATAAAAATCTGAGCAGCCAATAGCTAGGCATGAGATGGATAGGCGGGCCTGGCAGACAGAGAGAATAAGTAGGAGGAGAAATCTAGGCAAAGGAGAAAAAGAAGGAGGAGAGAACGAAAGAGAAAAGGAGGACATGCCCGGGGCCAGCAGCCAGGCAGCTGCCAGCCAGAATGGAGACAGCAGGAAAGTAAGATACACAGAAAGAAAGGTAAAAAGCCCTGAGGCAAAATGTAGATAAACAGAAACAGATTAAAATAAGATAAGCTAAGGCTGAGCATTCAAAACTAATAATAAGTCTCCATGTCATGATTTGGTAGCTAGTTGGTGGCCCAAAAGAAAAAGCCTGCTACACATACACATTCATATACACCACACACACACACACACACACACACACACACTCACACTCACATACACCACACATACACACACTCACATACACAACACACACACATACACCATACACACATATACTCACATATACCACACACCATGCACATACACTCACATACACTGTACACACACACTCACATACACACATACACCACATACATACACACTCACATGCACACACACCACATACACACACACTCACATACACACACTACACACATACACCACATACATACACACTCACATATACCACACACACATACACACACACACTATACACACACACACATACACACTCACATATACCACACACACATACACACACTCACATACACACTCACATACACCATACATACACACACTCACATACACACACACACTACACACATACACACTCACATACACCACCACCCCCCTAGCCCCTCATACACACTTTTTAGAAGCTGTGTATGGAAGCTCACATCTATAGCCTCAGCACTTGGGAGGCTGAGACCTGAGAGTTGCCATGAGTTCTAGGCCAGCCTAAGCTACAGAGGTGAGACTCTATCTCAAAAACTAATAATAATTAATTAAT
The DNA here is from genome assembly GCA_001675575.1 of Neotoma lepida. Classification (NCBI taxonomy): domain Eukaryota; kingdom Metazoa; phylum Chordata; class Mammalia; order Rodentia; family Cricetidae; genus Neotoma; species Neotoma lepida. Next base: position 589,624 of record LZPO01055088.1, on the reverse strand, counting down.
TAATTGCAGCCAGTTGTGGTAATCCACACACTGAGGAGCTGAAGCAGGAGGATCACCACAAGTTTAAAGCCAGCTTGGCCCACACAGAGACCCCCTGTTCAAAAGGAAAACCCCCAGATAAACAAAAATTACAAAATAATAACAAATAAAACCATTCTTAAGTGAAGTACAAATGAACTGACTCTAAGCCCGAGTGGGAAGATGTCCACAGCTTTAAACAAAGCTCGTGTGTCAGCATGGCAGAGGGNTGACTGAATTAACAGGTAGAAACCACCTTCTTTTAAAGGTGATCCACAAAGTGCAGGGGTTGGTGAGGATGCTAGGTGCTGAGGCTGGTCATGGGACTGTCACAGCATTTGTTGGTTTTGTAACATTTCTGTTTCTTCACCATCATTATCTTTTTAAGTTTTTACTGTTATTATTGTGTGGAAGGGGCATATGTGCCTCAGTGTGCATATGGTGGGCAGCCTTAGAGAGCTGGTTAGCTCCTACCTTTACATGAGTTCTGGGAGGCAAACTCAGATCTAGACCTTTACCCACTGAGCCATCTTGGCAGCCCCCTCACTGTNCCTAATTTCCATGCTTCTCCCAGAGAGTCCCCACACTAACCTTGCAGACTTGGAGCCCTACCTTATACACTGCATCATGTACCCACCCATATAGAGCCATTCCTTAGACAAACCGAATCCATTCTCCTGGTTTTCTACCTTTAGCTCAGTCACCCTNGCAGCTGGAACAGGTGTCAGCTGTGAGGCAGGACCAGGGTGGGAGGGAGGAGGCTGCTACAGTAGGATGGAGGGACACTGTGGGGACTGCACTTGACCAGACAAGCATCTGGACTTGGTTTAAAAGAGTCTGGGGGGACTGGGAAAGAACAGGGTGACTGCATATAGGCACTGGCCAGGAGGCCCTGCCTACCAAGGGGGAGGAAGGGCCACACCCTGCAAAGACTGGCCAGCTCCACTGCAAAGCAGGAGGCCCCTCATGAGTGGACATGTGAGCAGGCCCTCCCAGCAGCACGTGCAGCCCCACGTGTGGCCCTGCTGCTGGCTCTTCAGCTTGGCTGGGGCTGATGCCAGCTCCAGAGGAGCCAACAGTGCCTGCAGATGAGCAGGAGAGGTCTGGACCGCCAGGGGGAGGGGGGAGCATCCACTGTGTGACCCTCCCACTGGCTGCATTCCTACCCGGCTCTGTGCTCCCTTGCTCATCATTTCCAGGACGAACACTACAACAGTGACAGACAGTGACAGTGACATCCACCCATGATCGCTGTGTGTTAGGCTCTGTCCCACACTCCTTCCGCAGTAGCTCAGTTAACCTTCCTAGCAACCCTGTGAGGTTAACCCTTTCCTTGTCCCCACATGATGAGAGGTAATTATTGCAACAGTGTTTTCTGATGGGAAAACAGTGGCTACGTGGACAATGGTGATGACAGGCCTTTGGCTGCTGAGGGCTCCATGCCAGCTGTGATAACTCAGGCTTTGAATCCCAGCACTTGGGAGGCAGAGGTAGGTGAATCTCTGAGTTTGAGGCCAGCTTGGTCTACATAGCAGTTCTCATGCTAGGGATACAAAGACCCTGTCTCAAAAAACCAAAACAAACCAACAAGCCAACCTTGTATCCTTCTGGCCATTAAAACTCATTTTACAGAGGAAGACAGAGCCCTAGAGAGGTGAGGTCACTCACCACAATGTCACATCTGGTCAAGTGACAACACTGGACTGGACCCATGGCCACTGTAGGTCCTTCCTGAAAAGGTGTCTGGCTTGCATCCTAAGGTGATACTCTGGGTGCTAAGGTGACCACAGGGTGCTAATTCCTGCTCTCTGTCCCAGGGTTTTCAACTGGGCAGGGGCGGAGGAACTAGGCTGAGAGCTCAGTCTCTCAGGACCAGATCCACCCACCACATCCTGGCCTTATCCTGCTTCCTGCCTTCAGGTTTAGATTCAGACAAACTTTTTCCTGTCAATTTTCTCTCCCTGAAGATTCAGGCTGGCCACTTGCCTGGCTTTCCAGCCAGTGTCTGATGGGCAACCTCTCATCTTATTGGACTGCTAGCCCAGCTCCCCCTGAGCTCTAGAGGCCTAGAGCACCTCTGAGGAGTGGGTACTTTCCCACTTACCCAGGAGTCTCCCAGTCTTAGTCTCAGCCCATCCTTCATGCCCTTACTTCTTGCCAATGATACAGACCCTGGCCCAAGGCCCAGCCTAGAAAGCTTCNGGGGCTTGGAAGACTCCTGGATCTTCATACCTGATGAGCTAGAGAAGGTGGGAGCCACCCACTCACACAGCAACCAAAAGGCAGGGGCTGATGGATGTCAGGATCCTTGCCTGCCCTATCCTGCCGCGGGCTGAGGGGCCTTGGAGAGTGGCCCGATCTATGTGTTGTGTGTTGGTTGAGTGGCTCCCTCCGACCTACCTTGATGGGCTTCTGGGACATAAATAAGTCAGANTGGGCCCCCCGGGACTGTCTGCCTGGAATCCTCTGCACACTGATGCTTCCCCTTCTGTCATGGCCTTGACCTGGAGATCCCTATCCCTCCTGGGCATGAAGGCACCATGCCAAGACCTGTGTGTTTGTTAGCTTTCTGTTGCTGTAACAAAACACCNGAGATAATACATTCATAAAGAGAAAAGTGTTGTTTTGGCTCACAGTGTAGAGGTTTCAGCTCAATGCCAGTTGACCCTGTGATTTTGGGTCTATGGCAAGAAGGCATACAATAACAGGGTTCAGTGGGCAGAGCCTTAAGGGAAAGAGAAAAGGCCAGTGTCCCATTCTCTCTCAAGAATATACTCCCAAGGATCTGAGGACCCCCCCTAGGCCTCACCTCCCACATCCCAACAGCACCAAGCTAGAGACCAAGCCCTTAACATCCAGGCCTTTGGGGAACATTCAAGAGGCAAACCAAAGCCTGGATGTGGAGGTACCCATCTGTAATAAGCCAGCATACAGGCAGCAGAGGCAGGAGGATAATGAGTTCAAGTCCACACTGAGCTACACACTAAGACTTTGTCTCAAAAACAAAGATGGGAATGAGTCAGTTTCTGGGGGATCTGATGCGCTCTTCTGACCTCTTCAGGCACCAGGCACTCACACGGTACACACATGTGCAGGCAAGCACTCATACACATAAAATAAAAGTAAATAAATTTAAAGAAAAATTTACCCTTACACCAATGTCCTACTGCCACACCCTTCAGGATGACAAAGCGTTTGAGAACTGAGGCTTTGGTGGCAGAATTTCTCCCATCAGCCTGTGGTTGAGCTAGGAGTCAAGAATGGGGATGAAAGGTGTGACTAGCCATAGACAGTCAGAGCACAAGTGCATGTGTATACACACACACACACACACACACACACACACACACACACATACACACCTCTATGACTTTTATTTCCACCACATGCATGTTTTTCTGCCTAAGTCCTTTTAGCATTTTAGGCAACCTTGTCCTTATTTGGAGCTGGAAGGGTCCTTTGACATTGACTTGAGCCCTCACTGGTATCTTACAGTCAGTTTAATGCTGACCTAATTCTCCTGGAGATCTGAAGGCAGACACCATCCTCCACATACATCGACCATACTGATTTAGTACCTTCTATCAAAAACCCCCCTGTCCCCCAGCCCCAGTTCCCTCATCTGTGAAGGATGAAAGGTAACCTCCAGCTCTCAAATTCTCAGGTACATTTGCAGGGTGTAACTCAGTGCTACAGCACTTGCCTAGCATGCAGGAAGACCTGGGTTCAAGCCTCAAAAGCAAGCAGTCACACTTGGGAGAGCATTAGTGAGAGAATACGTCAAAAGCTTAGAGTGCAGAGCCCAGCATTTCCTAAGTAGTACTCAGTGAATGGCACCTGCTAGCATCAGCCATCATGATTGCCACCGTCAGCATTTTCCCTATCTCACCTGTCTTCCCAAGGCCGATTATCTACTGAGGCAATCCTAGGAGTAGGCCATAGTGTTGGGGACTGAGCACACAGAAATCCATGAGGTCCAGCCTGAGCCCCACAACTCCACCCCTACACCATGCCTACCTCCAGAAAACCACATCCCCTCCAAAGGCCTGCCCACACCAGAGGTTAAGGATAAAGGGTCCCAGGAACTCTACCAAGATGAGGACTCAGGCCTAGGACTCAGAGCTTGGAAGAAGCTGCAGGCCTGCTTGATCTATGGGTCAATGGGGACTTTTTCTAGATGTGGGGAAAAGGATGATCACCAGTAACTACTCATGTCACTTCCTGTCTATACTACTGACTACTTCTAGTGGTGGTTTGAATAAGAATGCCCCTGATAGGCTTGGGACTTTGGACTAGAAAGGCAGTTAAATGCTTTAANTGGGGCCTAACAGGCCATCCTAGTAGGAGCATGGAAGACAGTCATGCTGAGAGCAATGTGCACTATGGAGCTCAAGAGGTTTGAGAGGGAAACAATGTTAGCAACTGGGCTAAAGACCATTCTTGTGATATTTTGCCAAAGAATGTGGTTGCTTTCTCTCCTTGTCCTGAGAACTTGCCTCAGGCTAAATCTAAAAGTAATGGATTAACTTCTTTATCTGAGATGTCAAGAGAGACTAATTTTGACTCTGCAGCATAGTTATTAGCAATCAGTCTTGGACAGGTCTANAATGAAAAAGAGAAAGTGGGACAAAAAGAAAAACAAAATGTACAGTTTGAGGAGAAAGAGAGCATCAGGAAACTTAATGTCGGAGCCAAGGCTTATGGTGGAAGAGATAAGGTAAAGATAGGGCAGTGNTGGCGCACGCCTTTAATCCCAGAACTTGGGAGGCAGAGGCAGGCAGATCTCTGTAAGTTCGAGGCCAGCCTGGTCTACTAATTCCAGGACAGCGAAAGCTACACAGAGAAACATTGTCTTGAAAAACAACAAAAACAAACAAACAAACCAAGTTTAAAGTAAGACCCNATCTTCCCTGGGATAAAGGGAGGGTGGCCTCAGGTCTATACTCTATCCAGCTAAGCTTCCAACTTGTGAAAAGCAAAAGGTCTGAGAAATTTTCTGCTCTTGAAAAGCAACAACAAATGAAAACTGCAGCAAATGTGATTGAAAGGGGCCAAGCTCCATCCCAAGCAGGCAATTGAACTCGGCAGTGTTGTCCACATGGTTATAGCGTCAGAGTCATGCAGGATATACAAGAGAAGGGGCTGTGCCATTAGGGAAAGCCACTGAGACCATGCATGTGGCAGGGGAGTCCCTGCATGGAGGGCCTGAAAGGCTATTGCATGAAGCTGTGAAAATAAACCCAGGATTACATTGAAGACCCCAGGATGTTAGAGATGCCAGAGCCAAGGGATGTCTGCCAGGGAGAGTTGCAGACTGAGAGTAGAACCAGCCCAAAAGAGAAAAGTATGTTGCAGTCAGCAAAACTTGAAGAGTGGAACCATCTAACCCTCTGACATCTAAATGTATTTTGCATTATGATGTCACCAGGAGCCTAGAGGGGCCAGGGAGTGGAATGTGTTAGTTTCAGTGAGAATGCCCCCACAGGTTCATATATGTTTGAATATTTGGTCCTCAGTTGCTGGAACAGTTTGGGAGGGATTAGGAGGTGTGTCCTGTTGGAGGAAGTGTGACACTGAGGACAGGCTTGAGGTTTCAAAGGATTNGGTGCTCTCTGCCTCCTGCTTGTTCAAGACATGAACTCTCAGCTGCTGTTCCAGCCACTGGCTGCCATGTCATCACTCTGNGATGATAAACTCTGATCCTCTGGAAACATAAGNCCAGTTAAACTTTCTTTTGTAAGTTGCCTTGGTCGTGGTGTCTTAGCAATAGAAAAGTAACTAAGACACTCCTTCAGGCTTAGCAATAGAAAAGTAACTAAGACACTCCTTCAGGCAACATACTTTCCCAAGCCCCCCCACCACCACCACACATCTGCTGCTACTCAGGGTGCCACAAAACCAGATGATTCTGCGCAGGTCACATCCTAATGGCACCTGGATGTGCCTGTCAGGAAGTGGCAGATGCTCAAGGGATATGCAAATCAGAATAAAGAGCAGGAGTGATGGAAGGTGGGGAGGAGGGGCCATCAGGGAGAGTGGTGTGCAGCACAGATGGGGGATGACAAGCAAGCCCCCAAGACCACAGGAGAAGGTAATTTAAGCCAAAAGGAATAGCTCGTATAAAAGTCCTGAGGCAAGATAAAGAGCAACGCTGTTGGCCAAGAAGAGCAGTGTGTGACTGGGGCAGAGTGAACGAGGAGTTCAGGGAACGTGGAAACAAAAGCAGAGACATTCCCATTCCCTCCCCCTGTCTCTTATACACATCTAGATGTGTATAAGAGACAGCGAGAAACTCCAAGGAAATAACACCACCACCACCAAAAAATCTTGTGACTTCAGTTTCTTCGAAACACAGAATTGTTTTTGGAGTGTGTTTTTATGCTCCCCCAGGTACAGCAGATAGGAGTGTTAGATTGTTCATTACAATTGCCTATTGTCATTTGTTCATATGCCTCTATGGAAAAACATGTTTTTGCCATGTGCGGCTTGCCTTTGCGATTGCATACCTTACTCATGCGATTCTTTTTAATCCTCAGAGTATAAATTGTCTGCTGCTCTGATTAAGTTGGCTATTGTATGAGACTTTAGTCTGCCTCATTTATTGACTCCATTCTCCCAGGTCCCACCACCTCTAGAGCAATAAACACGTCCCCAACTCAGAGCTCAGGGTTGGGCCAGATGTGCAGGTGACACTTCTGTGGCTTCAGCTAAGACCTCCAGCACCCTATCTCCTCCACCTGTGTACCCCCAATCCCCCACCCCACTGTAAGAAAGATTTGGTTTCAGCCACTCTGATTTCATTGCTGACCACTAAGCTGATCTGGTCCTTTCTGTCACCCCAGCTACCAAATGCCACCATCCTCCTGTCTTCTTTTAAATTAAAAATGATGGTGGTGGTGGTGGTGGCAGTGGTGGTGGTGGTAGTGGTGGCAGTGGCAGCGCTGGTCCACCAGCTGTCACTACTTCCACAGACACCTTGCCCTCAAGACAGGCCTCAACCTCTGTTCCCACCTGTCTCTTATACACATCTAGATGTGTATAAGAGACAGCAGGTGGTGGTGGTGGTGGTGGTGGTGGTAGTGGTGGTGGTGGTAGTGGTGGCAGTGGTGGTGGTGGTAGTGGTGATTAGTGATGGTGATGTGGTGGTGGTAGTGGTGATGGTGATGTACTAATGATGGTGTGGTGGTGGTTGTAGTGGCTGTCTCTTATACACATCTAGATGTGTATAAGAGACAGGTGTATTTGTGTGTGTGTGTGTTTATGTATGTGATGAGGGGGAAGGTCATGCCATGACATATATATGGAGTCAAAAACCAACTATTTGAAGTCGGTTCTTTCTATTCATCTTTACATAGATGCCAGTGATCAGACTGAAGGTTCCAGGCTATTGGCAAGCACCTTTACCCACTGAGCCATCTTGTCATTCCTCCCCAATGCCTGGTCCATCCTCTTAACCAAAATCCCATCAAAACATAAGTGGGGAAGGAGGCAGGCCAGACTTCGGAATCAGTGGTTAATTCACTGAGTGACTTCAAGCAAATTCTTCTATCTCAGTTGAAGGTGTGGCCTTTGGCCTCCTGAGCCACAGCCTAAGAATGGAGAGGAGCCAGAGACATGGATGGCACACAGCTGAAGTTTGGGGTCTCCAGGGTACTTTGGTCTTCTCTGGATCCCTCTCAGGGTCTGAAACTCAGCCACTTCTCAATAAGTACACACAAAAGGGAAGTGAGATGGTGTCATCAGGTCTCCCGGCCTCCTGGCATGACAAACATGCCAAGAGAGATTATTGAGCCAGGAAGACAGAGTGAGGAGGGGGTACATCATTGCCTCTGAAAAGACTTGCTCAGATCAGACATCACAGAGGGGATGGGACCCACCTGANGCCACACAATCAATAAATGGTAGAGTCAACCCTTGATCCTGGGTCTGCACATTCCAGTCCTGTGAGCCTGGGTTCAGTCCTCACCACAGCACTGCATGGTGGGTAGTAAAACACACTCAGGGGACAGTTAAGCACACTGAAGCACAGACGGTGAACAAGAGAGGCAGGACCTGGAGCCAAGCCTGGGAACTAGCATCCGAGTTCCTTAGTCTGTAGGTTCTGCAGATGGCTGGTGAACCTTCTCCCTGCATCCCCCTTGGCCTGCCACCTGTGTCCCAAGGTTTTGCAAGGCAGTTTGGAAGAGTAGCTGTACTGAGAACAGGACATAAAGTGCCAGTGGAAATACTAGGCGCCAAATCAAAGGTGGGAGCTGAGGCTTGGCAGCACCTCCATGCCCTGAGTGCCTGTGTGGTGGTGTTGCTTAGAGACCCGGCCAGGCAGGAGCCAACTTCTCCACTGGGGTGGCCACACATTGACTGTGGGGTTCGCTGTAACTCTGGGCACTGTTTGGGAATGGAAACAGCCTCAGGCCCAGAATGGAAAAACAACCACTGTTTTGGTGTCCTGACTCCTCTCTGCTGTCCTAGGCCTTGAGAAGGGTGAGGGGAGGGCAGGGACATGGTCTTGGGTTTTGGCTGCTTTTTAGCACCAAGGCACAGCTGTGGGTGTCCTACAGCACCTAGCTGTTCACAGCCAAGGCTGAGGTCACTCACTACCTTCTCCCTCCCTAGGAACATACACTGGCTGCTCTGCCCACCTCACTGAACCTCATGAACCACGTGTTCAGTTCCTAATGCTATACCAGGCATCATCTGGCAACCAAAATACTGGCTGAAAGGGCTGCCACCGGACCTTATGTATTGGCCTGTTCTGGGTTACTGTAACAAGATGCTTGAAGTGGGTGTCTTAGTTAGGGTTTCTATTACTGTGATGAAACACCTTGACCAAAAGCAATAGAGAGGAAAGGGTTTATTTGGCTTACACTTCTATATCACAGTTCACCATTGAAGGCAGCCAGGGCAGGAACTCAAAGAGGGCAGAAACCTAGAGGCTGGAGCTGATGTAGAGGTCACAGAGGCATGCTGCTTACTGGCTTGCTCCTCATGGTTTGCTCAGCCTGCTTTCTTATAGAACCCAAGATCACCAACCCAGGGGTGGCACCACCCACAATGAGCTGGGCCATCCCACATCAATTACCATTTCAGAAAGTGCCCTACAGGCTTGCCTACAGCCTGATCTTATTGAGCATTTTCCCAATTGAAGTCTCTCCTCTCAGATGACTCTACCTTGTGTCAAATCCACATAAAAACGAGCCAGCACAGTGGGCTAGTATTATAAAGAGACAGGTTCACTGAGTTCACAGTTTTGGAGGCTGGAAGTCCAAGATCTGACAGTCTCACTGATGTAACCTCTGGAAGGGCCTGATGGGCAGATGTGTGAGAGCTGCAAACCCACACACGCATGGGAGGAAAGGGGAAGCCACAGAGTGGCTTGGGAGATGGACTTGTCCTTGTGAGGACCTGCTATGCTCAGCACTACCCTCACTGCTTCTGAACACAATTTCCCCAGACCCTGCTTGCCAAAGGCCCCATCTCACACATCACCACACTGAGAACTGCAATGCCAAGGTATGGGAACTCGGGGGCCAAACTCAAGTCACAGAATGTTGACACATCCCTTACCACTCCTCAGTCACAGTGGCCCTGGCTTCCATATATACCGGTCTTGAAATCCTGTGTGGAACCCAGGCCCCAGAGTTCTGTGCAAATTATCATTGGAGCACTCCAAATCTGGGGAGATTTTTATCTATTGTATGGTTAGAATTAAGACCATAGTCTGAATAAAACACACACAGGAAAGATGAAGGGGGAGAAGGGAAGAGAAGGAGGAGGAAGGAAAGGAAGGAAGAGAAGAAAGAGGAGAAGGGAAATGAGGAGGAGGAAGAGAAATAAGAGGAGGGAGGGAGGAGGAAGAGGAGAAGAGGAGGAAGAGGAGGAAGAAGAGGAGGAGAAGGTAGAGGAAAGGAAGAGGAAGAAGAGGAAGAGAAGGAAGAGGCATCGGCAGCTAAAAACAGTGGTAAANGGTCAAGGTAGTTCAAAGTCAAGACTAGACAGAGACAAAATATGTTAGAGTGCCCCCACCCAGCTTAGGGCTCATCCTTGGAGTTTTCAGAGAAAATCAGAATCAAAAGTAACTTCAAGATTTTTATCTGAGCAACTGAGGGAAGAACTGGCTTGGGCAGGGGAAGGGGGCACACCTGGAGACTCAAAATGTTTGGGAGGCCTGTTAGACAATCACAGGGCATGTCTAAGAGGTATGGAGACCCAGGCCTGGAACCTGGGATGGAGTCCAGATGGACATCTCGGGGGAGACCCCAAAGCACACATGCAGACAGGGAAAGACCATCAAGCTGCAGGGCACATCAACATGCATGTGTTAGGGAGTAGAGCAAACAGCAAAGGAAGCTGAGAGGAGTCGTGAGAGGGGCAGAGAAAGGGCTTCATGCCTATGGAGGGGAGGGACTGCCCAGTCGGCTGGAGCAGAGTGGGCAGCCCCTGTGCCAGCATGGCCGAAACACTGGATTCCCCTTCCAGCACACACATGCCTCAACATCTTGCTGTAAATGCCACTCCCCCTCCTCTTGTTTATATATGTACCTATCCTTTCATTTATATATGTATGGATGGATTATATATTGCAATTATCTATGTGTGTGTATGTGTGCGGTTGCATAGGTGCCACAGTGCCCATGAGAAGGTCAGATGACAAGCGTGGGAGTCAGTTCTCTCCTTCCACTGTGTGTGTCCTTGCAGATCAAACTCAGGTCATCAGAGTTTCACCCATGGAACCAAGTTGCAGCCCCTAGATTTTTGTTGTATTTTTTTTTAAACGAGAAAAGTGATTGACAGCTTTCCAGAGGATTAAGTGACTAAACCCCAGCTTGGCCTTGATTCAAAGGTCCTCTCTCCAATATCTCCCTTTCCAAAAGCAACAAAAGAGAACCACGTAGACAGCACAGGGTTTGCTGACACCATGGTGGGAAAGGATCCAAAAACAATGAAAATATATTTGTTGAAGGTTTTAACAACTGAAAGT
>LZPO01055088.1:559298-572116 GCA_001675575.1 Neotoma lepida | reverse complement strand
GGGGAGGCTCAAGCCTTTGATCCCAGCACAGGGGAGGCTCAAGCCTTTGATCCCAGCACAGGGGAGGCTCAAGCCTTTGATCCCAGCACAGGGGAGGCTCAAGCCTTTGATCCCAGCACAGGGGACTTTGATCCCAGCACTAGGAAGGTGGAGACAGGAATATAAGGCAGTGGAGACAGGATCTCGGTCCCATTCAGTCTGAGAATTCGCAGAGACAGGATCTCCCCCCCGCCAATTCGGTCTGAGGATCTGGAGAGGTAAGAAGTTAGTGGTGGCTGCTCTGCTTCTCTGCTCTCTCAGCTTTCACCCTCGATATCTGACTCTGGGTTTTAATTGTTAAGACTAATTAGGATCGTGCTTCAGAATTACAGTTGGGTTTTGAGCCAAGATGGGGTCCTGAGTATTGAACCCGTATNNTCTGGAAGAGCAGACAAAGCTCCTAACTCCTGGGCTGTCTCTCCAGCCCCATACCTGTTTGGAGTTCCTGGCCACTCCCCCAGCTAAGGGAAATCCCGCCTCTTCTCTTCCTTCCTGTCTCTCTTCCTCTCTCTGCCTCCCCCCTCCCGGCCATCCCCCCCCCCTTCTGTCTCTCTTTCTCTCTCCCTCTCTCTACTTTATAATAAAGCTCTGACACTGGGTTTTGTCATGCCTCATGACCTTTTCTTCCGCAGCGCTGCAAATACCAACTAACAATACCTGGCTCTTAAATGAACTCCTATTTATTGATCTATCTGAANAGTACTGTAGTGGTCCCTAATCTTTTGACCACACACAGGCCACCCNNAATGTTCCATGAGTCTGTGGAAAGGTCTCTGGGACTCAGCCCACAGGGAGATTTTCTAGGTCCAGACACTGAGCTTTAAGGCTTGAAAAAGATGGCCCTGGGTCCTTTTCTTTAATTTCTTTTTTTGTTTGTCTTTGTTTTGAGATAAGATCNTACTCTGTAGTTCAAGCTAGCCTCTAATTTATAGTGATCCTCCTGCCTCAGGATTGGCCTGGGCCACCTCATGCCCCAAAGACCCTAGCACAGCACTAACAGGTGCCTAGGGATGGGGTAGAGAGCTACATGTGATGTAGGTGGCAATTGCCATCCTGGCCAGTACCTAACTACAGTCCTCATAGCCCAGGTATAAAAACACCAGGTCTTTACCAAACAGCTTCCAAAAAAGTTAAGAACCAAGATCAATTATCCTCTTAAAGGAATAATAACTTTTAAGACATTGGAAGCCTGCAACTTTAAAGCCAGACAGATTAAGCAAAATAGCTTTTCTCAATTACCAACTTGGGGTTATGTTTTAGAAATTTGATTCTTAAAAAAACAAAAACTTAAAATTATTATTTTGGGATGGGGGCACATGGATGGAGGTCAAGGGACAACTTTGAGAAGTCAGTTCTTTCTTCCACCTCTATGTGCGTTCTGGGGATTGAATTCAGGTCACCAGCCTATGTGGAGCATACACCTTTACTTCTGTGCCATCCCACTGGCCCAAATATTTATTTCCATTCTGTTAACCCTAGAAAAAAATCCCATAGACCCTCACATGTTTCCCACCTCAACAGAAGTTTTTTTGTTTTGTTTTGTTGTGTTTTTGTTTTGTTTTGTTGTGTTTTTTTATTTTGTTTTGACAAATCAAGTTTATTATGTGCAGCACCTTAAAAATTGGACTGGGGTTAGGGGTGTGGCACTCGCCTAGCCTGGGCCAGGGCTCTAGGTTTCATCCTCAGCATGAGAAAAGAAAGATAAAGAAAATAATGGGACTCAGGTGAGGAGGCCTGTGCAGCCCTGAGCTGGTCACCTGGTTCCCCTGGGAACAAGCATTATCCTCATCAGATGTATAAGGACAATGGGTGGAGCTGGAAAAGATTGCCTCAGATATTAAGTAAGGGAAAATTCCTCACTACATGTNTGGATAGACAGACCTCTCTCTTAATGTGGGCTCTTGGCCATGGAGGAAAGTCAATTTCAGACTTACTCTTAAACTTCATTTGAATTTGAAGTGTAAACAATACCAGTGTCAGGTTTGAATACCTAAGGCAACAGAGAGACCTGTGGGGACTTTGCTTCCCTCAGAAAACCCAAGCCCAAGCCTGTCAGGACCATGAGCCTGTACTGGTCCAAGGCTGGAGTAAACGAAACCTTCCCCTAGCTAATAACTAGGGGATAAAGGTGCCTCCTGCAGCTCCTAGCAGGTCGGGAACAGGAAGTGGGGTGGTTTGGACAGCAGGAATCTGGCTCCACAAAGGCTAGGAGAGGCTATTGTTCCACGGCTTAACTGGGGGCCCCTTCTGTTGGCAGCCTCCTCCCTGTGTCTCAACTGGAGCCAAAGCCTTCCCCCAGATGCTGATAAACAAGGTAAAGCCAGAACCAACCCTGTAACTCTCCCTTCTAGCCAGACATTCCCCTGCTCCAGTACCATCCATGATTCTGCAGTGCCCACCCTTCCTATGCTTGCAGCTCCAGACAGGCCACAATCTGAGGGACTCTCCAGGGTGCTGCCTGAGACTTCCCAATATGATGATTTACCCAACAGGTAGCTGGAATATACTGAGCCAGCACGGTGCTGGGGACTGTGCAAAAGGCATCCTGCTTCAAGGGAGATTGCATCACCACAGCATAGAGGAGTAAATGGAGATATGGGCAGCTGAACCGGCTTACCCAGTGCCACACAGCCAGAGCCTACCTCAAGGCTGGCACCCTGCTGAGTACCAGTATGGGCAGTGCTGGTCTTGGAAAAGGACAAAGAGGGGACATGAGGAAGTGTTGCTAGAACTGAGATATAAATGATGTGTGGCCCTTCTTCATACGGCCCCAGCAGTTAGCCAAAGCACAATCCTATCCAAGTTCTCCCCNGGGACTCAATGAATTTATTGGGCTTTCATATAGAGCATGGGTGAGGGGTTACTTACAGGGATGTGGGCGACCTCAAAGAAGCCACACTGGAAAATCTTCGCCCAGAGTGGATGACAGCTTCCTCATAACTGTGTAGATGAAGTCCCCTTCAGCTAACCTCCCACAGCCTACATGCTCCAGCACCTCTGGGGACCTAGAAGCCACAGTCAGGGCAGCACTATACACAAATGTGTGTGGGGAGCAGCTGAATCTCAGGTGGAGTTCTGCAGCTCTCAAGCCCCTTCTCTGAAGGAACGTCATGATGGAGTCCTGCACACGGATGCTGCTGACCAGATGAAGATGGTGGCCACTCTGCCCATGCTCTACAAGGATGTGATGCATGGGAAGAGCATGGTAGGCCATGTGCTTCTGCCACAGGGCCTCAGTTTCCCCTGGGTCATGCACACGGGAGTGGAGTATATACTAAAAAGGGGGTACTTTCAAGTTCTCAGAGATTGCTCTAGACAGAGGTTGAGTGTGAGCAAAGGGTGCCTCTGAGTTTGTAACCAGCTGGTCTTTCCAATTCCCACCCCACACAGGCTGCTGGCTGTGATCCCCCTGCTTCAGATTTAAGGCCACTAAGCTGAGAATAAGGAGCACTGGGCAAGCTCTTCCTCTCCAGCTGGCTGCCTGGGCAGCAGCCAGTGGTGACACAGGGCGCTGAGTCCCCATTGCTGCTGCCTTGCTGGTTCCAGATGTATCCTCCATCCTGGTGTTGAGATTCACAATGACAGTTCCTGGGCATGCCTAGAATCTCAATACTAGGAAGTTGAGGCAGGAGGATCACTAAAGCTCAAAGCTAGTTTGGGCTATGTACGGAGACCCTGTTTCAAAATGTAAACAAACAACAAAAAGCTAAAGACCTGAATTTGAGTCTCTAAGAACTCCCAAACCTGACACTGTCACAGTCATATCACTCTTTCAAAAGGCACAAGGGCCAGATTACTTCAAAAATAAAAGGTTTTCCTATTGCACTATCAAACCTTGATTTGGGTGCCAATTAAGCTGGAAATAGGGAGACTTCTCAGGAGTGGAGCACGGCATCAGAGGGAGGTCAGCAGCTACCAGCCCACATAGGATTGGTCTGGAAAGGGCTCTGACCTGCAGGCAAGCTGATGACCCCAGGGAATCCTTGGCCAGGGGTCAGGGGGCTGAAGCTGAGGAGGAATGTTACAATGGGATCTGGATCTTGGACAATGTCTCTGAAGAGACTAGGAAGGACCAGGCTATCTACCTGCAGGGGAAAGCCGGCTGTGGGTCTGTGTTCTGAAAGACAAAGCCATAATTAATCTTGCTCCCTTTCTGCGGGAAACTCAGCTGGACTACATTTCCCAGGCACCTCTGCAGGTGGGCGGGGCTATGTGATTTAGTCTGACCTATAGAATGTGAGCAGAAGTGATGAAAGGCACTTCCTGACCAGGCCGTGAAAAGCCTGCCCTATAGTGCNCAAGGCTATTTCAGTGCCNAGAAGGCCTCAGGGTGGAGCTGGAGGACTCGGGGTTGCTGGCTGACTGTGTGGAACATAGGCCGCCAGCTCCATTCATTGGACTTGTGTTAAGCCCTGAGATCTGGGGTTTCATTACAGTAGTCAACCTGCCTGACTGACGCAAGCAGATGAATCTGAGATAGGTGTCTGGGATGGGGGTCACAGGATGGTGACAGCGCAGGTGCAGAGTGAGGGAAAAGGGGTCATGGAAGGCGTTGCCCATGTTTCTGANTGGCAGAGGTGACTTTCCTGGCAGGGTGAACACTGGGGGACCTTGAGCTTGAGTTGGATGTTTGTGACACTGGAAAGGAATGTCAGCANGCCCTTAGCTAGGCTTGGGCAACCTTGGGCAGCCCTGCAGCGTTTCTGGGAACGCCAGTCACAGTGGTGAGGGCCACCTGTCTCTGTGAGGAGAAAACACAAAGAATATCTGTCTGAGGAGCCCTTACCCTGCCCTTACCCAGCCCCACTCCCCAGGCCTGGGATGTCTGGCCTGTGACATGGAGGAAGCAGGGCCAGTGTTGGGCCTGAGAGATTTTGGTTGTTTTTTTTGTTTTTTGTTTTTTTATCTTTTTGCCAACATTTCCTGAGATGACAGTAACATTAAATGATTATCTTATCAGAAATGGCCTGGTATACTCTGGGTCATCAAAACAGTCCTGTACTGTCGGGTTTGGAGCTGATGAATAATCACTGTGTGAGGAAGTTCAGTCGGTTAGCTCAGTGGAACAATGTGTGTATGGCATCTAGAAGTTAACATCCAGCCAAGCAGCCTGTGGCCAGGTCACTTTGTTCTTCGCTTCTTGTGTTTTGTTTCCTCAATGCAAATGTTTTTGTTTTGTTTTTTAGTTTTTCTAGACAGGGTTTCTCTGTGTAGCCCTGCCTGTCCTGGAACTAGATCTGTAGACCAGGCTGTTCTCGAACTCACAGAGATCCTCCTGCCTCTGCCTCCTGAGTGCTGGGATTAAAGGCGTGCGCCACCACCGCNCGGCAATGCACGTTTTAAAAATGAACAAAAGTAAAAGAATGGGGGCCCAGTGAGATAGCTCAGACAGTAAGAGCTTGCTACTTATGACCTGGGTTTGTTCCCCACAGTCCACGCTGTAGAAGGAGAAAATTGACTCCTAAAAGTTGTCCTCCGACCTCCATGCATGCGCCATGGTATTGTGTGATGTTTTGTTTGTGTTCCAACAAATAAAGCTTGCCTGGAGATCAGAGAGTAGAGCTAGCCACTAGTTAACCATAGAGGTCTGGAGGTCTGTACAGACAGGAGACAGGAAGTGATAATGCTGGGCAGAGACAGGAAGTGATAAGGTGGGCAGAGACAGGATCTCGGCTTTTTTTGATTGGAGGATTTGGAGAGGTAAGAAGAAATTGTGGCTGCTCCTTTGCTTCTCTGATCTTCCAGCTTTTACCCTGATATCTGACTCTTGGTTTNTATTGATAAANCAATTAGGATCACGGTTCNCCATGGCATGNGTGTGCACATTCATACACGTGCACAAAATGACAAATGTAGAGTTTAAAATAAAACTATTGGTTGTACATTTCTCCCATTCCAGACCCGGTACCAAGCACATTACAATGTGACTTCACATGATCTTAAATCCATAGGGAGGGAAGTGATTACTGGCCAGTTATTATATTATAGAGTCCACCACGGCAATCATGGAGACAGCTGCCTTGTATAGAGGCTACACAATCTCGCCAAACTGAGCAGGCCTGTCTCCTGCCCTCTCCCAGAGTGGCCTCTTGGTCCCCCAATGTCCCTGATGTCCTCTGACACCCAGCACAAGATGTNTCCTCTATCATCAGGAAGCCTGAGCTTCCACCTTTCACAATGTGGTGGTTTGAACAAGAACAGCCCCCATAGGCTCCTAGCTGGGAATGCTTGGTCACCAGGAGTGGCACTGTTTGAAAGGGTTAGGAAGTGTGGCCTTGTTGGAGGGAGGGTGTCATTGGAGGTGGGCTTCGGGATTTTCACAAGCCAGGCTCAGTGTTTCCCTCTTCCTGCTGCCTATAGATTGAGATGTAGAACTCTCAGCTCCTAAAATGTTTATTTATATTGTTCTATTATTAAGTAAAACTCGGGAGTCAGATATTAGGGTAAAAACCTGATAGATCCAAAGAGCGACATTGTAAGAAGAACTTCTAACCAGTCTTATTAATAAACACGCGGAACAAGAAATAAGGGTGAAAATCTGACAGAGATCAGAGGAATTAGGAGCAAGCCACCACTCACCAACGCTGCCTCTACTTCCCAGGAGCGAAGCGGAGCAAAGAGAGCGCCTTCCGGTCTAACCTGGCTTTTATACCTGTCTATCTGTTAACTAATTTCCCAACCTCCCAAGCTGCATCACTTCCTGTCTTGTCTGCATGGATCTTCAGAACTCTAAGGCTGATGCTGGGATTAAAGGCGTGTGCCACCACCTCCTACTGCTAGTTCCTGTCTCTTATACACATCTAGATGTGTATAAGAGACAGGTTTTATCAACCCAAAATTATCTTTTTAGATCACAGAACATTTTGATAAACAACTTAAGCTTTTATGTTTCTCAACCTTATAAACTTTACATCTCTTNTGTAAGTTTCTTTTCTGAATTTGGTAACAAGGAAAACTGTAAAACTGTAACTATCTATTCTTCAACCCCATCAGAGACCCAGGAAGGATCAGGGAAGGAGAGAGAGAGGAGGTCACTGGTCACTTCTCCACGACTTCTCTGATCAATCNGGTTTTCACCCCAATATCTGACTCCTGAGTTTTATTTAATAATAGGACAATATAAGTAAATGCTTCAAGCTCCTTCTTTACCACCATGTCTGCCTATGTGTGCTGCCATGCTCCCCACCATAATGATAATAGACTAAACCTCTGAAACTGTAAGCAAGGCCCAGTTAAATGCTTTCTTTTATAAGAGTTGCTGTGGTCATGATGTCTCATCACACAAATAGAACATTGACTAAGACACACACCATCCTCTGAGATTGTAATGGCACCAGGACCTGGAGCCTAGATTACTGGGTCATCTCCTGTTGCTATGGTAGCCATATCATATGGACCAAACTGGGGTCCCTGATAGGCACAGAGTCCTAAGCAGTCACTGTCTT
The DNA here is from genome assembly GCA_001675575.1 of Neotoma lepida. Lineage (NCBI taxonomy): Eukaryota > Metazoa > Chordata > Mammalia > Rodentia > Cricetidae > Neotoma > Neotoma lepida. The sequence continues at coordinate 564,632 of LZPO01055088.1, read as the reverse complement.
AGGAAGTAGGCCACCTGCCTGGGATCCAACAACGTCCTGGGCTAGTCTGCAAGTCTATCTGACCACCCATCCCACACAGGGTTTAANGCATCTCAGAATGAAGAGCAAGTTAAGACTCAACCTGGAATAAGGCAAGGTAGCCATGCATCCCTGTGACCTTGTCATAGGCTCATGTCCCCATCACCCCTTCTCCTCTGTGGCAGCCAGGAGACACAGACTGGGTCAAGGAACTACAAATAGATATGTGCTGTGAGTTCTACNGAGTGTTTTGTTTTTACAATTAAAAGAAAGAGAGAAAGAGAAAGATGGCTCAGTGGTTAAGAGTACTTGTTGCTCTTGCAGTGGATCTAAGATCAGTTCCCAGCATCCACATGGTGACTCATAACCATCCATAACTCCAGTTGCCGGGGACCCAATGCCCTCTTCTGACCTCCAAGAGTACCAGACATAAACAGGGTGCACATACACACATGTATGGAAAACACTCATACACATTAAATAAAATAANCTTTAAAAATTATATTAAAAACAAAGATAAACACAGCTGGCCTAGGCCTTCCTCCCTTTCATCCTCCCTTGAATGTAGATATGATGGCTAGAGCTGAGGCAGCCATCTTACAGCCTTGAGGGGAAGGAAGAAAATCACAAAATCCCAACTCTGGCCTTGTGGGGTGGAAAAGCAATGCCTATGACCACTTGTTTTTCACCTAGTACCATATGAGAAAAGTATACCTTCCTAGACTAAACCGCTTATGGCCAGATTGATTGGGACTCAGAAGTGAATGCTGCCTTTTCCCTCTCTAAGGCAGGTCTTAATCCATAGCCCAGGCTGGCCTGGAACTCACCATCCCCTTGCCTCAGCCTGGAATCATCAGAATTCTAGACGTGCTGAAAGCAACCTTAATGAGGGCAGATGCTATTGTTTTCAAAAAATAGAGGCATTTTTACCTCTGGCCTGAGCTTCCCATTTTTGGTCTCAGAACTCAACCTTCAAGTCCTAGGTGAAAAAAATTCCAGCGTTGGGACTAGTGAGCCNGATTTAGATTATGTAGAGTCCTGTGACCAAGAGGAGTGGGCTGTGATTGGCCAGTTAGTGCCAATCAACGGTGAGCAGAGTAGGTGGATGGGCCCATTTGGACTTGCTTGTAAGTAGCCCCTGGGCAGCCTGGCCAACAACATCTCTGATAACCCACAAGGTTCCATCCCTTGCCGAGGTTTGCCAGGGCCTAAGGACAGCTGAGCTGATTNCCCCTCACAGCCTGGAGACTCAGTTTACAGGCGTGGGTCAAACCTGGGCTCCGCCTCTTACTGGCTGGTGACCATCTTTCCACCCAGCTGTCTCTTCCTCTGCCAGACAGGGACCTGGCAGCAGGTCTGAGCCCTTCCTGACTCGAGGGAGCTTTAGAGCCAAGGGGCAGATTCCATTCCTAACCCACCCCTTCNAGCCCTGTGGCCTTGGGCAGCCACTTCACTTGTCTATCTTCCCAAGAGACATCAACCACCCAGGTTGCCTGGAGAGGAGGACACTTGAGACGACCCTGGGCCACATGGAAGCGCTCAATAAATCCTAAAAATAAAAATGCAGTGGCCCACGGGAATGTGTGACGAATCTCAGGGAGGGCTTCCGGAGCCTAGTGACAGAGGAGGAGGCCAGGCATGTGGAGTCAACCCCCCCAACTCCAAAGGGAAGCATCCAGTGGGACAGCAGAGGGTCTCTGGGAACACAGATTCCAGTCTGCTAGCTCATGGGATGGACTGGCAATATGGGACAGTGGTATGGGCCAGTCCTCAGGGGGAAGGTACAGAGAGCCAGCCCTGTCCATCACAATGCTGGCAGCCAGCAGAACCACACCCACGTGGGAGAGAGAGAACCAGGCCAGCACTTGGGCCCTGTCGCTGACAGCTGCTCCTCTCAATGGAACGACCTTCTCTTTGTCCCCTAGGCAGCTGGACAGGGCAGGATGGTTTGTTCCATCTTGGCACTCAAGCCACCCCGCCCCTGCCACCTCCCCGGCTACAAACCAGGGGCTGTACCAAAGCCTCCTGGCCCAGCAGGTGCATTGCCACATCAGACCAGTCTCTGGATGGAGANGCTGGAGACGGGCCCATGCTCACAGAGGACAGGGGACAGGTTACAGGCCCTGTGGGACTCACTCCCTTAGTAAAGGAACTGTGTGGCCTGGGGCACTGCAGCCAGCTGCACACATGGATACCCAGCTTTTCTGCTCATCACCATCCCAGCAAGTTCTAATTATCTCCACTCTACAGGACAGAAAATGAAGGATCAGAGAGGTGATCTGGCTTGCCAGCGTCACACAGCAGGAGGAGTCAGATGGGATTCCAGCGCAAGTCTGTCTACTCTCCAAAGGTGGCCTCTTACTTCTGAGTAACTTAGTCTCCAAGAGCTAAGCAAAATGTCAAAATGGAACCAGGGAAGCAGCCCCTCTTTTCCCAGAGTACCTTTGGTCTGGCCTTGGAGGTCACACCCTCCTCCCTCTTCCAAACTGAGCTTCTCCACTTTCCTTTTAAGCCTCCAGCAGGCAACTCTTATTCCAGGAAGACCCCTACTTTCCCCAAGTTGGGGCTCCACCTGTCAGCTCCCACACACCCTTTCTTTCAACTCAGTCATCTCCCCTAGAGGAGTCTAAACTCCAGAAGATGAAGATGTTACAGGCAACTGGCCCTCTGTGTCCCAAGGGACCAGATGCCTGGTGCATAATAAATGCTCAATAAATATCTGTGGAGGAAGTGACCAATCAAATATGTCACTCTACCCCAAGACCTTTCAGCAGAAGACTGCTTCTCTGGGCCCTGGGGAACAGAACAGGACAGTCCCATGGGTCCCAGGGGTTCAGAACGGCCCTTCAAGACCTTGCTTGCTGCCCAGGGTGCAATAGGTCTTCAGAGCCCCAAAGCCTATGCCATTCTTTTCTGTCAGCTCACCATGATTCATGTTCAGCCCCTGGCATGCCTGGGAGACCCAGAGGCCACAGGCTCTGGTGCTAAGTTTAGTGACTGCTGAATGTCACTGTGAAATTCCAGACAGAGCCAAGAGGTTAGTGGCACATTCTTGGGGGCCTTCTCAGGCCCCCCCACCCAAGAGTATGAATGAGATCCAAGAGACCTTCCAACAAACAGACTGGAAGGGCTGGATCCCACTTCAGGATGTCAGACCACTGGCCACAGAAGCCAAGACAGAGGTGTCCCACATGGTCTAAGGATCACAGGTGGAGGNATGGGAGCCATGCTTCTACAACACAATGCAAAGGCACGNTGGAGAATCAATCCTCTGAGGCAATCTGTTCTCTCCCAGCAAATCCATGGACATGGCCAATGAGCCACATCCAAGATCAAACATCGCTGCTTGGAGTGGAGGTCCACTCCATGCCTGTCTAGAGAGGAGTGTCCCAGATCCCCTGCCTTCCATACAGCAAGAGNCCTGGTTCTCTCTCTGCTCCTAATCCCCCCAGATTTCCCATCTACTCTGCTCCTCAACAGATGAACCAAAGACCCTTAAGTAGGACTGAACCCAGCAGAGTACCCCAGACAGACAAGAGGGAGCCCCCTTTCTCTCTTCTAAACAGAGAATAAACTACATATAAACTGTGGAGGCCCAAAAGGAAGTTTTCTTAAGATACTTAATTGGTTTTATTGTTTGTTTTTTCAAGACAAAGTTTCTCTGTGTTGCTCTGGCCGTCCTGGAACCCACTGGCCTCAAACAGAGTTCTGCTTGCCTCCTGAGAGCTGGGATTAAAGGCATGTACCACCACTGCCCAACTAAAGGTACTTAATTGTTGATGTGGGCTGAGCTTGTGGTCCATTAAGGTTCTAGATTTTTTTTAAAGATATATTTGCTCTATTTTCATATATGCCTGCATAACAGAAGAGGGCATCAGACAGAACAGGGAATCAGATCCCATTATAGACGGTTGTGAACCACCATGTGGTCGCTGGGAGTTGAACTCAGGTCCTCTGGGAGAGCAGCTAGTGCTCTTAAAACTGCTGAGCCATCTCTCCAGCCTCAGGTCTCTAGACCTTGTTCATTCCTGGGAAGGCCCCTCCCAGCCTGCATCTGACAGCTGAGTGTTGTTTGTTTTTGTTCTTTTGGTTCTTTTAGGGAGCCCACCACCCAGCTCCCAAATAAATCACACGGAGGCTTATTCTTAATTATAAATGTCTGGCCTTAGCTTGGCTTGTTTCTTTCTAGCTTTCCTTAACTTATCCTGTCTACCTTTTGCCTCTGGGTTTTTCAGTTCTCTTACTTCTGTAAATCTTACTCTTACTCCATGGCTTGCTGTTTAGCTGGGTGGCTGGTCCCTGGAGTCCTCCTTCTTTGCTGGCTACTTCCTTCTTCCCAGATTTCTCCTCCTATTTATCCTTTCTGCATCCCAGCCCTGCCTATTTCTCTGTCAAATTCCCCTCAGGCACCTGCCCAGGGGAGATTTCTCCCAGAGTCCTGGGGAAGACAAACAGCAGGGATACTAATCTGAGGGATATCAAATGAATCTACTTACACAAAGCTCTTTGGCCCATTCCCTTTATTCTTCTGAGTCAAAAGCTCTCTACACAGCTTCAATTTTGTTCTCATACTTAGCTCCTCTCTGTCCCTTCCTCTCATTGTTCTAAGTTCCTTCCATCTTCGTTCCTCATCTTAGCTCTCTCCTTAGCTTAGCTCTCCTCATCTTAGCTCATTCTTCTGGTTCTCTCTCTCTAGTCTTTGGGGTTTTCAGTTATATACCCATACAAAGCAGCAATTCTCTGGCCAAGGCAAGGTCACCCAGGCTTAAATTCTTACAGAGTCATAAAGGCAGATAAGAGTTTACCTCAGGCAGTGACTGTCAGGCTTTCTTTTCCACCCAAAAGGGGAGTGGTTAAAGGAGATGGGGTCAACAAAGAGCTAAAATTAGTTAATATATCAGAAAAAGAGAATGTATGTGCTCAAACTACATTTCTTTTTTTTATTATTTTTTATTAAAACATTCGATGTATAACTGCAGGAGAGATAATATACAGATAGCTTAAACATAAATAGAGGTACAAATTCTTATCCTAATAGTGAAATGTTTCACTAAAGCTTGCCCAGTGACTGGGAAAAACCCAAACTTTTTTTTTATGCTACAGTCATCCTAGGGTCCTNCCTGCTAGGTAGCCTCCCTGGATCTGTGATTTGCAGAGTGATTGTCCTTTGGTTTATATCTAGTATCAACCTATTAGTGAGTACATACCATATTTGTCCTTCTGAGTCTGGGTTACCTCACTCAGGATGATATTTTCTAGTTCCATCCATTTGCCTGCAAATATCATATGGTCATTGTTTTTCTCTGCTGAGTAGTA
>LZPO01055088.1:534076-556183 GCA_001675575.1 Neotoma lepida | reverse complement strand
GACAGGGTCCCACTGTAGTCCACACCAGCTTCTAGCTTCCCAGGGCTAGGATCACAGGAGCGCACCACCACAGCCCACTTAGCCTATTACCAGAATACCTTAATAACTGCAAATGGACAGTGACTGGAGGAAGCACCCACCTGCCATGATGTGAGGAGACTCGGAGGGATGTGATGGAGGCATACCAAGGACCAGTTATGAGTGGATGTGTGCTGATGAAGGGGTAATGGAGGTACAGTGATGACCTGATAATGGAGACGCCAATGGCTCCCAAGCACATCACAGTAATGCCCAACACCAACACCACAAACTGAAATTCGATTCAGCTTGCATCCATTAGGACGAGTGGGACTCCTGAGTTCTCCACGGCCTCTGACCTGCTCTGCATTCTAGGTTGTCTCCTTCCAGGTGCCAGTTGGCAGTTCTTTGGGCTTTGTTATTCACATGGCTCCTGGGGATTCCAGAGANAAGGAAATAAAGTGCCTCTCTGCCTCACAGTGGACTCAAGTCTCCTTGTCACCAGGAACATCACACACCTCTACTGGGCATCTGTCTGAGGAATCCAGTCCCTCCCTCTGAACGTATGGTACACACACTCTAGACCCAGGAGCCCATTGCTGCATCTTTGTCACACTGGCCCTTTTGCCTCCTTAAGGCCTACCCAACACCCCACACTCAATCTTACTAGAGTGCTTATGGTTGTCTTGTCCATCATCCAATGGCTCTCTGACCTCCTTCTCCCTGATCTTCCTAATGACACCTCCATCTTGCCTCTAAATCTGACATTCATGCCAGNCCCCTAGCAAGGCCTCCTCCAAATCACCCTCTAGTTGTCTCTTCCCACAAAGATGCTGTGGACCTGATTTTTGAACCCCTATGTCTGGGACAGAGCCATGCCCATGAGATTTTTTTGAGTGACTGCAAGTATGTGAGGTGCCTGCTGTGTATAGAGCTGAGCTCATGCAGGGGCCACAGTAGGCTGAGCAACCACAGTCAGGTCTGAAGGGGCTCATGAACTAGACAGAGAGGCAGAGAGGGGGAGTTGTCACGGATCAACAATCTACAAGAAATGCCGACTGTGTAGGCAAATCCTCAGCATGCCAAGTCAGCCCAATGTCTGCTCACAGCTGGCACCTTTCCACTGGTGACCATGTCTCCCACTCCTCACCCACTTGCTTGGCTCTGACTCCCTGCTGGCTGGATCTGCCTGCCTTCTAACACTACTGAGANTTTAAAAAATCTCTTTTGTTGCTGGAGACAGAACCCAGGGTCCAGTACATGATAACCAGGTGCTCTACCTGGTTATTGAACTCCAGGTCCCCAGATGGGACTTACATAGCCTCCCTCAGATACCAGAAGGGCTTCTACTGTGGAACTGAGATGTCACCAAACAGCCACAGGCTTTCCTTGGGGAGGCTGAGGTGCTTGTCCCCCAGGAAACCTCTGACACCCAGCCCACACGGGGTATTCATGTAGCCCCTTTCCAATGTGAGTGGAAGCCCCACCTCCTCCAGGAAGCCTTCCTGCTCTCCTCATCCCAACCAGCCTCTCTGTCCTGGACTCCGGTGTTGCTTGCTACTCTCAGCATGTGCTGAGCTCAGTGCTTCCTCACTTCTTTATCTGAGGCCTAAGAGCTGCAGGGCCCTGACTTCCTCATTACTCAGGTATTGAGGGGCTGTGGGGAAGACACTCCTAAGAAAGTAAGGAAAGGACCTACAGAGCTCTTGTTATGTCCCCATGTCAAGAAGAAGTCAGAATCCAGGGAGGTTAAGTGACCTGTCCAGGGTCCCACATCCACAGAGGGAGACTGGACGTATCATTCCTCTTCTAACCCAGGCCCCAGGGTAAGGACACAGAGCATTAGTTATACTCGGGGTGCTGTGAAATCATTTCCACATACAAGAGTTAGCCTCTCTGAGCCTCACAACCCTGTCAGGCAGGCAGAGCAATTCCCTCTGTCTTCAGAGGAAGATGCTGAGGGTCTGAGAGGTTGGGACTCAGGGGATAAGTGCTTGAATTAGAATGATAATAACATGATAATGTTCACAGCAAGAACAATAGCAACTAACAGACAATTTGCTCTGGGGCCAGTGCTCTCTGAAGAGGGTTGCACAGAGGGCCACAATTGCAGATACATTTTCTCCCCACTGGACAACTCAGGAACTAAAGAAGAGAGGGTAGTGCTTGTCCTAGGTANAGTTACTGTTGCTGCAATGAAACACCATGACCAAAAGCAACTTGGGGAGGAAAGGGTTAATTTCACTCACAGTTCCAAATAGTTCATCATCAAAAGCCGTGAGGGCAGGAACTCAAACAGGGCACAAACCTGGAAGCAGGAGCTGATGCAGAGGCCATGGAGAGATGCTGCTTACTGGTTTGCTCAGTCTGCTTTCTTACAGATCCCAGGATTACCAACGCAGGGGTGGCTCCACCCACAATGGTCTAGGCCCTCCCCCATCAATCACTAATTAAGAAAATGCGCTACAGGCTTGCCTACATCTGGATCTTATGGATGCGTCTTCTCAATTGAGTGTCCCTCTCTGTTGACTCTAGCTGTTTCAAGTTGACATAAAACTAGCCAGCACAGTCCTTGGGCCCTGGTGTGTCTAACTCCTAACCCTGGGTAATAACAGCTGTGCCATGNTTTGGGGCAGAACACTCAGACCCATTCTGGAGCCCTGGAAAGCAACATCAAGGCCAGCATAAGAGGAGGCAAGCCTCCTGTTTGTGGGTACCCAAACCGCAGAGGTGAGGGATTCTATGGGGTGGAGGCCAGTGTGGTCTCTGCCCAGGTCCCCTGCTGTATGAGCAGGTACACTGTGTTACCTAACTGCCTGCCCCAGAAGGAGACTAAGGCCATGAGGACAAGCTGGGCACCATAGGAAGAGCTGGTTCAGAATATCTTGGCTGCTGCTAGAGGTCAGGTGGGTTAAGTTCTGATTTGTGGGGGCCACACAGAGCCCCAATCCAGCATTGCCCTCTCCTTGGGAAGGCAATGCCCTCCCCTGAGCTAGAGCTGGGTGTACCAAGGAGCTGCCTGGAGCCAGCCAGGCAGAAAACATCGCTATGATTAGTCTAGAAAATCTGTTCCCTATGCCCCAAATATCACAGCTTCCTGTTCCTGCAGGGCACCCACAGGCCTAGCTAATTGGTGGTGGCTGAAGGGTGGAAAACCTGTTGCCTCATAGGCTAGAGTCTGCCAGGGGCCGCACACACACTTCTTTGGGCAGACTACTGGTGCTCATACATGCTCACAATTGTTCAACCTACAGCTTCTAGAGTGAGGACACATCCTCTCTTCAAATCCACTGTGTTGGAAATCCAGGTTCTGGCAGCCTTGGGTTCAAATCCTAACACTGCCTTGCTCACTATGTGGCCTCTAGCAAGCTGCTTCCCTGTCAAATGGCCTCTGGCACTCAGCACACAGAGGGTGTCTGTGCCGCCAAGCCTCACCTCCTCCTCTAGGAAACCCTGCGGTCTCCTTGTCAATCAATGCCTCTAGGCCCAGGGCCTCATGGCTGAGCTCTGAACTAGCCTCCCACTCACTCTTACCCCTGTAACTCCCCTTGGGTCTAAGCACATGATCTTCCTTGCCTGGCAAGGCACACCCCCAGGCCTGCCACACACCCCCAGGCCAGCCTCACCCCTAGGCCAGCCTCANCCAGGCCTATCTCCCTGTTATTCCTCTCTGTTCCCTTTTGCCTTGTATTCTTGCAAAAAGCTTGTACTTCTGTTTTTCAGCCAACTTTTCAAACTAGATGAGCTGCACTCAGGGTGCTAGAGCCATAGACTACTCAGCCAACTTTTCAAAGGAGGACACGTGGGAGCCTTGTGCATTTTCACAGCCCCTCCCTCCAAAAAAGGAAAAAATGTAGAGCAGAGTATGTGGGAGCGCAGTTCAGTCACCCTGCAGTACAAGCCTGGGCTCCGGTCTCACCATTAAGCATCGAAGGAGCTCAGGGTCTAGCTCTGGCCTCCAGCTCAGGAGGTAGACATGAGCTGGATAGACAGTTCTTGAGCTTGCTAGGAACAGGGACATGGAACCCATACCTACTGCACTGTGAGCTCTAGCCCTGCGGCTGGCCAGGCCTTTCCACCACTCACTCCCACAGCCTTCTGTCATTCCCTGTGGAAACCTCATGTATCTGTTTACGCATTTCTCTGCTTTTTATTTAGATTTATTTATTTTATTGTATGAGTGTTTGCCTGCATGTGTGTCTGTGAACCACATGCATGTAGTACCCTCAGAGACCAGAAGAGGGCATTAGATCCCCTAGAAATGGAGTTACAGATGATTGTGAGCCACCATGTGGGTGCTGGGAACTGAACCCTGGTTCTTGGGAAAAGCAGCCAGTGCTCTCACCTGCTGAGCCATCCCTCTGCCTCCCTCAGCCGCCACCACTGCACTCCCACATTTACTCATTTCTTCTACTGTTGAACTCTATTTTTTCTAGGTTAGTGCTTGGTGCTGGCCATGCTGCAACACACATTCCCTGAACAGATCTTGGGGTGCCAGTCCACACTGCACCACACATTCCCTGAACAGGTCTTGGGGTGCCAGTCCACACTGCACCACAATTCCCTGAACAGGTCTTGGGGTGCCAGTCCACACTGCACCACACATTCTCTGAACAGGTCTTGGGGTGCCAGCCCACACTGCACCACACATTCTCTGAACAGGTCTTGGGGTGCCAGTCCACACTGCACCACACATTCTCTGAACAGGTCTTGGGGTGCCAGTAAGTACACATTTCTTCTGGGTGAACAACCAGAGTGGAAGGCTGGGTCACTAGCATGTGCATGCCCAGCTTCAACTCTGCCAGTGTTTACCAAGCAGCCAGCTCTGCTCCATATTCCCATAGGCCAGGCAGGGATTGAGATTAAACTTGCTGAGTCCTTACCAGCTGACGGCTGTTCTGTATCACAATGGATGTGCCTGGANGTTTTAGTCTTTCAAGGCAGTATTATTTTACTTTGCAGTGTTCCTCGTCCTCAATGTGTTCTTCCAAACAGCTGGAGGGAAATGCGCTGTCAGCTGGACACTAGGCCAGGCTCAGAGGCCTNCTTCTGCTGTGTATGTCATGGACGTCTCCTCTTAGCCACACTACGCACTCTTCAGTCTTCCCAGCTTAAAATAATCATATCTAACACTGGGTACAAACATGAGTTTGTTGCACTGAATGATAGCCACAGCCTTGACCTGAGCCCTTGCCAACATGCCCCACAATCCTTACATATCGAGTTTAATCCTAACAGATTCCCTGCAACTTTCATGTTTTTTAAATCTCCCCTTTTATAGCTGAGAATGATGACATCCAGAGAGGTAAAGATACCTAGGCAAAGTCACACAGCAAAGGTGGGATTTGAACTCACAGATGTGTGATAAGCCTCTTAAGGACTCTTTCATTGACACTCAGCTCAAACTTTGTAGAAGCTACAGGAATGCTTGGGGTTGGGATATAGTTTTTAATTGTTTGAAAAAGGCTATGTGCACCTGGGTAGTGTTCACTCTTTTCAGGTAGGGACAGGATTGGATTTACCAGGTGCTGTTCTGGTTGTGAGATCAATACAGTCCTGTCCTAACCTAGAAAGAGTAGCCACTTCCCCAGGAAAGCAGCCAGAGACAGGCACAAGGCAGGCTGGGGAGCCCCTGTTGACACAGTACAGGGGCATGAAGCCCACAGCACCCATGGAATGCCAGGCAGTACACAGCAGCAATCCCAGCACCTGGGAGGCAGACGGGAGGCTTGCCGGAGATTGCCAGTTGCTGGCCCAACCACACCAGTGAGCTCCCAGATTCAGTGAGAGGTCTTGTCTCAGAAAGTAAGGAGAATGATTGGGAAAGATACCCAATGTCGACCCTCTAGTCCCCACACCCACAGGTGTGCACACATGCAGGCACATGTCCATGCACATGAACACATGCAGACATGCATATACAAAGTTGACAGCTCTTTGCCAAGCATTTACCCATGTGCCAGGCCCATGCTTGGGGCTGAGAAGCAGCAGAGGTGTGACTTGGGGTCTAGACAGCAGTTGACCTGCATGGGTCCAGGTCACAGATCTGCCACTGACTGTGTGGACCTTGATGGGGCCTTCCCTCAGTCTGCTGTGGGGTTCAAAGTGGAGTCTGCATTGCAGGGCTAGCACTCCAGTGACGTGATCCCATTCTGTGTGGAATGTTTAGAGGAGCATGGTCCCCACGGAGGGCTGATACAGCCCAGTTACCGTCAATGACTGTTGGTTACATTAGACAAGAGCCATTTGGGGGAGGCCAGGGGCACTAAGTGCTTCTGGCCTGAAGGAGATACCCAACTCCTTGGCACTGGGCAGAGAAGGGCAGAGGCCTGGGCAGAGCCACTCCAGAGTGGATGCACAGAAGGGCTTGGAAAAGATGAAAGATATTCTGGTTTCCACAGCCCTATGGGGCTCTGAGTTCTCTGTCCCAGGCCTGTGGCAGTTTGCTTTGACGGACAGCAACATGGTATCTTGTGCCAGAGCCCATAGCCTCCTTANAGCCTGAGCATCCAGGGGACAGGGCCAGTGGGAGTGAGGAAGGTCAGGGATGGGAGATGGCTGCTGGCTGCTAAGGAGCCAGGCGGGTAGGAGTCATCACTGACAGGGTGTCTTCCCTTCTCCTGACTGCTGCCCTGATGTCAGCACATCTCACTGATGAGGGGGAAACTGAGGCTCAAGGAAAAAAACACACCTGGCTGGGTTCCGAGCCAGGGAAAAGTCCTGAGGGTCACAGCATGGTCACTTTTCCTGAACACCATGCTCCTAATCAGGATGTGGTGGCTGCTCAGGCAGGTGCTTTGGGTTAGGGACAGTCAAGGCTTATGTTAGTCAGAGTCACACTTTCTGAGCACCCTAGGGATTCCCCTCCCTCCCAGGNTCCCAGTTGTCCTCTCTAAGAAGTTGGACTGAGAATACCAAGCTAGGCCCAAGGAGCAATGTACTGCACTGAGCGCTGTGGACACCCCTGGCTGTGTGACAAGACAAAGCCTTCTGCTCTCTGAACCTTAGGTCTCAGGGGAGGAAATGCAATGTCTCCACCATTCCCATTTGGAGTTTTACAGTGCTGAGCTGGAACCAGGAGTTCATGCAGGCTGAGCAAAGGATCTGCCACCAAGCCACACCCTCATATGGCATTTGGGGCTTTTCGGAGATGTATACCTGGACTCCAAATGTGGGGGTTCCTAAGATAATTTGGGGATTTCTCCCTGGGGAGTGAAGCTCATAAGCTTGGTGGGTATAGCTGTCAGATTAACCAATGAAAATAAAGTTCTTAATCCCTCCCCCTGTGACGTTTCCGACCTAACAGAAACTTTCCTAACAAAAGTAACATTTGGGGTAGACTTTGGCTGACAGCTTCCTCCTTGGGCATCTGAAATTCCATTTGCACTGGGCCTCTCTGTTCAGCCTGGTGTCCCTGGGAAGGGTAATGTCTGCCGTAAGACGCTGTACTCAGCAGAGAACTGCACCTGAAGAGCCAGGGCCTTGGGGTGGATTTCCAGGGGGTCAGAGGGAATTGGGGCTCCTCCAGCACCCTCCTATTTCTGTGGTTCTTAAACAGCCTTGACATTTGGCTAAGAAATAGCCCTGGCAGTGCCAGATGCCAGGAGAAGTGTGATGTAAGATCGCTCTTTATCTGATGGGCAAGTTCCAAGAGCTGCTCAGAGTCTGAGGCTGGGCTGGTGAGGCTGGTGAGTGAGACAGACATCCAAGGCCATGGCAGGCTCCAGACTCCAAATTTTCTGTGCCACCTTCCCATTTGCCACTGCCCCACTGAGACTTCACTACAAAGAGCACTCCCCAGGCCTGCATCCACTTTGGCCCAGGAAAGGCCCAGTCAGCTGCAGCTCCAATGGGATAGCAGCTCGGCCTGAAGACNCCCTGTGCTCAGAGAGCCTCATTTCCCTCCTGCTTTCAAATGAGGATCAAGTCTTCCTGTTTACTCTAGCCTAGGGAAGGACTTTGTAGCTCCACAGTGGGCGATAGCATACCCTCCTGCCCCCCAATTCCCCTCTGCCCAGCCATACTGCCTGTCATAGACTCTTCAGCGTACCCATCTCCGTCCCAGGGCAGTTTTATGATCCTCAGGGCCCGGGGCTGAAGAAAAGCAGGGCTTTGTGGAAAGGCAGGATTGATACTGTGTAGAAAGCAGTGTGGCTCAGTGGGCAGAGTGCTCACCTAGCATGCTCAGGGAGGCCCTGGGTTTGATCCTCAGCACCACCACAAAAGCCAGGCATGGTGGCCCACATACACCTGTAATCCCAGCACTTGGGAGTTGGAGGCAGGTGGGTCAGAAGTTCAAGGCCCTTCTTGACAATGTAGTGAGTTTGAGGCCAGCCTGGAATACATGAGCCCATGTCTGAAAGATAAAAGCGGGGTGGGGGGGATGGGGAGGGGTCAGTTGGAGCAAAGACAATAAACATTCCCACTCAGCTTGTCTCTCGCTAGCCTGTCATGGACTTGACATCAAATGTCTTAGCCCTTGTACACAGGGACATTCATGGGGAATCCTCACAGGGGCTTGGGGGCCTATCCAGCCACCCAGAGGCTTTTATCCACTGGTTACCGGGTCCTCTGTCTCAACAGCTACCTGACAAAGGTCAAACTCTAGATAAGGTGAGAAGGTTACATTTGGCATCTTGCCAACCTGCCATGGCTAGATGATCCAAGACAAGATGGCAGACTTGCTATCCAGGCAAGGCACTCAAACTAGGAACCTTGGCCCCCACCAGGGTAGCCCTCCCAAAATGCTTTCATTGCTACCAGCTTGAGGCAAGGGCAAGCCCCATCTCCTCTTTCCCAGGCTTCTAAATATCAGCCCAGGCCCCTGGCAGAAGGCAGCAGAGGTCACTTGGTGGAGAGCTGGGATGCCAGGGCACAGAAAAGACTCCAAGTACCCAGGCATGCTCTGCTGGCCCATGATACATCACTTACAAATGAAGGGTCGAAACAAAAACTATCGCTGGGCACCAGTGAGATCACGTACACAGACTCAGGTTGCAAAAGAGAGAGCCAGGAGTGGTTGTTGGCATTCAGGCGTTTATACCAGCCTGCAGGACACGTCATCAGCGGCAACCAAGATGTGACACTGTGACTACTGTAGCTACTGAGTACTCTCTCTATGCCCATGTGCAATATCCCCTTATAAAAAGCCAGCCTTCTCTCCCCCTCTCTCTTCCTTCCACTCTTTCTCAGAGGCCACCTCTGCGTCACCACCCCCCACATGAGCTCTGTTGCATGGTGTGGCTTTGTGGTTCCCTTGGCTCCAACCCGCCAAGCTTATCTTCCACTATTAAACTATTACAGTGGTGGTGCACACCTTTAATCCCAGCACTTAGGAAGGGGCAGGTAGAGCTCTGTGAGTTCTAGCCTGGTCTACATAGTGAGTTCCAGGCCATCCTGGGCTACACAGTGAGATTTTGCCTGAAAAGAAAAGGAAAAACAAACCCAGAAACTATCATGAATTTCAGTTTGGCTTTGTCCTGCTGCCTCCCACTTGGTGGCCTCCACTGTGCTGTTCCCTCTGTATGGAACATCACTCAATCTTGCTCAGTTNTCACCTCCTCCAGGAAGCTTCTGGGATTGTACAACCTGGGTCACTCTTTTCCAGTTCATGACCCTCAGAGGGGAGATCTTCATCTTGATTTGTGAATTTCTTTGTTTTCTTTAAAGTCACTACTGTTGTCCCCCAAACACAGGATTTGAGGTGTCATGAAAGTTTTATAGGATGGAAATTTTTCGAAAAGAATTATTAATACAATGGCCAGTCCGGGGAAGTAAGGGTGACTGTCTTGTCCCTTGGAGATCCCAGGGAAGTATGAAGATGTGTCTGAAGAAAGTACTCCACCAAAGGGCTCATGTGAGGTGCTGAAGGAAAACGGAGAAAGGGATACTGAGTTCAAGTCAGATTGCCAAGAGCCTTGAGTGCCAAGCTAAGCATTCTGTGTCCTGGACAGCACTGGGTCAGGGAAGGGGGTTGTTAGCATCAGGATAGCCATATCTGTGCCGGGGCTGCATAGGTGCTGGGAGGAGACAGAGGCAGGGATTCTGCAGTTGGCTGGTGGGAACAACCAAGTGGGGGGAGGGAGGGAGAACAGAGCACGTGGTGCCTGCCCTGGCACTGCTCCATCAAGCTTAATCCCTTTCCCTGGCTGGGGTTAGAATGAGGCGATTAAACACCACGTGACAGCAGAGCTATGCCCTGTGGGATTAGTGAGTTCCCTCGGAAGTCTTAGGCTGGCACTCCATCCCATAGGCAAGGCTGAAGTCCACCTTCACCCTCTTTTCTTGNCTGGTCTAGACTTAGCTCTGGGCTGGAGACAGTGCTCCTGTCTTCATGAAACCCCACAGGGGACCTGGGGGTACAGCACAGGACTCTGACTACCAAGTGGGCACGTCTCCTCGCCTGATTTAATGTCCATTCTTCATTTAATAGTCTTAGATTGAGCCACCTCTGGGCTGGCCCAGGCTCTTATCTAGTTATTTGCTTGCTTGCTTGGTTTTTGTTTGTTTGTTTGTTTGTTTGTTTTGTTTTGTTTTCTTTTGAGTCACCATCTCATGTAGCCCAGGCTGGCCTCTAATTTACTATGTATCTGAGAATGACCTTCAACTTGTAATCCTCCTGCCTCCACTTCCCTAGTGCTGGACTCAGACTCATGGCCCACCACATCTGACTTTCGAAAGGGTTAAGACACAGTTGACTATTAGAACTCCCTGGTTAGTTGCACTCTGGTTAGTAAAATGGGCTACTAGAGACAGGTAGATCTCTGTGAGTTCAAGGCCCGCCTGGTCTACAGAGTGAGTTCCAGGACAGCCAGGGCTGTTACACAGAGAAGTCCTGTCTGGAAAAACCAAAAGAAAAGAAAACTGGACTACTGGGAAGATTGATGGCGGTCTGACAGTCTGAGTACTCCCAATTAGGACTTCTCCTACCTCCCCACCCCCAACACACACACACACCAAGGCTCCTGAGTGGATTTCTTCTCAGAGCCAAGAACCCAGCTAGAATCTGCCTTCAATGCCCCTAAGCCACAGGCTTGCCTGGAGGGAGCACCCCCGGGCTAACCTGGCCCCATACTGCCTGGCTTGGGGCTGGAGTGCGTCTCAGTGTGGGGTGTGTTTGCCCAGCATGCACCAGGCCCTGGGTTCTATCCCTGCACTGCCAAAAACAAAGAAAAACAGAACTAGAGCCTGGGCTTCTCTCCCTCTGGCCTCCCTGCCCCTCACAAAGCCCCTCTGGCAGGGCTGAGTCTGAGTGACGGGTGACCGTTGGTGTTTTCTTACTGAATTCTTTCTAAGACAGTAAGAAAGAACTCACTGTGTCAGGAGCCTGGGGCTGTGCAAGCCTGAGACTTAGCCCCATCTCTGCTTTCCAGCTTGAGGGTGGGGGAGTGGGCACCCAGCTCTAATATCAAACCCAGGCTCAGAAGCTGATCCCACTGAGAGACACGTAGGGGAAGGTTGGAGGACAAAGAAAGGCTTCGCTGGCCAAAGAACGGAGAAGATAGAGTTATGTCCACAAATCAGCTTTCCCCTCCAGGGCCTGGAAGGCTGCCTTATCTCTACAGGAGAAAACCATGAGGGAGGGAGGAGGACTTAGAATCCAGAAGGAATACTTANGGATTTTCTGGGAACAAGTTGGGGTCTTCCAGGAACCTGAGTGCCACCCCTGTTCCTTCCTGCTGTGTTCTGCGGTTTCCCACAATGAAGGCTGAGAGGCATCACTGTTAAGCCTTGAAGGAGACTGAGACTAGACAAGGCCAAGTCATGTGGATCCAGCATTAAAATTCTATACTAGACATTTTCAAAAGCTTCACATGCCTATATGCAAAGCTGAGTAGGAGCTGACTCAAAAGGGCCAGAGACAAAATCGAGACAGCAAGGATAAACCACATCACCCCACTGCAGTTTCCCAGGATGTCTGCAGTCCTGAGGGAAAAGCCAGCATTGTCAAGCCTAGG
This sequence comes from Neotoma lepida, assembly GCA_001675575.1. Taxonomy (NCBI): domain Eukaryota; kingdom Metazoa; phylum Chordata; class Mammalia; order Rodentia; family Cricetidae; genus Neotoma; species Neotoma lepida. The sequence continues at coordinate 544,208 of LZPO01055088.1, read as the reverse complement.
CAACCGTTACCATAAAACTCATGGCAGAAAAGCCAGTGGGGGAAACTAAAGTCCTGCCCATCTAGGTGCAGTGGATGCTTCAGATCAGTGATTGAGTGAGTGATTGGTTGACTAATTTTTATTTTAATATATATTTACTTAATTTTTTGTAAAGATTTATATTACTTTCAATTATGTTTGTATGTGTATATCTGTGTATGGGTATGTACAAGTGTGAGTGCAGGTGCCCATTGAAGTCCAGAAGAGGGTGCTGGATCTCCTGGAGCTGGAGGTACAGAAGGTTATGAGCCTTCTGACGTGGGTGCTGGAACTGAATCCGGAAGAGCAATGCAAACTCTTAAAGACACTGAGCCTTCTCACCCACCCCCTACCTTTTAAAATATTTATTTATTTATTTATTTATTTATTTATTCATTTATTTTGTGTGTGTGTGTGTGTGTGTGTGTGTGTGCCTGCCTGAGTGTATGTATGTACACCACATATGAGTAGGACCTCACAGAATTCAGAGAGGGCATCAAATCCCCTAGAACTGGAGTTACAGGCATTTGTGAGCCACCATGTAGATGTTGAGAACCAAACCTGGGCCCTCTGCAAGAGCAGGAAATACCCCCACACACTTTGGGTTTTGAGACAGGGTTTCTCTGTGTGACAGCCCTGGCTGTCCTGGAACTCTGTAGACCAGACTGGCCTTGAACTCAGAGATCCACCTGCTTCTGCCTCCTGAGTACTGGGATGAAGGGAGTGCTCCACCACACCCAGCTTATTTTTCATTTTTTGTTTCTTGTTTTGAGACAAAAATCTCACTCTATAGCCCAGTTGGCAATCTGCCTCAGCCTCCTGAGTGCAGGATTATGGGTGTGGGCCACCACACATAGCTCAGATTAGTGATTTTCAAGCCAAGCAAGGGCAAGTGAATTTGGAGGGTACACAGGTTTTTCTGGAGAACACTCCGGCTGTTTTCTTCCTCCAACGTCTCCTTCCTCCAGAGGCAACTCCCAATAAGTCTCATGGGTTCCTGATACTTTAGTCTTGTACTTGGCATTCATGACCCCTGGAATCCTGCCCTTCCGTTCCCAGACCTAGTCCCCATGCCCAGGTTTTCCTCTTGACCACTTACTCCCCTCATCCCCACCTCTCTGCCTTTACCTCGCCTTCCCTTCACTGGAACACGACTGACATCCCAACCTTCCCAGAGTTGAGGGTACCCCAGGAGCAGGTCTTTCAGTGCTCAGACCAAGACCACCAAGGACAATTANGGCCAGTCAGTCACCCTGCTTTAGTCTCCCTGCTCCCGTCAACTTGGGCAGGACACAGTCATCCACCCTAATGTCCACAGTCCCAGGGCCTCCCTCCTGGGTGCAGACACTCTCCTCTGGGCCTGTTGCTGGGCTTTGTGAATCAGAGCCAGCCTTGGGGGAGAAGGACAAACCTTAGAAAGGCCAAAGAGACAGGGATAGAGCTGGAAGAAAGCAGAGAGAACTCAGCCGGATTTGCAANCTCTATCTTTTTTATTTAGGGTGGNTTTGATTTTGTTTGGGGACAAGCCACTCACAGCGCTGAGCCCCAGTTTCTTCTACTGCAAAATCAGGCTTGAGGTGCCATCTTCTCAAGGTCATCAATCAATATCAGGTTGCACTGTGGTGAGAACCAGAAGCCAGCAGATTGAGGGCCCTAAAGCCCACAGCACAACGCCTGGCCTTCTCCCACACAGTCAGAATGTGGTACCCTGAGCCAGACAGTGGGCAGATGTCCCCTTCCCAGGCCACTGTGAGAAGTGAAGGTGATACTGAATTTGGAGGTCAGCCTGTGGCCCAAGCGGAGTTCAGCCACCCATCCTTAATAAGCCAATTAAAGGAGCCAAAGTAATCGTGGAAAGCAGAGAAGGAGATTTATTCAACATGTTCACATTGGGAAGAGGGACAAAGAGATCCAGAGACCCTACGTCTGTCTTCATGGTCCTGAAGTGACAATGAAGTTTAAATAGAGGCCAAGGATGTCCTGCTCAAGGTGTGGTCCTGTCCACCACTGACCTGTCACTGCCTGGGCTTCAGTCTCATCCTGTAAGATGTCTAGCAAGCTGTTACAACTGTGGGAAATCTCTTTCTAGAAGACAAGTTCCCCTCTAGCTGGCACCTTTTTATTCTCCCAGCATGAGATTTCTGGGGAAATTCCCATTTTGGGGGTGTCCATTGTTTCAATAGCCTGAGAGTTAGATTGAGAAACACAAGTATCTCGTTAGAACTTCTTCATTTCTGGCAGGGCAGTTACAAAGGGACACTCATCTAGACTTGTCCCCATGTCTGGGGTGGTCAGGAAAGGTCTGTAGGAGGTGAGTTTGAGCTGAGACACAAAGAAGGAAAGGAGCCAAGACCTAGGATAGCAGCATTCTATGAAGAGGGAAGAGGCAGTGCAAAGGCCCTGAGGTAGGAAGGAGCTAGTGTGTCCTGGCTGACAGGGAGCCTGTCCCTCGTGGACCAGTTCATGTAGCTGTGTAAGGGAAGCTGAAGTGAGCCTAATGACTCCTACTAGGGTGATACAGCAAATTCAGGAGTTCAAGTCCTGAGACAGAAGTGTGTAAGGCTGAGGATTCAGTGCTTGAGCCCTGCAGCAATGCTGTTGTTTTGTGTCCCCCGACTAGAGGTCACAAGTGTGTCTCCAGCCAGGATGCCCCTCATGTAGGGCAGAGAGCTCCACTCTGACCCACCCGGGGATGGTGAGCATGTGGTCCTCTGTAGCTCTGGGGCAAGAGGCTGCAGCCTCGTGCAGGGAGCAGAAGCTGGGACAAAACAGGGACCACTTCATCCAGGAACTGGGATCCAGGTGTCAGCAGAGATGTGGCAACAAAGGCCCAGCCTCCTGAGCTAGCAAGGTTTATGACCCACCCCTGCCCTTCCCCCTGCCTTCCCCCNCACACTTGTTCTCTCATTCATTCACACATGGAGACCCAGGCTGCATTCCGGCTCCAGCCTCGGCTTCAGAATGAGTCACGTCCTATTTGTAGCCACAGAGCTCAAATGCCATCAAGATTCTTTAAAAACATTCTCAAAGGGGACTTGGCATTTTGAACAAAGGCTGAAGAAGGTTTGTTGGGGAAAGGGTGGGACGGTCATTCCTGGCACCGGGTCCCACTGTTGCAAAAGCTGGTAGCAGTGAGTCTAAGTGGCTTCCATTGTCAGGGGACAGGGCCAGTCACTGCACAGGGCTGCTTCCAGGAGAACAGAGACCTGTGGAAGGGGAGGGGATCCCTGGGTCCTGAGGAGTCACAGAAAGGAGTGTGTCACAGGCTTCCTGACTGTAGGTGTGGCTGGCTCCTGGGCCCCGGGCCTGGTGTTCTTTGGTTGGCCCAAGCAAGCAGTTGCTCTGCCTTGCCCTCTGACCTTCCCATGAGCCCCAGCTGGGCACACTGCTGTCTTTCCTCATCTGCAGCCAGCTGGTTACCGTGGGAAGGGAACCTTCATACACTTGGCCCGGAGTGACCCATGTGCCAGGGGTGAGAACATTCCTACACTCTAGTCTTTGAGTGTCTCTTCTCAGCTCTCATCAGGAAGCCTGCTTCCCATTCCCTGCCCAGCTGCCTCTGACCTGGCTATGGTAACACGGAATAACCAGAGCATTGACAACCACCCACGCTGCGAAAGAATCCATTGTGTTTATTAATCAGGGTACTGGAGAGGTAGCTCAGCAGTAGCGCTTGCTCTTTTGCAGGAGACTGGGGTTCAGTTTCCAGCACCCACATCCAGTGACTCACAAACCACCAGGAACTCCAGTTCCAGGGGACCAAACACCCACCTTCTTCTGGTATTCATTAGNATCTGCACACACATACATAGACACACAGTCAGGTACATGGACATACACATGAAATACATAAATAAACACTTTCTTTAAAAAAGATGTGAACTGGGAATGAAATCTTCAGCCAGAGAAGGGCATATCTGAAAAACAAGTAAGAACCAGGCGGTGGGCGCTCACACCTTTAATCCCAGCACTCAGGAGGCAGAAGCAGGTGGATCTCTGAGTTCAAAGCCAGCCTAGTCTACCAAAGTAAGTTCCAGGACAGCCAAAGCTACATAGTGAGACCTATCTAAAAATAAATATCAAAATCCACTTGGTTTAAAACCAGACAAAAGGAATAGTGTGAGGAACAAGGGCACAGAGGATCTTCCACACAGGCTGGGGACATGGCTGAGTGGGTAGAGAGCTTGCCTAGCATGCATGAAACTAGGGGTTCAATCCCCAGTACTGTGTAAAATTGTGTGTAGTATCACACTCCTGTGATCCTGGTGTTCAGGAATTGTTGGCAGGACAAGGTGGGAAGCCGTGCCTGTGGTGCTGATCCTCAGGCCCTGGTTAGTGACACTGAGTGCCTTCCTTCTCACTGTCTGCCAGCCATGCCCTAGCTGACTCCCCTTCTCCCTCCTTCCAACTCTCTTTCTTTGGGGTAACCTGGTCTCATTATATAGACTAGGCTGGTCTCAAACTCATGGAGATCTGCTAACTACTACCCCTCTTCCCATAGTTTGAGATAGGACTGGAGCATGGGGCCTGGTGCTTGTCACATCTCACACAAGCAGCCTTTGCTTATTGACCCTCAGTTTGCCTTCTCTACAAGATAGGGACAAGAACCAAGTTCTTGCTCTGTGTCCATTCCCACCCCATCACCTGAAGAAGTGACCGCAGCTTACAGGTGCAACCTCACAGTGCAAGTGTTTTCTGGGGGAGAGTGACTCGGCCTAACCCTCAGGGCCCACTTAGTGGAGTTACGTAAGTTCCGAAACTTATTTTGCCCTGTAATTATGGCAAACTCCTGCCGTGACTGGGCCCTGGCCCGGGCTNGCGCCTTTGTGCTTGTTGGGACATACACCAGCATTTAATTTAATTCCCAACCCGGGCTTCCTTCCAGGTGGCCCTGCAAGAGCACCTCCCTCTGGGTCTCATTAAGTCTCCTGTCAACATGCCCGCTCCAAGGGGGCTGCAGAGTCTTGAGGGGGGGAGGACTGGGCAGCCACCCCATCCCTCTTCCTCTTCCCACAGATTCTTCCTTAACCATCCTGGAGCCAGGAGTCTCCCCTGCAGGAGGCTGGTAGTGCCTTGGATGGCTGTGTGGGCATCTCCAGAGGTGGCTCCTCAGAGAAAGCTGGTGTGAGAAACAGAAGGAAATGGTTGACTGCAGGGGGCCACATTTTGGGAGTTAGTTAAGTGTTTCTGAAGCCCTGTTGACTCTGTTGTGTGCTTAAGAGGAGCTTGTAAACAAATGTAGGCTGAGCCTTGATCCCGCTTCAAACTGAACCTTCATCCCTCCCACACCTGGGTTATAAGCATTGACTGACCCTGGTTTCAGGTTTCCTCCTAGTTAGAAGCTAAGGCAGTTTGACCTCAGACTCAGCCCTTCTCACAGACTTCTGATCTGGTCATACGTTCAGCCCTGGCCCTCGTGCCCAGCTAAGCCCTGATCCTAGTCAGAATGGAGACCACGACTCTGGTCTCAGTCAGGACTAGGTTACAGGTAAGACCTGATGCTCACACTGAGAATTAGTTCTGCCTATAAACTTACGCTTGACTCTGGTCTTAGAGTCTGAACACTAACCATGTATACTAATCTGTACTCCTGGTTCGTGTAGTCAGCAAAGCCCTGGTCCTGCCTGTATGCAGACCTCCACCTTATCTCTGACTGAACCCAAACCTTAACCCTGGTGAGCACTGTCTGTTATAGACCAAACTACAAGCCCTAACTTGACCCCTGTATGACTCCTGACCCTGAGTGCTAGCTCCAGTCCCTTCCCAGGGGTAAACCTGACCTGTCAGCGCCTTAATGTTCATCCCCCAGTCCAGAGCAAGCTAGAGGGAAAACTACCAATGTCTTGGGGGACAGGTGACAACAGAGGACATCTTCACCAGAGAGCAGGGCAGTGGCAGGTCGGGAGCCCACAGCTGGCCCCCTGGCCTCTGCAGGGCTGTCTCTGGGAGGGATGAGGAAGGCATAGAACCTGGGGACAGTGGCAGCTGGACTGCTGTCAGAGAATCAGTTCTATCCAGGGAAGATCAGAGCTCTAGGCTAGTACTTGAGAAGAACAGCCAACCACAGGAGGTGTGCTCAAAGGGCAGACAGTGAGGCAGGACAGAGCATCCTGTGCTGGGTCCCCCATGGGTTCTGTACATCTGAACTGGCAGGAGCCACTCTCTCCTAAGTGAAAGCAACAGACATATTGGCAGAGAGGTTAGTGAGGTGTCACACAACGTGGTGCAGGTGGGCCTCTGGAGGCGAATGTGACCAGACTGATGCTCAGGGTTCTTTGGTGTGGGTCAGAGGGTCCCTGATGTCATCCTTCATCAGGAATGGGGAGTGCTTATTTTCAGCTAAATATTTCCCTAACCACAGACGAGACAGGACGGGACCACACATTCCAGAGTTCTGGCAGCTTGGGAAACTGTGCTGTGAGTCCTGCCTGGCCACCTCGCCTCCTCATGGTGGCCTGGTGCCCACCCCTGAGGCTCTGGGGTCTGACTGCCAGCTTGGATGAGAACCATGTTTGTGGCAAGATGTGCTGGCCGTGTGCCAACTCCCCTTCCTTCTCCTTCCTTCCCTGTCTCTCATGACTCAGCCCCATAGATATTAGCCTGGGCTACAGAGACCTGACAGACACAAGGACAAGCATCCTAGGCAGAGGGAACAGCATGGATTATGGCCTAGAGGCATGATGTGTCTTCCTTGAAGAAGGTATATATGTTCTGCAGCCAGAGCATGAAGCTCCTGCTGTGTGGGGGAGAGATATGAGACAGGAGAGCAGGCATCTGGCTTCCTGAAGGCCCCAAGCATTAAGGGNTTGTGTAAGGGGTTGAGCAGGCAAGTGTCAGAATCAGAAATGCCTTCCAGGAGTGACCAGTGGCATGGACAGGTAAAGCATAGGGGTTGAGAGATTGAGGTAGGTTGTAATGAGGGTTCAGATGACGTCTGAGTCCTTCCAGAAGACAAACCAGTGACAGAGCCAGGTCCCCCATGGGCCACAGGCTGGCAGACACAGTCTAGCCTGTAGAAGAGGAATCTAGTACTTCCCAAAATGATCTTCCTGATGTAATGGGGTAGAGTCAAAACCCAGCTCCATTTCTCCCTATGGTGTCCACCTGGGTCCAGTTCCACCCTAAGCTCCTGCAGGCTGGGTTTCCAGGACTCACACTCTTCAGCCTGGCACTGGGTAGAGATGGCTCATGTCCACCCCCAACCCCCCATTTCTCCCACCAGCCCTTCAATGAGGCCCCACTGGAATGTCCTAACTCTCCTCTCCACTGGGCTGGGACACTCAGGCTCAACCTCACTCCCTACCTTCACACAATCTGCATCGACCCCTCCCTTGAAGCTCCCCACCTGAGCCCTAGCTCAGGCTCCGTCTAGGTTATCCAGACACCTGAGCAGCTCACTCCAAAAGTGACACCAAGCCCCAACTATGTGCTGGTATCTTAGAGATACTAAGCCATTTGACATCTCCAGGTAGAGATTCGCCATCTCCCAGGACTGTGGATTTGAGTGCCTTTGTGTATGTTTGGTTTGTACTTCTTCCTCCTCCTCCTCCTCTTCTTCTGTTTTTTTTTCCTTTATTGACAATATTTTTTTCTCACATATTATATCCTGATCATAGCTTCCTCTCTGTCCACTCCCAGATCTTCCCCATCTCCCTTCCTATCCTGATTCACCCTGTTTCTGTCTCATTAGAAAACAAACAGGCTTCTAAGGGATAATAATAAAATAAAATAAGATAAAAGAAAAATCAACACATCAGAAATGGACAAAATCGACCAACAAAAGGAAAAGAGCCCAAGAGAAGGCACAAGAAATAGAGACCCACTCATTCGAATACTCAGGGATCCCATAAAAACACTAAACTGGAAGCCATAATAATACATGCAAAGGACCCGTGGAGTCAAAAGAGAAAAGAAAAATATATAAATAAAATAAAAATAAAAAGATAAAATAAAATAAATAGCCCTGACATGACATTATGAAACAAGGAACCTCCAGAGATGCCACTAAGTTTGTTTTCTGTTGGCCATCTGCTGCTGGNCATACAGCCTACCCTTAAGAATAGTTTGTTTAAGCCAGGCATGGTGATACATACCTTTAATCCCAGCAGATGTAGGCAGATCTCTGTGAGTTCGAGGCCAGCCTGGTCTACAAAGTGAGTTTCAGGACAGCCAGAGCTACACAAAGAAACCCTGTCTTGAAAAACCAAAATAACGCCAGGCAGTGGTAGTACACGCCTTTAATCCCAGCACTCAGGAGGCAGAGGCAGGTGGATCTCGTGAGTTCAAGGCCAGCCTGGGCTACTGAGTGAGTTCCAGGAAAGGCGCCAAAGCTACACAGAGAAACCCTGTCTCGAAAAACCAAAAAAAAAAAAAAGAAGAAGAAGAAAAGAAAAAAAAACCCTAAATAAATAAATAAGTTGTTTTCCCCAGTGAGACTCCCTTGGAGGAAACTTTTCATTTGCAAGTGGTTATCAATAGGCCATAGCTTCTGGATTAGAGATGGGAGCATGTGTCCCTTCTCCTTTCAGCTTCAGAACCTCATCTGGTGCAGACCCAGGCAGGCCATGTGCATGCTGTCTCAGTCTCTCTGAGTTCACATGTGTGTCAGTCCTGTTGATTTAGAGGGCCTAATTTCCTTAGTGTCCTCCATCCCCTCTGGTTCTTACACTCTTTCTGCCTCCCTTTCTGAGCCCTGGGGAAGGATTTGATGGAGACATCCCATTTAGGGCTGAGTGTTCCAAGGTCTCACTCTCTGTGTAATGTCAGGCTGTGGGTCTCTATATTTGTTCCCATCTGCTGCAGAAGGAGGCTTCTCTGATGATGGCTGAGCAAGGTACTGATCTGCTTCCCTGGCCAAAGTGGTTTGTTCTTGGTGAACTCCTATTCATCCCTCAATACCTAGTTGGAAACCACTCCTCACGATTGCCCTTCCACAGGACTACATATAGAATTAATCTCTTCTCTAGACCCTAAGAAGGCCCAGAATGGGGCCTGGTATACACTCAGTACTCAAATATTGTTCATTAGAGAGCTAAGAAAGATATCTCAATGAATGTGGAATGACTTGATTCTCAGACCCCAGAAGCACAGCTGCTCGAAGAAAGATAGGTTTATAAAACCAGACACAGCCAGCCAGTCCCCACCTGTACCTCTTGCTGTGGGGACATCAGCTCCCTGAATCTCACTATCACCTTCTGCAGACTGCTGACAACCATGTGCCCTGGATCATGAAGTGTAGACTGTTTGCAGGGGAGGGTGCGGGAGAGTGTGTGCATGGTCTAAAAGCTAACTGACCTGGGTTCAAATCCTGCCTCTGCCTCTTTGCAGCTGTGAAGCCCTGGAGAAGTTACTTGACTGTACTGTGCCTCCATCTCCCCNCCTATAAAATGGAGAGAATGCTATTCTTGCTGTTTTGAGGCTGTAGTGAGAAAATGACTGTGACAATTAGCAAATGCACAGACATTTCATCCAAAGACTCTCTGTCACAGTGTGTATGTCCTCACCTTCTCCTCATCCTGTGTCAGGGAGGTTGCTTCTGGCCCTGGGTGGGCTGGCCTCAAACTCAATTTACAGCTGAGGGTGGCCTTGAACTTCTGATCCCCCTGCCTTCACCTCCCAAGGGTTGAGATTATAGGCATGCAGCCTCTCTGGAGGCATAAGTGGGCCAAAAGCAGCCAGCCCCGCTGCCTTACTGAGCAGAAGCCCCACACAGACCTGGAATTAACCTCCCANGCCAACGCTAATGACATTCATTTTGGAGCTTCCGCGGAGGAGGGCATATGCAGCGGTCGTGCTGAGAGAGGATTTCAGCTTAATGGCTTTTAGCCCTTGAGCCATGCTCCACAGATGCCTCTGCACCTTTCAAACAACCCCTATTAAGTCCCAAACAAAGTGTTCCTTCCGCTCGTCAAGATTGATATTGTAAACACGATTATGTCAGTTGCTGTTTTTCCATATTGAGTAATTTGCCCAAATTATGTAATTTAATCCTTGTAGCCCTGTTAGGAGATGATTGTTCTAGTTAAGGAAAACACTGAGCCTCAGAGAGGTTGTTGAACAAGCAGAAGCTACCCAGCGGCATGGCTCCTAAGAAGGTGTTCTTTTTTTTTTTTTA
>LZPO01055088.1:456514-491052 GCA_001675575.1 Neotoma lepida | reverse complement strand
CCAAGCTGGTCACAAACTCATGACCCTCCTGCTTCAGGATCCTGAATGCTGGGATTACAAGTGTGCACCACCAAACCAGGCTCTCACTTTAGTCATGCTTCAGGTCAAGTTGGAGTCTCCAAGTTGGGACCTAGCACACAGTATACTTTAAAAGCCTAGCTGAGATAGCTGCACAGTGGGTGCACCTGTGTTCCAGTTATTTGGGAGGATGAGGAGGGAGCGTGACCAGGGCCCAGGAGTTGGGGCAGCATAGCCCCTGGAACCACAGAGGGAGACCCAGACTGCAGATCTTTCTTACTCAAAAGCTGAAAATGAATTAGATGATAAATTCTATTTCCTTAGTCTTCACATTTTGCATAGGAATACCCCAAGGCCTCCCTGAGGGCAGGTGACTGGCTCAAGGTCATAGGGCTGGGAGCTGACTGAGCCTGCCTTGGGCCAGTGCCACCTTGGAAAGGCTGCTATGGGGAAGCCGCTTGCTACTTACTCTGCAGTGTTGGCGGTCCAAAAAGCCACAGGAGGCTTTTGTAGGCAGCCAAGTCGGAAGTAAGTCAGGGGAGAGCCCAGGGCCAGCCAGGCCCTGCAGACAGGCCTGGAGGCTGCAAGCAGTGTGTCAGGACAAGGCCCACAGCGTGGGATCTGGCGTGTTGCCTGTTGGGGTAGTGGTGATGTTAGGGGACTCTTTGAGAGAGACTCTTGGCTCCTGGAAGACAACACAGGGCCTGTTGGAGCATCCCTCAAATGGCCTCATGTTATCTAGATACATTCCAGCTTGGGGACCAGGAGGGCATGGGCTGTGACAGAAGCTGTCCCTTTACCCAGGACTGGTGCTATCCTTGTGGAAAGTTGCAACCACCTGGAATTGTCTCAAATTGGGCTCTGCTTTGAGGATGGAGAGGGCCCTGTGGTTTGGTCTCCTACCTTACCTGCCTGAGGCGTGTATTTACATGGGTCACCTTGCTTCAGCAACTGGAGGAAAGGGACAGATTGAGTTTGAGTCCTTAGAGCCTGGTGGTCCCTGGACCAGAAGTGCCAGTTATCACAGGGTAGTGGAGAGACTAGGTGGCTCCATCCACATCTGGCATTTAGAGCTGGGGGCGGGGTTCACAATCTGTTGTGAAGAGTCTTCCAGATGTTTCACAGGCCTACCTGTGAGGAATGATTTAAACCTGTCTTCCTGTGTGCCCTGAGGTGAGGGTTGAGGATGAGGGGGAGGGTCAGGCCTAAGCTTTGCAACAGACACATGATAGAATGTCAGATTGTGGGGGACCTCAGATGTCAAGTTGTCTGTCACCTGCATCCTCCACCTTGGTGCTAATGGGCTAAATATCAGAGAGATAAGGAGTGAGCATAAAATGACACAGCAAGTTCAAGCCAGAGCAAAGGTATCATACACAGACACAGACACAGACACACACACACACACACACACACATAGACACAGACACACACACACACACACACATAGATACAGACACACACACACAGACACACACACACACAGACACACACACACAGACACAGACATACACATAGACACAGACACACACAGACACACACACATGCACACACAGACACACACACACGCAGACACATACACAGAGAGACACACACACAGACACACACACACAGACACACACACATGCACACACAGACACACACACACGCAGACACACATACACAGAGAGACACACACACAGACACACACACAGACACACACAGACACAGACACAGACACACACACACAGACACACACACACAGACACACACACAGACACACGTGTTAGATAATATAAATATATATTGGTGAGAATGGACACAAGACCTTGCTCATACTAGGCAAGCACTCTAATTTTTATTGGTGTGTATATGTTTTTGTATGTGTGTGTGTATGTATGTACAAGAGTATATAAGTATCCTATGCGGCCAGAAGAGGGCTTCAGGTCCCCTGAAACTGGAGTGACAGTTGGTTATGAGCCTCCTAATGTGGATGTTAGGACATGATCTCTAGTCCTCTGCAAGAACAGCAAGAGCTCTTGGCCACTGAGCCATCTCTGCAGCCCTGCATTTATTTAGTTTTCGAGACAAGGTTTTTCTATGTAGCTCAAGCTGGCCTCCAACCTACTATGTAGCTCAGAGGTCAGTCTCCAATTTCCTGCTTCAGCCCCTCCAGTCCTGGGATTAGACCCGTGTGCCTCCATGCCCTAATAAGACTGGATTCTATGGTTGTAGTTGGCAGAAATCGTTTTAAATTAGCTTTAGAAGTAAATAGAACATTTACTGATCCTTTAACTGAAGAGGGCAGGTTAGGTATGCTTCAGGGACGGCTCTATCCCGGTGCTGAGCTGTCGTCAATCTGCTTCATTGCTGGGCTCTGGAGTCCTCATGCCTACTCCATTCTCCCTGGAGCACCTTAGCTGCCCCAGTGAAAACCCCACCCCCACAAGCCAACTTAGAAGGAGCCTTCCTTTAAAAAAAATTAATTTTAGGATTATATATGTGTGCATGGTGTGTGGATATGTGTGTATTGGGGCAGTGCACATGGCATGGCATGNACGTGTATGTCAGAGGAAAACTGTGAAGTCTATTCTCTCCTTTGTATGGGTTCTGGGGATGGAACTCAGGTCACCAGGCTTAAATGGCAAATGTCTTTAACCCACTGAGCCGTCTTGCCAGCCCCCCAAGTCCCAGTGTTTTTTAACAAGAGTTCTGCCCGTCATTCTAATTGTCCAGGCATAGTCAAGTCCACGAGTGAGCCAACCATGATTGATATTTCTGATTGGCCAAGTCTTGTTCACATGTTCAGGAAGTAGGAGGTGAGATCAGTTCCTAAATACCCCATAGGATGAGACCAATACTTGTACATCTCCAGGTCAAATCAGTTCAGACTGTTCCCCTGAAGTGTGTGTGCCAGCAAGCTAGATAGACCCATTGACACAGAAAGCTACTCTCCCAAAGTGAGCTGGTCAGGATTCACCCCAGACAGAGTGACATCCTTTGTGGTTCCTTGAACACTGTTGAGAATTGTACTTTAAACATGCTGATTCCACCCCTCTCTTTCTTCCTTTGGCACAGCCCAGGAGAGTCAGGTACAGGCCACTTTCTATTTCTGTGCCTCACCCATTGCAGATATTACTAGTCCACCTCCACTTCTGTAGGGGCTGTGTCCAGCCAGGAAGTGGAAGGAGCCCCAGTGGCTTCTTGCCCAGGTCTCACCCTAGGATTCTGGGCTCCTTCAGAGCGGGGACCTCAGCTTCTTGGGCCCTGCTGTGATCTTTCCCCATACAGTGCCTGGCACATAGTAGGTGCTTAAGAAATTGTTGACTATTCCTACTATAGTGGTACCTTGGGCTTATTGAATGTGCCATGATGCAGCAGTGAGAGGTCTGGGGAGGAAGGCTGCTATGTGCTGACAGGGCAGCCACAACTTTTCTCAGGTTGTGGAAGAAGCTAGAAGGTAGAAGCCAGGGAGCAGGAGAAGTGGGGCTTAAGGAGGGACAGGTGCCCTTGCCCACCTTCCTCCCTCACCCCTGTGCCTCACCATAATCCCGATTTAAGTGTCCTTGAAATCTTAGCTCTCCATCAATAAGAACACCTTTCCTGATTCTACACATTTTTATATTCCAGGAAAGCTGAAAGGCCTTCCTGTGTCTGGGCCAGCAGCACTGCGGGTGGCCTAGGACTCCAGGCCCAGGGCTCTGCCCCTGCTTGTCTGTTTCCCAAATCCAGTCCTAAAGAACAGAGGCTCCCTGTTTAAAAAAAAGTGTCTGGGGTGCAGCCCTGTTGTGATGCTCCCGCTGAGTGTGCACAGGCCTCTGGGGTCCACCCCAACACTATAACATGAACAAATAAATCAGAATCCATGAGATGGCTTCTGGGCCATCCCCAGGGGAGAGCTGTTGTGCAGTGGAGTTCAGCAGGTTTCCTGGGCACGAAGATTCTCAATAAGTTTAATGGGGTAGTTGGTGGGCTCTTCCTTCTAAGACTCATGGGGCTGGGCGGTCAAGATGGCTCGGCCAGTGAAGGCATTTGATGCCTGCTAAGCCTGTTGACCCGAATTCAACCCCCAAGCCCCACATGGTGGAAAGTGTCTCCTGCAGGTTTTCCTTTGACTTCCACATGACACCCACCCCCAACACACACAAAAATGTAATAATTATGATGATAATAACAATAAAAAGAATACTCTCTACCCCTCTGTCTAACTTTGCCTTGTCTATAGGGGATAGCCAGTGACAGACCTGGGACCTGGGCAGGCTACAGAACTGGTAGTGTTGTGGCTTTTCTGATCTGGTCTAGTGAGTGGTTTACCAATGCATACCAGCAAAAAGGAACTCTCTTTTAAAAAATTGTTATATGTATGTATGATAGATGTGTATGATATGTGTATATGTATCTGAGCATGCCACAGCATATATGTAGAGGTCAAAGGACAACTGGCAGCAGTCAGTTCTCTTCTTCCACCATGTGGGTCTGGGAAATCAAACTCAGGTTCTCTGGCTTGGCAGCAAGCACCTTTACCTGCTGAGCCATCTTCCTGACCCAAAAGGGACCTTTCTTGTACATCAAACACACCAGGGCTTCCAGCAGCTCCTCACAGTGTGATTCATTGGGACTTGGGCTGTCTGCGTTCAGGAACACTGAAGCCAGAGGAAGGATTCAGACTGAGCAAGAGGATGGAAGGAAGGGAGTGAGGGAAGGGGGAGGGGGAGGGTGGGCGAGAGAGAGAGAGAGAGAGAGAGAGAGAGAGAGAGAGAGAGAGAGAGAGAGAGAGAGAGAATGAATATATGTTTGTGTCTGGCTGACCACATGGGTCTGCATTAGCATACTCGTGAGAGTGCCAGTCTGTGTGTGCATATGTATGCTTGGGACTCAGCATCCTCCATGTCAGGTCCCTGGTCCCACAGGTTCAAAGGAGGCCCCTCCCTAGCATATGTGTGTTGAGAGTCAATCGTGGTCAGATCTGGTCACCCTGGGCACACAGGCCCTGACCACACCTCTTTGCTTCCTCTTTGCAACAGGTGCAGAGCCAGCCACACAGCCTCTTCAGAGGAGCCTCTCAAGCGTAAGTAGTTTTTCAGCTCCCTCATAGGCTCAGGCTCACCACCGCCACCCACTGCGGGATGCCATGGGGGAGGAGTCTCCAGTTTAAAGTGTCCTCCAGGCTCTAGGGGAAGACAAGATCCCTGAGGTAGCCCCATCACTTTACCTTGTTCTTGGCACCTCTGGGTGGAGGGTCACTTGGCCTGCCTGTACCCGTGTGCCAGGGAGTAGATGTGGCAGATGTTGCATGGGAGATATTGGATGAATTGATTCTGAGACCTGCCTTCAAGAGTGGCCTGGCTGCAGACAGGATGCTCCAGATTCTGATCACAAGCCTCTCTAATCTCTTCCGCTTGTGTGTGTGTGTGTGTGTGTGTGTGTGTGTGTGTGTGTGTGTGTACACACAAGTGCTGCTGGGGATGGAAGGGTGCTAATTCTGAGCTCTACCACTGAGATATAGCCTCAGCTTCACTGAAGGGTTTATTAGAGCAAAACTCAGGTCAGCAAAGTTGCAAGATCTTAGTGAGTTTCTGATGCCTTTCACCTTGATGGTCCTGGTGTTGATGCTGACCAGGGTGTTTCATCTACATCCACTGCTGTCCTCTGAGGAGCCACGTTAATAGTAGTTTTGCTGAATCATTGGGAAGTAATTCACAAATGGGGTGCCCCTTCCCCTAGTCCTTCACATATTTCATAAGAGCAAGGCCATTGTCTTATGTAACCACAGCCCAGTTATCAGCCCTGGACATTTAACATTGACATAGTTCTCATATCTAATCTGCTGATTGTTTTGGTACTTCCTATAGCTTGCTTTTTCTTCTCTTTAATTTTTTTCGCTTTCTTCTAGCTCAGAATTGTAATAGTGCCCAGAAGAAGGATTTTGTTGTTGTTTCCAGATTGATTTAGCTAATTTTAAACTTGGGACTTCAAAGTCCTTTTAATCTTGACATCTTCTAAGAAACACTGGAGGGTGTATGCACGCTCTGGAGAATGTTCGGAGTCCTTGCCCTGCCATCCGCCAGCCACTCCTCTGCCCTGCCACTCTGTTGATCTTATGACCCACCTGTGGACCCTGCTCTCAAATCGGAGAACTCCGCCTTCCTGGGTAGAGATCTCTTAATATCTAATCTTCTCCCCCCTCCCCCCCACTGCCTTTCTTTTTGTCTGTTTCTCGTGGCTCTGGGGGTGGAGCCCTCAGGCGTAAACAATGCTCTATCCTGAGCTGTGCTCTGGGTTTCCAAGGAAGGAAGGTCTCTCACCGGCACAGGGTTGGGCCATGTCAACTTTGGGTCACCTGTGGAGCTCTCATGAGTCCCCTGGTAACTGCCACTTGTGGCTGGATCCAAGTGCACTTTTGTTCATTCTCGCTGGCTGAATGTGCTCCTCTATCGGTCAACTGGAGACCATGGGTTCTCTGATGATATCAGATGTGCCCATCCCCAGAGGCCCAGAAGACCTCCCCAGCAGCTGTTGAGTGGGCCAGTAACCTGCTCTGTTGTGCTCAGTCTTCACTTTAATGGTCACGAGTCAGGGACACTTACTGCCTGTGGGTACTGGACTTGCCTGGAGGTGTAACACATTACCTTGTTACAACCCCAAAGGCCATGTTACAGCCTCAAGAGCCATAGGAGGTAGGAATTCTTGTTCTTTCTGTAAAAATGACAGATGAACAGGTGGAATGCTTACTGAGTGCCAGGCATGGCCACACCCCTCAGCAAGTTTGGTGCAGACTTTCAGTAGGTACTGATATCTCCATTGTGCAGATTGGGAAACCGGGACTCAGGGAAAGGAGCACCTCCCAAGTTCCCACAACTATGAACCCACTTGCCCAACTCTGGTGCCCACTTGGTGGCACTACTCTCCCTACTCCCCTCCCTATAGGCAGGGAGTCCCCTCCACGCCCAGCCCCTTCCCCTTCCCATGGCTTTCCTGCTGCTGGTTAATGAGCAGCCAAGGATAGTGGAAGCCAAGGAGGCCCCTGCTTGCTCTGAGGCTGGAATGTGTTGTTCTGTTTCTAGATAAAGAGTCTTGTGCTGGTGGCTGGCCCCATGGGGCCTGGCAGCCTCATAGGCGGAGAGCAGATGGAGGCTGGGCCCATCCTCCTCAGAGCTAATCCGAGATGCTGACCAGGCTGTGGGGCACTTTGGCCCTCAGACCGCCCTATCCCGCTCCTGTGTAGCCCTCCTGGCTTGCTCTTTCTGAAAAAGCTCGTGGCCTCCCCTCCACCCTCCACGTGGTGGTCAGTGGCAGGACAGAGGAGTGGCTGGAGCTTATTACGCAGAAATGACACACATTGAGTTCTGGGTGTGGCCCACCCCACACATCACATGAGGCCTCTGGCCTTTGGGTTTCCATCTGAGAAGGGCGAGGTAATATCTTTTCAGCCTCCTGGTGGAGAGCATAGAGCTGAGGAGTCAGGCAAGTCCAGGTTCATTCTAGCTCGAGGGCCGGGATGTGGCTCAGTGGGCCCGTATAAGGCCCGGGATGCCTTCTCCAGCACCACAAAACAACAAAAGCTCTCAACCTAGCCCCAGTCTGTGCCTGCTGTGTGACCTCAGACTCCCCACTGTAAAATGGAGTAGTCATATCAAGCCAGGAGAACTAACTGTAGTCCACTGCAGGACGGAGATTGGTAGAACACGTGACATGGAGACTTGGTGAGCCCAGGGGAGTTTTATGGGCTCAGTAGGACTAAGAGAATTAATGGCAAGCGCCCCACGCAGAATTATCTCATCAAAGGAGTCCTTAGAGGAGCTGTACCCCTTCAATTGAAGAGGCAAGTCCACCTTCTAGGGTGCTGCCCTCTGGAACGTCCACTTCTGGGCGTTCTGGGACACTTCTTGTCCCCTGGGGTGCTAGGTACTCTAAGGTGCTTGTCTGTGGACTCCTATTGTCCTTTGGAAAGAGCCACTTCAGCCCTGCTCAGCAGTGTGAGCCTCTCCGCTCCTGCTCCCTAGAGGCCTCATCAGTGAGAAAATGGCATTTATTGTATTTACCCAGATTATAAAAGTCATGTTTTGAATAGAGAAAGTACTAAAAGAAGGGGGGGGAAGTCACCCTTTTTCCACCATGCAGAGGGCGCACACCTTTAATCCCAGCACTCGGGAGGCAGAGGCAGGCGGATCTCTGTGAGTTTGAGGCCAGCCTGATCTACAGAGAGAGTTCCAGGACAGCCAGGGCGGCTACACAGAGAAACCCTGTCCTGAAAAAACAAACAAACAAACAAAAAAAACAAAAAAAAGAAAAGAAAAAAGACAAAAGATCTGGAGTCCTGCTGTGGTGTCTGGGCTGGCCTGAAACTCCCATGCCCTAGCCATCCCTCTGCCCTAGACTTTTGAGTACCTGGGACCACAGGTATCTGGTCAACATTTTCCTCTGGAATTGAGACATGGCATAGCTATGAGCAGGGCTGGCAAACTATTCTTAAAAGAATACATGAGACCCAGTCCTGACAAACTCCCATGAGGTACATTTTTCTTGTTCTGCCTCTTTCCTTTGGATGCTGGCTAGACCCCACATATGCTTTGGGCTTCCTCACTCTTTCTCTAAAGCCTCCCTCCCTGCCATGTGGCTACTTGTCTGTGCTCGACTTCCAGTCCAGCTTCTCTCAAACAGGGTGGCTTTCCCCCTACACTTCTCCATTCCCATCCTCTGAGCAGTCACTCAGATTTATAGCTTGCCTGCCCTGGGGATTTTCTTTAAACTCTAATAAAACTGTCCTCTTTGAATTAAGGGTGAAAAAAAAAAGAATAAAAAGAATACATGTGATCCAGGAGTGGTGACACATGTCTGTGGTCCCAGACTCTGGAGCTTGAGGCAGGAGGATAGCTGAAAATTGGGAGCCAAATGAGAAATTGTTTAGTTACTCTTCCCGATAAAACACTCTACAGTGAACAATGCCTGCTTCTATTTTGATTGTGATAAACTATATATATGATGTGTAATTGATCATCCCTTTTGGGAAGGGGGCTGAGTGCTAGGGATGGAACTCAGAGCTTCAGCGGGCTTGGCAAGTATGCCAGCACCGAGCTTGCCCAAACTCCACAGTAGACACCCTGCCTTCAGGGCTCAATAGGGGTGACAATACTGACCCTGCTGCAGGAGCCAGCCCTGAGCTTTTTTGTCTGACAACCTGACTGTAGTTGCACATGGGCATATCTTACACCTTGATGTGGTGTAGAAGTCCTCCCCTTCCCCTACACGGGGACAGAACCTAGGGTGCACGCTCACCTCAAATTCTGCCACTCAGGCACACTTCTATTCTGGGGTACCCATTTTAAAGATGTACAGATCCCCAATGTCAAATCTCTGGTTCTCCAGAAACCCTATTTTTTGACACTCCTGCCTGACATCAGTGACAGCTTTGGGGCACTGAGAAGAAATGGCAGCCCCACTTTATTGACACTTCTGCCCCTTTGGGGCCTCAGAGAAGAGAGGATTTAAAACATCCCACCCCAGAGCTGTCCTTACCCAGCCCTCCTCAGAAATGAGAACAAAAACCCATCAACACTAGGAAGTTAAAAATAAACTCTACTCTCTGGTAACCCTGAACCCATTCCTGCCTCCTATGGCCTTTGTCAAAATGGGTATGAAGTCATGCATTGTAGCCTTCTGAGAGGGAAAGGAAAGAAAAACCAAAAGGTTTTGGTACAGTGACAGGCATATAGTAATTGCTCAATAAACAGTAGCTGTCATTGCTACACCTTCCTGTTGCTGGTGTGATTGGGCCCTGCTGTTTTGAAGTAAGGACACACAGGAACAGAGCTGTAGTTTTCACAATGCATTTCTGTATTGGGCACTCCCATAGTCATCTAAGATAGTTATTACTGACCCATGTCGCAGGTGGGAAAATTGAGGCTCCAGAAGGCAGTCTGGACAGTCTGGCTCTTGTTTCCCATACTGTAGCTGCTGAGACATGGACTTCCCCACAAATACCAGGGCCAGAATGCTGGTGTCAAGGAGAAGGTCTCCTTAGAAACAGTCTCTCAGAGATCAGAGGTGCTCACCACACTTGAGAGAAGTTTCTGGAAGGTCTTTCCACCTGTTCACCTGTTACCAGCCAGTCCCTGGGTGCCTGACCTGCAGAAGGGGCTGGCTTCAGGGCCCTGGGAAGGAGAGCCTCCATAGTATCTTTACCTGTTTCCCACCTACTTGCTGAGGTGCCTTGGACAGTCGCTCTACCTCTCTGGGCTCCTTTCTCACAAAAAAACAGTGGAGGGAGTCACTTGTTTCCAGATAGGCTTTTTGGGTGGGAATGGCCAGATGTGAAGCCCCACTGTCACTTAGGGGCTGGGTGCCTTGGTACAAGGGATTTCCCTCTTCATGCCAAGTGCTTTTGTCTGTAACATACTTGGCGTGGAGCACAAGGAAGCACTGATCCTGCCCAGGTCCCAGTCCCAGCTTGGCAGCTTAGTGGGATACTTCCATGGGGTCACAGCCCCCAATCTCACTCCTAGGTCATTTTGGCTGGCATCCGTCTGCTCGTCATTTCCCAGGCTGGCTCTCTTTGCCTCTGTTCTTCTTCCTCCACTCTTCCTTCATCCCCGCAACACTACCCTTCACCCCTGGACTCTTGTTCTTGCTATTTTCTAATATACAAAGTTGTCTTGTGATTTTTAGCTGGAGCCCTTGATCGTTCCTCTTACAGGGCCTTCTCTTGTCTCTTACCTAAGGCTGGTGCCGGATCAGTGGGAACAATGCCACAATTGATTAGTAATGTCTGTCAGGGGAGCAGGCTAGCAGGTTAGCAGAAGGTGGAAGGTGTATCATTTGTATGGCATTCCCTCAGTAATGTATACCTGAAGAGGGAAAACCCAGAGGACTTCTAAGGGGCTTTGTAGCCAGCAGCAAAGAAGCTTCATGGGGGTGGGGAAAAGAATAGGAGGGGTCTGGGGAAGGAGAGTGTGAGACCTTGTTTTTCACACCAGGCAGCCAGAGTATTCAAACTCTCATATTATACTGGGCTTTGTGTTTTGTGTGCTGGGGTGTGGATAATGCAGGGATCCCTTGGGACACTGGCTAGGATTGCCAGGTAAAATACAGGGCACTGACTCAGTGAGCATTCACATGCCCCGCTCTGTGAGCTGTTCTGTGGGTCCTCTGTAAGAGCAGCAAATGCTCTTAACCACTGAGCCATCTCTCCAGCCCCAGAGTTTGGGTAGTTTTAAAAGCTTGTATCTCTTGTTGATGCATCTTTCTAACCATGGTCACAGAGCATTGCTCTTGGAGACATTCAGGGACATCTGTCATCCTAAAAGAGGCAGAACCAGAATGGCCTTTGTTCTTAGCTTTTGAGACAGGGTCCTGCTCTGATTGGCTTGGAACTTACAGCGATCCTCCTGCCTCAGCTTCCTGACTGCTGGGATTATAGGTGGGAGCCATCACACCCAGGTCAGATAGTGACCTTCTCCAGGCTGACTGACGCCTGGATCCTATAGCCAAGGAGAAATGTCACCTCAGCTTCTTACCTACTCTGCTTGGGGCAGGATCTTGACCTTCTCTTCCCTTTGGCCTTTCCAGTCTTTGAGAAAGTTTACCTTTTTATCTGTTTCTAGCTTTGCCATCCTGCAGAAAGACCAGGGCTGTCAAGAGTGCTTGATGGCAGGGGAAGTTTGGGGAAACTCTGAAGTCTATGAAAATCGAGAATCGAAAGTCTGATTGTCAGTCATCAAAAGCTTTTGCTGGTGTCGGTGTGTATGTTTGAAATCCTGGCCCCTGGGAGGTGGAGATGAAGGATCAGGAGCTCCTGGCTATCCTTAGCGACCGTGAGATTAAGTCCAGTCTTAGCTACATGAGACTATCTCAAAAAACATGGGGTTTAGTCTCTGCCATGTCCTGTGGTCTCAGAGGTGACAAGACTGCTCAGTCTGGAGATTTCCAGGGTGATGGGAGTCTGAGGCTGTCTTAGTTATATATGTGTCTGTGTGCATGTTCTAGGAAGGGAAACTAGGGCTTTCCACAGCCAGGCAAACACTCCAGCACCAAGCCTCGCCCCCACAAGGATGCTCTGGACACACAAACTATTTCCGGAGGTCTTAAGCAACAGGTGGGCAGAAGACCGGAAGGGCATTACCCTTAGAGGAAGCAGCATGTGTAAAGGCCTGGCGTGGCCGAGAGTGAAAGCTAAGAGTAACTTTCAGGAAGCTGAGAAAGGCGTGTCTTGGCCTGGCTTATCTTCTGGGCAGGGGAGGGGACTCTCACCTGGTGACCTCAAAGCTGGACGTTGTGTCCAGGGGTTAGTCTTGCTCCACTTTGGGGAATCAGACCGTGGAGACCAGTGGCCATATTCTGTGGCTCCAAGTTCCAGCTGTTAGGTAACTGTTTTGATGATGGGCATCCGAGATGGAAAAGCACGACTGGGCTGGCACCCCAACGCAGCCATAAGACTCAGGTTGGCTGGAGGTCCCGGGAGGACCACTGTCCTTAGGAGTCTTACCTAGTTAGCCATGTCACAGGGCTTGGGGTGGGCTGCAGAGAACCGCTCTGCCGAAGCTCCTTGTTTGACACCCACTGTGAGAACCAGAATATCTGGTGTTTTCCTGGTGGGTTTGTTTCTTCCTTTCACAGAGTTGAGAAGGGCCTAGCCAGAGTCAATGCTTGTTTGAAAAGTTCATGAGATAAAAGCAGGTTGGTCTTCCAGGTGTGTTGTGTCTCCCAGAGCGAATCTGATCCTGTGCTGAGGCCCTTCCTCCAGCTTTGCCTTACGTAATTTGAGATGGTCCATTTAGCAGATGATGCTACTGAGGCCCCCAGGGAGAAGCCAGGGTCCTGAGGTCACCACTCAGATGGCCAGTGACCCATTAGGTTCCAATTAAAATCTAGGTGAGGCAAAAGAGGAGGCCAGTGGAATTCGGGGACCAGATTCTCAAGAGGAGGTGTCTGAGGTCTCTTGGACTTCAGAGAGCCAAGCTGCAGAAGTCAGGGGAGAGACCCTCCTTTCCAGGCATTAGTCCTGTGGCGTCAGGAAGAAAGAAGTATTAATGTAGAACTCGGCCATGGTGGGGGAGGGACCAGAAGGAACTCCTTGACAAAATAAATAGATGAGTCAATTAAAAAGGATGGAGTTAGGGGCTATTTATAGCTATGGCCTAAATCACAGGTATCCTTGCCCCCAAGGAGGAAAAGGAGACCTTTTTTTGGGTGGCCCAGGCTGTATACATGACTAAGCTGATTAAAACCTGGGTTGCGGAGGGTGGGATACTGGAAAGAATCTGAGTGACTGAGAGCTCAGGGTGACTGACAGCTCAGGGAAGGTAAGGGGTGGGGGCAACTGCTGGAGTAGGCAGCGGGTGGGGAGAGGCAGTCCCTTTACAGAAATGGCTTGGGCTGGGGCAGCCGCTAGAGTTGGCTGTCCCCCACCATTAGTCATGGAGAGTAGCCATTCCCTGGACTTTGTCTTTTGGATTGTTTTAACATAATTGAACTTAATGGTTGAAAACAAGCCCTCCTTCTTAGCCGGAGGGTCGGTATTTAGCAATCACAGCTGGTATCACTGACTCTAACCTGTTCTGAGTATAATTAAGTGGGAAAACACTTAGCAAGGCCAGTGTGGCATGTGGAAGTCTGTTGTTGCTGTCACTGCCACCTGCCACATAGCCACCATGCCACTTGCCTGCATCCGGCCTGTGAAAGCAACTGTGGTTTGGAGATTTGGACTCTTAATTTTGGGGGGTTAATTCGAAAAGTGGTCCCTCTCCCTTTAGCCACTATCAGTAGTCTCCTGTGCCAAGTTGAAGCAAGTAGGACTTTGTGTTGTTAAAGGCAATAACCTGGAAATAATACTGAGCTCAGCAGGTAAGGATTCAAGACTCAGGAGTGTGCTTCTTCCTGGCTGTGTAAACCTCAGTCAAGTGGCTTAACCTTGTGAGCCTTGATTGGGCATCTACAACGTGGGGTAATGGCTCTCATCTCACTGGCTAGTAAGGGTTGAATACCTAGAGCCTGGAATGTACTGGCTGAGCAGGTGGGTGTCTCTCCATGTGCATATGACATTTCCAGAGTGCTTTTGTCCCTGCAGGCTAAGATGCTCTGAAGTCCCATTACCTTTGGACTAATTAGGAGATAAGTGAGCGTCGGAAATCATTGGAGAAGGATTTAAGGGAAGAAGGGAAATATTTAGCCTGATTAAAAAAAAAAAAAACTGTTATTAGGTGGAATTATATAAAGCACCCAGAGCTGTGTGGCCACATGTCAGCTGCAGTTATTATTTCAACCATAGGAAAACAGTTGGAATTAGAGGAACAAAGGGTTGCTATGACTACAGCAAACCCAGGGCCTTCTCAATGCACCTGGGGCAGGCCCAGCCCCTGCCCTGGAACAGAAAGCAATCTGAGGCCACCAGAGAAGGTACAGGATTACTGCTGAGGAACCAGAAACACGTTGCTGGGAAATGGGTGTAGGCTGGGCAGGGAGGGCTCCCTGAGAAGGTAACATTGAGGAGGAGAGAGAGCTAGAAATACTTTGGGGTGTCTAGGGGTACATCCCACTGTAAATTGCTAGGACCTGCATGATGGTTAGGTGGGAATCCTCCCCTCCCCCATGGTAATGAGGGTGGAACCAGGGGCTATGTGTATGCTAGGCAAAGCTCTGCCACTGAACCATACTCTAAGCCCCTTTTAGAGACTTTTTTTAAAGTTTATTTTTATTTTATGTGTATGAATGTGTGCATGTATATATGTATGTGTACCACATGGGTGCAGTGCTCACAATGGTCAGAAGAGGGCATTGGATCCCCTGGAACTAGAGTTACGGATGGTTGGGAGCCACCAAACTCTATCATCTAGTTTTCTGCAAGAATAAGTGCTCTTAACTACTAACCCATCTTTCTAGTCCCATGGAGATTTTTTTCTTTTAAGATGACAAGTTATTTTCCCCATGATATAAAAGAGAAAACATTTTTAATCTTATTTTGTGTGCATTGGTGTGAGGTGTCCCTGGAACTGGAGTTACAGACAGTTGTGAGCCACCATGTAGGTGCTGGAAATTGAACCCAGGTCCTCTGGAAGAGTAATCAGTATTCTTAACTGCCAAGCCATCTCTCCAGCCCCAAGAAAACATTCTTCATAGCAAAAAAATAGGGATGGACTGGGGTGTATCTCACTGGCAAAGCACTTGCCTAACATTTGAAACCCTGGGCTACATTCCCAGCACTGCAGAAAAGACAAAAGAACTGTAATACTAGGGACCCTGTCTCCCCCTTAGTACCAGCTGGTGAAGGCTTTGTCCCAGATAGACACAGGCTGTGAGTCTACACAGCCATGGGGGCAAAGCTCTTTGGAAAGATATGAGTCTGAAGCAGTGATCGCTGCTGTCCTCAGCCTTCCACAATGGGCACCTCCCCTGAGGAGATCAAAAAATGACTGACATAGAAGAGGGGACAGAGAGGGACAATGGAGGAGGTAAGGTGTTAGGGTGACACCTCATGTTTGAGCCCTGGCAGTGAGGGAGCCAATGGACACCCAGCAGGGCTGGTACCCACATCCTGGCTGCCAAAGGTTTCGGGAGAATGTTGGCCACTTTTGTCACTATCTTGTCAGCTGGGGCTTTGAAGACCCTGCGGTGCCAGGTGCTGCTCTAAGGGCCTCTGAGAGGCCACCTAATCCCAACAGTGCTACTAAGCAGGGCCCATTCTCTAGGGATTGCTTTGTGAGTGCTCTGTCCCTGAGAGAGCCCAGTGTGCCTGTGCCTGTGTGTGGGAGGGACAGTGGGACTCCAGGTGTGGGTTCTCCAGCTAGCTGGTTTAACCTCACTTCAGTTAGGGACAGTCTGTCTTCAGCAGTGGAGACCGAGGCCTCCAAGGTCTGCCCTGTTGCTGGCATTCCAGGGCAGGTGTTTCTCTGGCTGGGAATATTCTGTTTCCACCACTGTAGGAGACCATGTCCCCTCTCCCACAAATCCAAGACATGTCCCTGTGGTATGGTGCCATCTATGAGAGGCTAGCCCAACTATTTTTTGCCCTTACTGGGATGCTGAGCAAACCCAGGTCTTTCTCAGTACACCTAGGGCAGGCCCAGCTTCTGCCCTGGAACAGAAAGCAATCTGAGGCCACCAGAGAAGGTACAAGATTACTGCTGGGGAACCAGGGCCACATTGCTGGGAGCTGAGGAGGAGCTTCTGTGGCCCTGGCTGCCCACTGTGGTTGGGTGTAGCCTCTAACACTTTCTCCTTGGATCAGACAGGCGGGCCCCACTTAACGGCCCAGCCCCAGAAGCCACCCCACCAGCCCTCAACCTTTGTCTCTCAAACTTCTTCCAGTTAAGGCGGGTGAAGTGTGTGGCCCTAGAGCTGGAAGAGCTGCCACAGAAGGGATTGAAAGGCCTTCAGCATTGCTAGCCACCGTCCACCCCTCCCCCCACCCCTGTGCATGCAGCCTGGCACATGTGCACTGCATCAGGCAAACAATGGCTCTTCCAATGGTCAATTTTGTTTGACATTTTATCCAGTGCCTCCCAGTTTACAGCCCCACCTTCCGCAGCCTTGATTCTAAGACTCCTGGGAAGCGGATGTAGCAGGTGAGATTTCTGGGCTCCACCTTAAAGATTGAGTCAATAGGCACAGATGGGTCCTGGTACCCACACCCTAACTTATGTTCCATGGTTCTACAGACCATCAGACCAAAGGCTTGCCGGCTGGGAGTGGTAGGTAGCACACACCTTTAATTGGGAGGCAGAAGCAGATGGAACTCTATGAGTTCAAGGCCAGCCTTGTTTATATGATGAGTTTCAGGCCTGCTAGCACTACAGTGAGACCCTGTGTCAAAAACAAATGAAGACACCAAGGTTTCTCAATCAGTTTTTGAAATTTTGCCCAAAGTTTTCCAGTTCTGAACCAGAGCCAAGCCCCAGGTGAATGGTAGGTGTGATGTGGCAGGATCTGGGATGGCCAAGAAGGCTTCCAGTCTAGGTGGTATACGGGTAAACATAGGTGCTTCCAAGAGCATAGAGGTGGAAAAAGGAATACCAGGAGAATGTGGCAGTCCTGAGACACAGAAGGGGCTCACCCACCTAGGACTGGACAGGAAGGCTTGGTGAAGCTTGGATTCCCGGTGAAGTTCCAAGAGAGCTCTGCAGGTAGCTGGGAGCCACTGCTAGTTCTTGAGCCAGGGCTGACTCGGCTGCCAGGCAGAGTTTGCTATTAGTGAGCTAGGGGCATGCCTCNGAGGAGTCTCCAGAGGTTGGTGTGGCTACATCTTGTGATGCCACCTAAGTGGCAGGTCATGAGAAGGCAGTGCTGTGCCCCGGGTGGACATCACAAGAGCTTACCTAGACTAGCAGTGAAAAGGAAAGTGCTGGGGTTGCCCTGGGAGATTCCCTATGCACAGAGGAAGACACAGCTGATTTGTGTCAACCTCCAGATACTCCCCACGTGGATTTTAACACTGAGTTTTTCTTCTAGCCAAGCAGTAGCTGGTGTTAGGCACCATCTTGTAGCCCTGGAAGCCGCTGCCACTGCTACCCGCTGCACCAACGTCCGTCAGCCTGACAGAGTTAGATATGAATCCCGTGCACCCAGGTTTGCAATAGGAGTTTATTCTCTGCCTCTGGCACCTACTATATCCACAGGGTGGGGGTGTTAGGAGTGTCCCCACTCCCTCCCCCCACCTCCCTCCAGTTCCCTCTCTGGAACATACTTCCTGTGACCATCCATGTTGGGCCACCCATGGAAGAGTGCTGTGAGGCCAGGGCCTTGGTTTCCTCTCCTACAGAGTGGGATTGTGTATGGATGTGCCAGGGCTTCTGAGGCCCTATCATGCAGCTTCCAAGGGAATTCCCTGGTACTTGACAAACCTTTGGGGAAACACCACAGCAAGTTTACCCCAGAGTCATCTGGAGAGCTGCTCAGGGAATGTGTTGTATAATAGAAATTGAAGCTAAGATTCGGGGCTCTCCAAAACAACAACAACAAAAAAGAATCTTCATCTTCTTGGGGAAGTTGTGCTCTGAGGCTGAGAACAGGTTCCAGGTCACTCTTTTTTGCCCACAGTCTTAAGTGTTTGTCACTGCACTTTGTTGTGGCCCTGCAGGCATCCCTGCACTGAGCCTCAACAGGGTCCTCAACACTCTCTCTGATGTGTGTACTGTGCCTGAAGTCAGGAAGCCGCTGGGACTCTTGGTGGGAGGGGTGACAGCGGGTCCTCAACACTCTCTCTGATGTGTGTACTGTGCCTGAAGTCAGGAAGCCGCTGGGACTCTTGGTGGGAGGGGTGACAGCACAGGCTGGTGATGTGGTGGGGCCATGAGGCCATGGCCCTGGAGGCTGGCCGTCATTGCCTGGTGAGGTTTATGTTCAGTACTCTTGAATGGTCTAGTGTCCCTGGTCGAGGGCACTCGAGCCAAGGTGTGGGGTGTGAGAAACATCCTATGGAGGTCTTCAGCTCCTGGAAGTGGGGGTGGGGAAGTAGGCACAGCTTCCCCTTTGCTCAGAACTGAGGGTGGCTCTGGGTAGGTGATTGCGCCTGCCATGCTTTTAGGTCATAGTATGATTGGGCTTTGGTGCTTGGAAGGAAAGATGTCCTTCCTGTGGGACACTAGGGGGAGGGGAGTATTTACAAATAACACACTACGCCTAGACATCATGCCCACTGCACAGAGGGTAAGACTGAGGCTCAAGGGCAGTGACTTGCCAGAGGCCACTTAGCAGAGTATAGTGCCTGCTCTCCATGAAGCCATGACTTTAGTCAGCATAAAAGTGACAACTTTAGGGGCCTGGCAGTGTGGAGGGGTCACAAGGTGGCCTAACCCTTGGGGCTTTTTATGCATTTCTGCAGAGCAAGAGGGCTCTGCTTCCCTTTCATGCAGAAGACACAGGTGTAGCCTTGGGCTTTTGTAGCTTGACAGCGGGGAGGTTTGTGGAAGTGGCAGAGGCCTCCAGAAATAATCCTGGGCTCCACAGTGCCTGCCCCAGGACCCTAATGCCCCACCCCCACCGCAAGAGGCTGATGGCCATGATGCTGGGGAAGTGACGCTGCTGGAGGTGAATGACAGCCCTGTGGCTGGGTGAGTCAGTGCCAAGAGCCCAATGCCTGCTGACTCACCCACCCCTGGCTCCTCAGCTGAGGGGGAGGAGAAAGTGGGGAGGAGCAGAGCTGCCCCTTCAGAGCCAAGAGCATGTCCACCTAGGAACCTAGAGACAGGTGGCTGGCCAGGTCAGGAGCCAGGTGTCCCTGAAGCTTTTTTGTGTACAAAGGCTTCAGGTACACACACCCGGCCTTGCTTCTAAGACAGGCCCAGAGCACCCAGGAGACACCATGGTGTGGTTAGGCCTCCCTACTTCCTCCTTCTCCCTTTCCCTCCTCTCTCCTTTCCCNCCTCCTTCATCTGCCTCTCCCCTCCTTCTTGCCCTCTCTTCTCCCCCCCTTTCTCTGTCCCCCACCTTCTCCTGCCTAGCTTTGTTACCACAAGCTGAAGGTCTGCTGAATGGCATTTGATAACTAGGTTACTCCCCCAACCCCCAGCCCCCAATCTAGGCTTTGAGTATCTAGCTCAGGGGGAAGGGATCTTCCCTGTACCCCCTCTTTGCAGCCTCTTTTACCTCAGAAGCCCTCCTCCTTTCCTCTGAACTTCCCATAATTTTTGTGTTGTTTTAATAAAATGTGCTTTCCCACTGTCTCTGATTTTAAGGAACAATAGGATGACCCTGTAACCAGACCAAACAAGTAGATGACAGGCAGGTGACAGATGGGGCTTTGTTTCCACACAGCCACCTCCTGCCACCAGGGAGAACTGCCACTCTGAGCCAGGCCTGGAGTCACGTTTTGTAAAAGGGGAACTCTGTGCTTTGCAGAGCTTGGCTTCATCTCTGGAGTCTGGTGCTAGCCCTGCACTTAGAGACAGTGTCTTCCCTTTATCACCCGCGGTGGACCTTCAATCAGTAAGAAGGAGGTCAGCTACCACTGGTCCTTTGCACACAAAGGCAGATGCCTTCCACCCATCCCATGAGTGGCTCAGCTCAGGAGGGCAGTAGGGTAGCTCCAGGATGTTGGGGTTAAATGACCAGAAAGTCACATGACACTCCAAGCAGGCCTTTCAGATCCTCTTCCTGAGCTGGAAGGAGGGACTGGCCAGGGACTCAGGGAAAGCTGGGGCTTGGAAATGAAAGAGTTTTAG
The DNA here is from genome assembly GCA_001675575.1 of Neotoma lepida. NCBI lineage: Eukaryota > Metazoa > Chordata > Mammalia > Rodentia > Cricetidae > Neotoma > Neotoma lepida. The sequence continues at coordinate 470,905 of LZPO01055088.1, read as the reverse complement.
CCATCAGTGGGACAGTGGGAAACTCAGTATAAACCTAGATTCAAACCTGGCCTGGAGGTCCTGTGCCTATAGGCACTGGCATTCTCTGGCCACTGACTATTTGCCAGGTCTAATATAGCTATTTTTAAAATTTTATTTATTTATTTATTTGTGTTTTCAAGATAGGGTCTCACCATGTAGCTGTAGCTGAAACTGGAATTCACTATGTGGACCAGGCTGGCTTCAAACTCACAGAGATCCACCTACCTCTGCCTCCTGAGTGCTGAGATTAAAGTGTGTGCCATCACACCTGGCTTATTATTATTATTATTATTATTATTATTATTATTATTATTATTATTTTTAAAGCATTTAACTTTGTTTTATGGGTGTTTGCTTTTGTGCATGTCTGCACCACATGCATGCAGTGCCTGCAAAGGCCAGAGGAGATCGTTAGATTGAGCTGCTGTGTGGGTGCTGAGAATGGAACCCAGGTCCTCTGGAAGAACAGCTGGTTCTTTTAACCACTAAGTCACCCTTCCAGGTCCTAGTATGGCTGTCCTTGTGTATACTTTCCCCTCCCCTCAGAACTCTATTCCCCCAGATCTTCTAAATAGAAGATCTTGGCTTGATGGCATTATAGTGGAAAGCTGTGTGTGTGGCTGCAAACAGAACCCACATCACCCTATCTGCTTGCTCCTGTAAGCTGGGTAAAAGGCATTATTCAGTCTGGCAGGTCCCATCTGGAGGTCCTCTGGGTGAGGATGTGGAGCAAGAGTGTTCCTGGTTGGGGCCTCAGCACCCATCCTGTGCTTCAGAGGGTGAGGTTGCAGCCAGATCGGGAGTGGGATGCTGAGCCCCGGGTAGACAGACAGGCACCCTGGCCCGAGACGGAGAGCTAAGGTAAAGCTCCAGCGGTTCACTTTCATTCTGATGAGGGCAATACTGCTCACTGTTTTGTGCTCTGCCCAGTGAAACCACCAGCTTCCTGGTTGATCTCATGGGGATAAGCCACTGGGGCTCAAGCCCGACCTTGCCAGTATACCCTTACAAGCTTTGCCCTGTCCTTCACTGGGGCTTTGTTGGCTGACCTGGGCCAGTGGACTGACCAAAGTGGGCCTGGCATGGGCCACTTTTTCTTTGTGTTTGGAGCACAGGTGTTAGAGAAGTTGGAAAATGTACTAGTGCAGTCCAACTCTCTTGAGACACCATGGAGGATATGATCCCAGGGGATCCCAGTCCCAGAGGCACCTTTGGTGGTGGGAACCTAGAGCTGCCCAGGTCCCTGATGTTCTGTTCTGCCTTTGCCTGCCAGACCCCTGGAGATGGCTCAGTTGTCACGCTTGACTTAGCCTCTTTGCAGAAATGGATTACCAAAGGATGAAGGCCATGTGATCCAATTAAATGATTAAATCGGTTAAAGGTATACTTTAAAAAAAGGCTTTAAAAAAGTAATTTCCCCTTTAAAAAANTTTTTTTGGAGCCAGTCTCGTGTAGTCCAGGCCAACCTCAAACTTGCTATGTAGCTGAGGTTGACCTTGAACTCCTGATTCTGGTGCCTCCTCCCCAAAGTTGAGGTTACCAGCCAGTTCTATCACCCTGGCTCTTGTGTTTTCTTTATAGAAACACTTACTCTGCTCAGAGGGCAGAGAACATTGTTAACCCAGCTCACTTAATCAGTGATGCTTGTTAGGCACTTCTTAGGGCCAAGGATGGAACTCTGAGCAGAACAGCAGACCCTTGGCAGACAGTTCTAGTGGATCCCAGCCTTCCAACTCAGACAATACTGATAGATCCCAGCCCTCCTACTCAGACATTACTGATGGATCCCAGTCCTCCTACTCCTTGCACCTATATGTTTGCTATTAGTCTGCGGAGACTTGCCTCAGTGAACCCCTTTTGATCTGTGAGATGTTCTTGCTGACTAGAGGCAGGCCCCTGTGCACAGGGCCCCCCATCATGGTCCCATGACATCTGGTTTAGCCTGTCATGTCATGTGGCCCTTCACTTCCCTGTTTGCCCTTGAGCTTGGTTCCCTAATTTGTCAGCTGGCCTAGTGGCTTTCAGCTGGTTTTTAATTTTTTAAAATTACATCTATTGAGTATAAGTGGGCTTGTGTGTGCACTGGTCACACTGCTCATGTGTAGGTCAGAGGACAACCTGTAGGAGTCAGTTTGCTCCTTCCATCATGTGGGTACCACATCTAGGAATTGTGACAAAACACTGTTGCCCACTGAGCCATCTCATCAGCCTGTAGCTGGCTTCTTAAAGGCACCAGGCCCTATTTTACTCATGATGTTGTAGAGATGGTATCCCTGACTGTCACAGGTGGTTGGGAACATGGGCTTTGGAGGTTTGGACATACCTAGGAGCCATTCACAGCTCAAGTATGCATGTGTGGCCATGGCCAAATGACCTTCACCTCTCTAGGTGGTACCATCAGCAAAAGCAAGATGATGAAGGCACCTTTGGAGAGAGTTAACTAAAAGAATGCCTGGGAGCGGGGTGGTGGCACACGCCTTTAATCCCAGCACTCGGGAGGCAGAGGCAGGTGGATCTCTGTGAGGTCGAGGCCAGCCTGGGCTACCGAGTGAGTTCCAGGAAAGGCGCCCCAAAGCTACACAGAGAAACCCTGTCTCGAAAAACAAAAACAAAAACAAAACAAAAAAAAAAAGAATGGGAGAATTTAGCATGGTGCTAAGGAAACATGATACTATTAAATGTAGCTCTCTTCCTATTCCTTTATAATTATTCATTATTATTGTTTTTTACAAGGATGGGTGTTTTGCCTGCATATCTGTATGTGTACTACATGTGTCTCTGGTGCCAACAGAGGCCAGAGGAGGGCATCAGATTCCCTGGAACTGAAGTTACACATAGTTGTGAGCCACCATGTAGGTGCTGGGAATCGAACCTGGGTCTTCTGGAAGAGCAGCCAGTGCTCTTAACCATTGAGAGATCTCTCCAGCCTCTATATTTGTTTATTTTTATTTTGAGACAGGGTCATGTTTTGTAGTCCAAGTTACTCACTATATAAGCTAGCCTCAAATTACTGCAATCCTACTGTTTCAACCTCCCAAATGCTGGGGTTACAGGTGTGTGCCACCATGCATGGCATATGAATATATACACACACACACCTATTTTTAAATTTTATTTTATTTTTGGTTTTTCGAGATAGGGTTTCTCTGTGTGTGGCCCTGGCTGTCCTGGAACTTGCTCTGTAGACCAGGCTGGCCTTGAACTCTCAGAGATCCGCCTGCCTCTGCCTCCCAAGTGCTAGTGGCTGCAGCAAGTGCTTTTAACCACTGAGCCATCTCTAGCCCCAACATGAGGTTTTTAGATACATATTTGTTATGGACTGGCTATATCAAACCAACTGTCTTACATACTTACAGTATGAAGAAATCTTGACAGTTTTCAAATATATATTTATTGTTATTATTCACTATAGTATGGTGAGAACTCTCAAGTGCATTCCAATGAGGTACAGAGATGTTGTTAACTTGCCCTGGGTCATGAAGCATCATTATGGCTGCCTCATGGAGGCTCATGCCTACTGGCTCTGTAGTGAACAGGGAAAGGACAGGAGGGAGGACAGGGGTCTAGCCACAGACTCGCCTCTACAGGGGGCCTTCAGGCCAAGGTGTCTCCACATGTGCAATGGGTATGTAACCCATCTCGTGCCCCAGTTTTGAGAGCTGCTCACGCTGAATACAGAACATCTCATTCCTCCTGCAGAGGCTCCCTAAGAGACAACCAATCTCTCACCAAGCTCTCTGTGAGGACATATTTGCTAGGCACCGGGGTGGGCTGGGGATAAGCACAAGAGGAAACAGACACGTGCCTGCCTCCTTGATGAGAGATCCTGAACGGTGAAGGCAGCAACAGTAAGAGATTTTAATCATTTCTAGTAGGGGTCGTTTATGTGAGCTAAGCTTCTGCAGATGAGCTTGAGACTTTGTGCCCCCTTGTCTTAGAGTACAGAGGCAAATTTGTTGGGGAGGCAGGGGCAGCTGAAATCAACTTCAAGAACTGCCTGGCTGGTGCATGGATGTCTGAAGGCTAGAGAGGCTAGACAGGCCCTGGGAGGAAGGCAGGCAGGAGCCGTGTGTCTGAGTCTCCAGTGTGTGGGCTCTGCACTAGGCAGGCTGCTTCTCTGACCCAGCACCCCATCTATGCACAGTACATTCTTCTGATCTGTACTCTGCTATAGTTGTAAAGCAAGATGGGAATTCTGGCTCCATCTGTCCTGGTTCCTGTGTGTGGCCTGAGGCAGGCCACCACTTCTCTACTTGTACCTCTGCTTCTGTTGTGTGGGAACATGTTAGAAGTCTCTTTAGATGTGGAGCAGCTCAGTGGTAGAGCATTTGTGTGGTGTGTGCAAGGCCTTGGGTTCAAACCCCAGAACTACATTAGCCTTGTGTCACACAATTCAGCAGCAATTCAGAGGGGAAGGTAGAGGCAGGAGGATCAGAAGTTCAAAGTCATCCCTTCTGCTTGTGAGTTCAAGGCCAGCCTGGGATATATGAGACACTGTCTTCCCTCTTGCACACCTCCCTTTCTGGTCCCCCCCAAAGAATAACAGAAAAGGAAACTGTTCTGAAATAGTTTAGCCTAGGTACTAAAAAAAAAAAAAATCTGATGATTTGAAACTGGCCCGAGGGTACAAAAGTGTATCTTGTAAACCCACAATGTCACTGGCACCAGGGTCAACCCGGCTGTGTAGGTGGCAAAACTTGCCTGGTGATCTTCAAGCAAGCTAGCATTTAAGCACAGCTGGAACTGGCTGTGCCCTTGGAAATGGGACAGTGATTTCAACTATATGGAGCCTGTAACGCCAGGCATTGTAATCACCTGTAGCTGTGGTAACCACGAGGAAGCTCCTAGAATGGGAATTAAAAGCATCTTCACCACTGTAGAACCCCGGGCCCTGAGCCAAGAGAAACAGTTCCTGTCTTATGGAGAAGCAAGCTGCGAGCAGGTGATGTGAAGGGANCCACATGCTATGCTGTGGCCACTTGATCACCATGGGGGTAGTCTGTAGAGGTGGACCCTAGGGAGGGAGGGTGTCATAAGAAGTCAGGCTGGGCTAGCAGAGGGCTGGCGGAGGCAGAGAAGCCAAGGGCTGAGGCAAAGCCTCAGAGTCTCTGTGATACCGGCTCATTCCAGTGACCTCAGAGTTGGCTGGGCCTTGTTTATCTCTCACTGAGTGGGATAAAGGCCTTGGCCCCCCCGGGGTTGGTAATAATGACACCTGCTATTATTTTAGGGAGTGCTTGCTATATGCCACACGCTATTCTGTGCACCCTCTTATTTCTCTGCACCCCATGACAGGTACTACTGCTCTACAGATGAGAATATTGAAGACCAGAGAGGCTGAATGCCTTGCCTAAGGTCCTTCAGCCCCTTTAAGTGGCTCCCAGCTCCTCAGTCAGGGCTCACATCACCAAGCTACCACAGGGCCTGGAGCAGCTGGCATAGGGAGTAGGAGAAGCTACAGCATTTCTGTGGGGCTGTTCTACATGGGGGTTGCGGAATAAGGGTTTGTAAGGGTCTTGCTTGGGATCTGGGAGGGCCAGGGATTGGAGCGGGCCTTGTGTTTCCCTCTAGCAATGAATTGAGAGCTGGGGTCCATTATGAATGTGATTTTTTTTTTTTAAGCTGCCTTCAGCTGCTGCATGAGAATAGGCTGGGGGGGGGGCAGCAGAGCAGCAAGGAGACCTATGGGGAGGCTGCTGTAGATGCCTGAGCTAGGGGCTGCTGGCTGAGAGAAGGTTGCCATGGTGACAGGGACGTGGGGGTGGATGCCAAGAATGTGCAGAGTGGATCTGCAGGTCTTGCTGGAATGGTATATTGCAGGGCCACTGGTCAAGCACATTCGAGGGGCTTGGAATGAGAATCCCAAGAAGGAAGAAGGACAGGGTGCCTGTATCTCTGCAGGGCTTTCTCTGGACCCAGGGAAGTCTGAGGCTTGGGGGATGCCCTCCCTAGATGGTAGCCCTGTGATTTGCAGCCAACCTTGGGGTTGGAGTGATGCTAAGGCAGGCCCACTGGGCCCTGAGTTCTCTAAAGGCAAATGGAGAACCTTTCGGTTCTTGGACTACACTCCCATAGGGAGGAGAGGTGATGGTGAGGGAGGCTCACACTCCTGGGTGCACCCGAGTGACCGAAGAGACCCACAGAGACCCCGCAGTGCCAGGCTCTGCACTGCCTCGCTCAGGCATCATGGTTCAGCCTCAGGCAGCATGATGATAGATGGGGTCCTTAGAGTATTCAGGGATAGATTCCTTATGTAGCAAAGCAGAATCTAGAGACAGGGGTCTTTGGGAACCCCAGCTATTGCTCCCTTCCCATTTTTCTAGAGGGTTCTGCGTAGAGAGTTGTTAGCGGGTCTGGGAGTCCAGAATGTAGAACCAGGGCTGTCAGGGCAGCAGGCCGCAGGGCATTAGAGTCTGGCTCCTCAGAGGACCAGCCTTGGCCAGTAGCTGCCTGTGAAGCGAGGAGACCCTTCCATTCCTCCCTAGTGCTGGAGGCTAGTCCTTCTCCTTTTAAGTTTAAAAGCTAGGCTGACCTTGTGAAGTCTTCCCAGCCCCAACGATTGAGACGTGTCCAAAGGGTGGATCAGCCCTTCTCAGTTGGAGGCTCCAGGTCATTCTTGAGCGGACCCTTCCCTGGGAGGGAGTGGAGTCCCACATCCTCCAATTATGCGCCCACCGCAGGCCACAATGAACTGTTCAGATAACCATCGGGGGCTGCTGACCTGCTACAGGAACAATGCTGGCTGCTCGAGCTGTTTTCACAGTGGCCACAGGCCTGCTGAGCCATGCAGGGCCCCGGGGGAGCCACAGAGAAAGGCCATGCGGATGCTCCCCCAGACAGAGGAAGGACTCCGGGGGCTGCCCAGTGGCTCCAGGAAGCCTTTCTTGGTCTGCTCACTGCCAGATAGCAAAACAATTGGGGTCCTCCACCCCAAGCCAGCCAGTGAGAGGAAGGAGGTGTGGGGGAAGTGGGGTTATTGAGCTTCTGGGCCTCTGCTCCTTGCAGAGCCCCCTGGGGGCCTGACATGTCACTTCTGTATACCCTAATGTCTCTGGCAGCCACTCTGGACCTTAGTGCAAGGTCTTAGCATGTCTCCCTTGGCACTGAGGTTCTGTTGGTGCAGCAGCACTTTCCTGATGCCCTACTGTGTGCTGATCTTCAACACTCTAAACAGGACAGGTCCTTATCTCCATAAACCTCTGGTCTGGTCTTGGAAGAGACTGCCAGCTGGGAAGTGCAGTTGGTGCTCAGGTAGGGGTTGGCTGTGGGAAGCCAGCTTGCAGCCAAGCAGGTGAAGGTGCTCTCCCGAGGGCCTGAGTTGGGAATAGCACACTCTTTATCTGTTTTAGGGGGGGTGTTATGAGGAGCACAGATCCTGTGTTCTCTGACCTTCTAGTGTTGTAAAAGGACTTCAAAATTTCCATTTTTCTCTGACATCTGATATTTCAGTGCCAGCTATCCACTTGGATCATGGAGACAAACAAGATGTGTCCTAGGCTTTGTGGCTACCTTTGTTGTCACTCATTTTATTCTGTAGATAGGGAAACTGAGGCTCAGAAAAGAGCAGGGAGGGCTATTAGCTCTGGGTTCCCCCCTCCCCGCAGCTTATCCCTACGCTGCAGCTCTCTGCTATGCTGTATGTGAACCCTTGCACACAGGACCCTGGCTTGACAGGGTCTCTAGATGTTTTTGGTTACTTTCTTATCAAAGGACTTGCTTATGTGTCCTTTGATGACATACATGGATGGTGACCACCACAGGATGTGACAGTGCCCCTCAGCTAAGCTCCAGAGACACAAGGAGATGCTAGGAGAAGATGATGAACATCAGCTGGTACAACCCTCTACCCAGGGTAGAGTCCAAGCAGGAGGGTGACCCTGATCTGTGCCAGGCTTAGGAAGCCGCCTTATGTCCAAACCCAGCTGGGAAACAGAAAGCAAGACCCCTGCTTGCTAGGGTCCATGGGTTTAGCCTGGAGTCGGCAGGACTGAAGAGTGGATAGTAAGTAGCAAGGCCTGGTTCACAGTCTGGGGACCAGACCCAGGCTTTCCTTGCTCATATTCCACACTTACTCTGCTCTGGCATCATATCTTCAGCTGCCACAAGCATCCTTGTATAATTCTGCACGAGAAAGCCTTTTTTTCCTGCTACAAACATATTCTGCTGCTGTCCCTTTTCTATACCCTGATGGTGAAGCCTGTTTCCCAGTATAGTATCCTGTGCAGCCAACACCATCTTCCTGCTTCACTTCTTCACCTGGGAACAGGCGCCTCCTGTAGGTCAGGCCCCACACTAGGCTCTGCACAGAAGTGTAACTACAATGTGCGTTGCTGTCTTCTGTGCAGACTTCAAATTAGAAAAGTGTCTGTTGGTATGGAGAGCTGCAAACAGCTTCTCCTTTGGAAGATGTCTGGAACTGCCCAGGGTACACAGGCTGAATGAAATGTGATGTTTGGGCTACCAGTGCTTCTGTTTAGCTGGTGCCTAGGAAATGGAGCCTGTTGCTTGTATAGGTTACAAGTGTTTCATACCTGAATTTTTGAAATCCTTGGAGGCTAAGTGGCTTCTATGATGGGGACTCATGGTGTGGAAGCTCCTGCTGCAGCCTGGGGAGGTAGGAACTGGTCCTAAGTCACTGGGGTAGGCCTCATCATCTACATTGGTTCTGCCTCCCATAGAAAACGAGGAAATGGCCACCAAGGAGAAGCTGCAATGTCTGAAAGACTTCCACAAAGACATCCTGAAGCCTTCTCCAGGGAAGAGCCCAGGCACTCGGCCTGAGGATGAGGCTGAGGGGAAGCCCCCTCAGAGGGAAAAGTGGTCCAACAAGATTGACTTTGTGCTGTCTGTGGCCGGAGGATTCGTGGGTTTGGGCAACGTCTGGCGTTTCCCGTACCTCTGCTACAAAAATGGTGGAGGTGAGTATGGGTCAAATTGAAGGCTGGGGTCAGAGTGTGGGAGATCTTTTCCTGTTCTGTGACCTTCTCCAGGTCAGGTATACCCTGCCCCAACTGCACCTCAGACACAGGGTCAGCATGCCTGAGCACAGGTGGTGTTGTGTTAGCCTCTGGCTGGTTACCTTCTGGAGGACTCTTCCTCACCCTCTCTGATCCCCTGGTTTGTCCTATCTGACCTGTCCCCCCTCAACCTCAGACATTCATGCCCTCCATTCCTACATTCCACCACCTTTGAGCTCACAGCCTTCTCTTTTAGCATCTTTGATACTGATTTTGCTTTTTAACCTCACCCTATGTATTCCCCAAAGCTAGTTCTATCTTTCAATAAATGGCAAACCAGTATCATTTGCCATGATGCAAAGGGGGAGGGGGAGTGGAGGATGTCCACGAAGGTATTTTAGCTGTGGTGGGTTGAGTTGGTGGGTTTGGGTTGGATTTTTGTGTGGGCTGTTTCTCCTCCTCTGAGAGAGTCCTCTTGGGTGTCAAAATTAGGCAGCTCCAGCCTAGAGATATTCTCCCTGGTGCAGAGTGAGGCCAGAGTAGAATAATGTAAGTGGCAACCACCTGCCATGGGAACTGTAAAGGTGGGCATACTTCCTGCAGCCATGGTAAGAGAGCTGTCTTTGGGAGAACCTCCTCTTAGCACCTGATTTCTTGACCTCATAGGTATCAGACGCCCTGGGAGCTCTGATAAGTNTCCTAGACACTCCCTAGAACAAAGCAGATAGCTTAGACCCAAGGTGCCTATAATTTCACAGGGTTTATGGACCCGCTGAAGCCATTAGTGTATGCAGGTAGGACTACCCTCTTCAGATACTTTGTTCCCTGTCTCCCTCTGGCACCCACCACCAGCTGGAGGTTCCACCTCCTGCCTTCCATCCCACCCGCTTCTGGACCTTCCTGGCTGCTGACCCGGGCTGGCCTGTGGCAGATGGGTGAAGCTCCCGCAGGAGGTAGTGCTGTACCTGGGTCTAGCAGACTGAGCCACTTCTATTGGGAAGGATACTGTGGAGAAGGCAGGCATGTGACAGGCATAGGCACCAGCCTGAAGAACCTGGTAGATTTGCAGATTAGGGGTGGGGCTGGTGGGCAGGCCTGGAGAATCTTCAGTGGAGTCTTAGTTTTGGCCTTCATGCTTATATCCCTCATTCCTCTGATACCTTTGGTTGGGAGGGCTTGGGAGTGAGCGACTTACTGGCCATGCTGTGACTGTCACAGCTTCACCCTTTCCGCTCTGCTCACTTGGCAGGTGCTTTCCTCATACCGTATTTTATTTTCCTGTTTGGGAGCGGCCTGCCTGTATTTTTCCTGGAGGTCATCATAGGCCAGTACACCTCAGAAGGGGGCATCACCTGCTGGGAGAAGATCTGCCCCTTGTTCTCTGGTGAGTATATAGCTGGGGGTCACCTGGGTCTGTATACATTGAGTCCGCCAGGTTTTTAGTGACACCTCCTGTCTTCTGTGTTTATCAGATCTCCTCACAAGTATCAGTGCCAGATGCAGGGCAGCAGCATAGTGTGATGTGACTATCACCAAGAGGCAGGGAGAAGGGAGAAACAACAGGTTCCTGGCTGCTCAGAAAGTTCCCTTTGGGCCCACCTCTGGGTGTTTGGTTAAGTGAGCTGGCAGCTCTCTCAAAATGCAGGAATCTGGAGGACTGGCTGGGTTCAGGCCTCACTTCCTCCTCTCCTTGGCATGGTTTTAGGGAAATCATTGAGTCTCAATTTCTTCATCTAGAAAACCGTATTCTCACTCTCTAGAGTTACTGTGAAGACAATGACAGTCATGTCTGAGTGTTTTGTGTGTGTGGCCAGCACTCCATTGAAGGTGGCTCCATTATGCGCTTGGTACTTAGTGTCTACTTGGAGTAATCACTACTGTGATTGAGTGGAGGGATGGGAATGTGAGCCCCTTCCTTTAGTCACCCACAGAACTGTTTACTACTTTTTTCTCCCATTAAGCACTCAATAATTAGGCCACCCATCTCCCTTTCTTCCATCTATCCAGCCTTCCAACCAACTACCATATGTACACATATCAAGAATTAGACTATATATACAACAAATGGATATGAATATGAATAAAGTATGAATAAAAGGTCTGTTCATTTAGTTCTCTGCATCCATCCATCCATCCATGTTTCTATCCATCCATCCATCCATCCATCCATCCATCCATCCATCTTTCCATCTACATTTCCATCTATCCATGTTTCCATCCATCCATCTCCATCCATCCATCCATCCATCCATCCATCCATCTTTCCATCTACATTTCCATCTATCCATCCACCCATGTTTCCCTCCATATTTTCATTTATTCATCCATCTATCTATCCATCCATCTCTATTCATCTGCCCATCCTTCCATATTTCTATCTACCCATCCATGTTTCTATTCATTCCTCCATATTTCTATCTATCTACCATCCATCTGGCCATCTATATTTTTATCCATCCATTTTTATAGAAAACTCCATCCATCTGTCCATCCATGTTTTTGTCCACCCATCTAACCACCCAACTGCACAATCATTGTCTTGTCCCTACTTCTTTCATTCCTGTGATTCATCCCGCCACCATTTCTCTGACCACTCACTCACATGTCCTTTCATCCGTTACTCCTTCCTTCATCCTGTGACTATTTTCTGTTTATTGTCGAGCAGGCCCCTTGGGCCCACAGCCTAGGCAGACCAGTGCCTCTCAGTTGAATGTGCCTCCTTTTTGACATGTATCCATTTTGCTTGCCTCACCCACAGGCATTGGCTACGCATCCATCGTCATCGTGTCTCTCCTGAATGTGTACTACATTGTCATCCTGGCCTGGGCCACATACTACCTATTCCAGTCCTTCCAGAATGAGCTTCCCTGGGCCCACTGCAACCACAGCTGGAACACACCACAGTGCATGGAAGACACCCTGCGTAGGAATGAGAGTCGCTGGGTCTCCGTTAGCACCACCAACTTCACCTCGCCTGTCATCGAGTTCTGGGAGTAAGGCCATATCATGGGAAGGAGGAGGGGCATGGGCAGGTCTAAAGGGAATGGTTGTGGGAGACCCTGTTTCTGGAGGGAAGGAAGACATACAGCTGGAGATAACTCCATGCCTTTGTCTCATACAAGATGGAGTTGAATCCCAATTTACCACCTAATGGCTATTTGATTATTTTAGGCAGTCACCCCACTGCCCTTTTGAGCCTTAGTTTAACTGTCAAATGAGGAAAATGTATTGTTCTTATTCCATGGGATTCCTATGAGAGAATTTTCTCCAAATATAGGTGTATATGAGTTTGAAAATTATAATTTTCTTAATATATTTTGGGAAAAACATTGTTACCACAGAGAAAAATGCATTTATGTAGTTATTCAAATGAAAATGTGAGTTGATAGTAAAACTATGTGTCAGCTAGTTAGCTCTTACTGTAGAACAGCCAGCCGTTCCCAAACATGGTGGTTTTAATCAAGTACTATTTGTTGAGCTCATGACTAATTGGTGCCAGTTTGGGTTGTGCTCAGTTTGGTAGGTCTGCCCTAGGGCTCCTTCATTTGTCTGTGGNTCACTCTTTTGTGGCTGGCCTTGCAATGGAGAGGGTGTTAGGAGTAAAATGCTTATGCGATCTCATCACTCAGTCTTTCCCCTTTGGCTTGTCATAGGCAGCTCTGGAGCAACAGATAGTCAAGCCCCAGCATGTGAACAGCATGTAGATATCTCCTTGTGTTAATGGCATTTGGGGAACTCTGATGAGCGTGTGTTCCAGGACATNCTAACAGTTCATGGTAGCTAATTAGAAACCCTTGAGTCCATCACTTCCCTCATAAGCATGTGCTCTTAGCTCAGGGTGCTCAGTCAGGGACAGACAGCCTCTCACCTCTGGAAATGACTGAGATGAGGCCTCATGTGCAGCGGAGAGCCAGGGCAGAGGACGGCCTGTCCCAGACTCCCGTGAGATGAAAACCCCTCTCCTTGGTGGGCAGTGGCTGCCTTTGAGGTGTTGCCCTACTTCAAGGAAGCTAAACTAGGGACCATCAGGAGGGAGCTGCACTGTGATTCCTACAAGGATGGGTCAGCTGTTCTTACTTGTAGGAGGTGGTCTTACTTGGGTGGCCTGTGCCATGCCTGGGCCTCTTGTACTATATTCACAGGCAAGGCNCTGGGCTTTGGGGACTTTGGGTTTCCTAATGTGTGTATTTTCCACAAGCAAACAAAAGGGGTTGTTAAAAGCNTGTTTCCCCACCCTTCAGAGAGTGAGATTTTAAACAAAGGAATGTTGGCATTTCACTCTTTTTCCTTGAAGGGACCCAAGGCCACAAGCCCTGGCCTTTCTGTGCTGTTCTTGGCATGGCTTGGATACTAGGGCCACCCCTCTGGGACTTCTGGCACCTGGCCAGCCTCTGAGCTATCTGCTGAACCTCATTACCTTCTAGGTTTGAACCTTCATTCTGCCACTTCTGTCTTGGGCAGATGTAATCTCCTCTCCGAGCCTCAGTATCCATACCTGGGATGATCCTAGTCCTGCTCTAGGGGCTATACTGCAGCCCTAGCCAGATGAGCTCCTACATGGCTACCCTGAAAAGCTGTCCCTTCACTTCAGGGTACTGTTCATGGTGTGTTGTCATTGTGGTTAAGCATCCTTTCTGGGGGGCATTTAGAATCTTTATATGGTCCCCTCAAATGTTCACAGGCTCTGGTGGCAAGGNAGTCATGCTCTTTTTGCCTTTGCCTGGCACCTGTCATTGTGGCATGAAGATCTTGGAAGACCTCTNCTCGGTGCCCTTGCCTTCTCCTTAGACGTTTCCCAGCCTGAGTCTATTCCAGCATCTTGNGTTCTAGAAGCCTTGCGCAAAGCACTTGGCTTTTGTTTCTCATCAGGAAAGCCCCAAGACACAGAGGCTTTAGGAAAATGCCTGGTTCCACNGGCTTTTTTGCAGGCCATGGTGTCTGTGGATATGCTGTGCCCAAGCAGTGCTGGCTTCTGCCCACACTGGCCTGCACAGGCTCTTGACCTGACTTTGAATTCTAGAAGAACCTCTGAGAATACCTTAGCAGTCACAGAACCTGAGCCTGGGGTTCACTGAGCAGAGCTACAAAGCAGGCTGAGGTGAGGCCCCAGGGCAGCCTCCTGCTGAGCCTGTATGCAGAGGTGCAGTGGGCAGGAGCATCAGCAAGCCTGGAGGGCTTCCTGCTTCTAAGAACCTCCCCTTGTCTTGGGCTTGAAACAGTGGTAAGGAAGGTGAAAGGGTGGGTGCAGTGGGCTGTCCCGATGCAAAGCCCTCTCCTCCTCCTCCTCCTCCTCCTCTATTTAATTTATTTTAGGAGAGTTGAGGCATGCACATCATGACGTGTGTGAAGGTCAAAGGACAGCTATGTCCAGTCAGTTCTTCCTTATGTTTTTACATGAGTTCCAGGGACTGAA
>LZPO01055088.1:428197-456300 GCA_001675575.1 Neotoma lepida | reverse complement strand
CCCGGCTTCTGAGGTTTCTTAAGTAGGGAAAAGAGTAAGGCACTGTGGGAAACTCTTCCTCCCATTTCATGTGCAGTTCACTGGCCCTCTGACATGCATTCGGAATCTAGCCACCCTCCCTCTGCACACCACACCCCTTGTAGGTAAAGGACANTCTTTAGCTTCTTGCTCGTTCCCTGCCTTTTTCTTGAAGCTCTGGTCCATCCCTGGCTCAGAGCTCATTCCCTTGCTTTTCCCACACTGTGATCTCACCCTGCCAGAGAGGAGTGGGCGAGTACAGCAATGCTCTCACTGAGCACTGGCCCAGGCCCGGGCAGTTTTCCCTTGTTTCTTTACCTGAACCAGATCTGGAGATCTTGGAACCAAAGGTAACAGGCANAGTGGGAGCACTANAGGACTCTGTCAGCCACCCTGTGGCCCCTCCCTTCTGCTGGTTACCATGGAGGCAGGAGGACCTCAGAGGGGAACTCCCCTCCCGGTGTGGCCTAGGTGTAGCTCCCACGTGTCCCAGCCCTCTGAGGTCAGGGCAGTTGGAACTCAAGTTCGAGTCTCCCTTTCTATGTTCTGTGAGCCAGAGTTAGCCTGGCCCCAGCACTCAACATCTGNTGTCTGACATTANGGAACCCGGACAAGCAATGTGTGCTTAGGGTTCTGGGGACCCGGCGTGGACACAGGTCCACCGTTAGTGAGCTTCTTGTGTGTGTACCACTCCACCTCCCACTCCTGTGATACAGGGCAGGCCTTGNAGCCAAGTCCATGGTCACAGGTCACACTGCTTGTGTGGGTGCACATCTGTATTTCTCCAGTCTCTGGTCAGGCATAGACTTCTCTATCAGCCTGACCCTGCCACACTTACCCTGTCTGCAAAGGCAGGCATCTTCTCAGCCTCAGCGGCTGATTCCCGGGAGAAGCCACTAGGCTGCTCCAGAGACCGACATTTTACATTGGTGTTAGGGTATGTTTGGTGGCTGCATGGTAGGGCCACAGAGCTTCTGCCACTGCCTCATCCCACTGGTCCTCACCCTCTGAGGTCACCTCTGTCCCCAAACCTCCTGCTTCCCCCTACAGGCCTTGGAGGACAGGCGGGGCCAGGTCTGGCCGAAAGCCCTTCAGCAGGCTGGAGCCAGGCCTTCCTCCGAGGCTCCTGCAGAGCCCCCTGGGAGCCCAGCATGGATCATTAGATTCTATTAGAATCAAAGAAATGAGTCATATTTGCAAACAAGCCATGCTCAGCCAATCTTTCTCCGTAGCTGTCGGAAGGAGGAGGTGGTGCGGCAAGGGCTGTGTGGGGGCCCCATGCTCCGGCGGGGCGGGCGGCCCTTTTATAATTGTTGCCTCTGCCAGTCTCCAGGGGACTGCTGCGGCCAATAAACGGCTGGCCTGCAGTCAAAAGGAAACGATTTGGCCCACTCTGAGGATGAATTTACATCTCCAAGTGCTGAGTGGACGGCAGCAGGGCAGCCGGCTGCAAACACACGTCCAGGCCGGCCACTTTTTTTTTAGTTCCCATCCTGGCAAGATGTGTCCCTTTTCTTGGAAAAGATCTGCAGCTTTACCTTTATGTACTGGGTGCTGTGGTTCAGACAGATGCAAGCCCTGCATGCACAGAGCTAGCTGACTTGCTAGCAGACACATCAACCAGTCAGAAAGTAAGATGATAATGGGAAAGCGCTGACAGCAGAACCCGTGCAGGGGAAGGAGCAGTTTGGGGTGTAGCCAAGGAGCCGGTAAGGGATGGAGGAGAGTGGACAGCTATGCACCCGTGATGTCTGGCTTCCTGTCTGTTTGCTACCTTAGTCGTCTTGTTAGGTACTCCCCACACATTCTTTAACGCATCAACCTTTTAAGTGGAAGGTGAGAGGGACAGGTTAGGAGGAGATTGGAGTCATGGGAGAATGTGGGGCAAGGATGTGAGCTGGCATCACAGATACTGTAGGGTCCCTNTAACAAGTGCGGAGGAGACTGTAGTAGGNTGGGAAGAACTTACTGTAGTGGCTTTAGGGTGCAATAGGGCTCAAGCAGGGCATTGTGGGGGAATGTAGGTGTTTATGAGTCGCCCATGAGTGATGTGATGTTGTGTGGCAGCATTATCTCATGAATGCACCTTACTGCACTCGAAGCAGTGTGAAGGCCCCCCAGGGGATCCATGAGTCCCCGTTGGAGGGAGAGTCCCCTTTGGAGAGAGCAGCATGGAGAGGACAAGTGGAAGGTCCCTGCTGGGATGCAGATGACTGGCATCTCTCCTGCTCAGGTCTGTCTGGGACTGTCAGAGCTTGATTGGCAGACTTAACTCCCTACCATTCCTAGGACATTTTTGTGGCCCTGGCAAGCTATGTGAAGCTGATGACAGAGCTGTCTAATTTCAATACTGTGTAATTTCAGTTAGAGGCAAGATGATCAACCATTTAAGGCCAGCCTGGGCTATGCGAGACCCTGTCTCAAAAAAAGTCTAGCCAGGGGTAGGGTAAAGGGGCGACACATACCTTTAATCCTAGCACTCAGGAGGCCGAGGCAGGCAGAACTCTTGAGTTTGAGGCCAGCCTGCCTGGTGAGTTCCAGGACAGCCAAAGGCTACACAGAGAAACGCTGTCTCAATCTATAAGGTGTATATGTGCATGTGTGTGTGTACTCAAAGAACACAAGAGCTGTATTTATTGCTGAGTCCCTGACCCTAGGCAGTGCCTGCTCGCCGTCTGGCTCATGTGTATCGGGTTCTCCCTATCACAGCAGCAGGTCTTGTGCAAATGCCTCCTGCTCTGTGGGTTCACTCTGTCCCTCAGGGTGTTATGCTGCTTCATCAAGAACTTGACATTGGTCTGTGTGGTATTCCAGTGTGCCTGCCCCAAGGCTTACTGTACCATACAGAGGGGCACTTGGGTCACTTCCTGGTGAATGCCCTGTCTCTGGGCCCCCATGCTGGTAGAATAATAGGAGATGGTCTTGGGAATGGAGCTACTGGGGTCAAGGAAAATTCACCTTAAAATGTCACTGGATACCATCCTGCAGAGACTGTCCCCAGCAGCAGAGGGATAAAAGGACTCAGTTTATTTGTCTCAGCTGCCCAGAACAATTATACTTGGCAGTGCCTAGCGGCAGTGGGCACTGTTGGGCAGTTGGCTTTGCCTAGCAGGGTGGTGGGAATGAGCAGAAGGGGTCATGACCTGGATGGGGCTCTAAGGACCAGCAGGATCTGGCTTTGGAGTTACTTTTGGGCTTCCTACTGGATTGCCCCAAAGAACAAAGAGACATGGCAGTCTCATGGCCGATCACTAACTGAGTAGACTATGTCTGCATGCTGTCCACAGGATGGTCAGAGCCAGTGGGAAGGAAGGCAGGCTAGATGGGCTCTACAGCAAGTCACCTGGAGCATCAGCTGCAGAGGGCACACTTGTGGAGGGCAGGCCAGGGAAAAGGCGCATGTGTGAAGGTGTGGAATAGGGCCACGTTCTTCTCCTCTGATGTGGCCCGTTCACAGGAGCGTGGGCTGTTTCTCCCTGTGCTCTGAGCTTCCATGGCTGGCACCCAAGTGCTGAATGTTGAATGGGAAGGGCTTTTTGTTCTATGGTGCTGCCAGGTCTCAGCTTGGCAGGGGCCCAGCTGCGTGTGGTTGGCTGTTAGCCTGCTTTGTGAAGGTACCCCATGATGCTGCCCCGAGGTACCAGATGATCCCAGCTCGTAGTGGAGGACTGGAGGGCCCTNTAATTTATTTAAATTTTTTCTAAAATAAATTAAATTTTAGGTCTATAGGTGTTTTTGAATCAGTCCTTTACTTCCACCATGCAGGCCACAGGTCAGCTCAGCAGACTTGGCAGCAAGCACCTTTACATGCTGAGCCATAGCATACCACCCAAATCAGTGTCCGTTTTACAAATGAGGAAACGAGGCTTGGGGACTTAACTTGCCCATGGCCGGGCTGGGTTGAGCCTGAGGTCACCTGATAAGGATTCTGCAGCTTCTTGACTGCCTTGCTGTCCTAGTGCCCTCCGTTTTCTTCCTGACAAATGGATCCCAAGGCTTATGCGAATGCAATGCCTGGGGCAGGGGCTGCCACTGAGGTATTTCTGTAGAGATGGGGGCAGGTGTTGGTGTCTTNTTTATTTATTTATTTTATTTTTTTGGTCAAGGTCACACTCTGTAGTTTAGGCCGGCCTGGAATTCACTAGGTAGCCCAGGCATGCCTCAAACTCGAGGCAGTCCTGCCTCAGCCTCCCTGGTGTTAGAATGAAAACGAACATTTGTATTTTATTTCATCATGGTGCTGGAGACGGAGTCCAGGACTTTGCCCGTGCTGACTTTGCTGCCAAGTGGCCCCCAGCCCCTGACCTCTTGTTCTCTTTCCCCAAAGGCGCAATGTGCTCAGCCTGTCCTCCGGAATCGACCACCCAGGCGCTCTGAAATGGGACCTTGCGCTCTGCCTCCTCTTAGTCTGGCTCGTCTGTTTTTTCTGCATCTGGAAGGGTGTTCGATCCACAGGCAAGGTGAGTGGACTCCTGTCCCCTGCCTCAGGGATAGCCATACTGTGGCCAGCTTTCTGCTTGCAGAGCTTTACCCTAGGAGGAGGGCCTATGTTGGGACACAAGAGTGCTCTGATAGGACAGACACACAGCCCTGTGTGGTGTTCTCTCTCACTGGGTGGGGACCCCTGGTGTCCACCACCCACTGGTCAGTGGTTTAGTGACATCGTGACTGGTGGGCAGCCAGGTATCCCCCACTGAACTTGTGTCACTAGCCATTGCCCTGTTCCCTGATATGCAATGTTGGTGTGGTGAGCAAGGCTCACTGAGCCAGAGGCCAGTCAGCAGCCCTACAGCTGGCTGTGGCCATCAGCTTGCAGTGTGGACCCTAAGTTTGCAAAGTGGGCTGGCAGCTACCCAGGGTTTAGAACAGATGTTGAAGCAGGGCTGTCCAGCTGCCCTGTATCACTGTCCTTGTACTTGGGTGCAGAGCCCCTTGCTATCCTGAACCTCAATCTGAAGGGAAGCCATCCAGGTTGGGACCACACCCTACTAGCATCACCCCACAGGACAAGCAGACAGAGGGAACGTGATATTGCCTGTCTCCTTAGGGATCCTGTCCACTGTGCTCCCTACTTCCCTGCAGTCCTGGGAGCATGCATATTGCTTTCCTCTATAAACAGTGAAGAAACTGAGGCTCAGAAGAGGTCAGGCAGCTTGTCCTAGAGTACCCCCTTTCCCTCCCCTCCCCCTCCATTGTCAGACAGTGAACATGAGGTTTGAGATGAGGCATGTCAAATGCCTCTCAGGTCTGTGGACCAATGGGCCTGACCCACACTCTTGAGTAAGCAGCAATTGCCTGCCGCCCACAGCCCCAGTTTTCCCACACAGAAGCGAGTCTGTCAGGGAATGTCCAAGGAGCTGTGGTGCTGAGCATGCTGGAGAGCGTCAGTTCTGGGGTGCACTGATGTCCTTTGAGCCTCGTGTGCAAGGGTCCTGTCTTAGAAGCAGGGTGAGGGGATCTACAGTGTTTGGCATCTGTGGCTGGCTGGGAAGAGCTGGGCTGCAGAGAGACGAGCATGGGACACAGGAGAGAAGAAAGGAGTGTGGGGTGGCTTTTATAGGGTGGCCAGGCAAGGGTTACAGGGATGACTGAGCAAAGATGAGAAAGGAGTGGAGAGTTGAGTGTCTGAGGGGAGTATTGCAGGCGCATGCAATGGTCAGTGTGAAGGCCCTGCAGTGCATCTGGCCAGGACATAGGAAGCCCCCAGTCTGATGGGGGAGGTTGATATCTATCAGGCAAAGTCAGCAATATTTGAGACATAGCACACACTACAAAGGGGACAGAGCCAAGGCAAAATACAGGATGCCAGGCTGCAGCTGTGGCTCCTGTGAAAATGTGACCGGCCAGAGCCCACCCCCCATCCCTCAACCTACCCTGAGCTACACCCTGCTCTGTGGGGCACGCGTGGTTCCTAGAACAATAGCAGGCCTGATGGGTCAGAGAAGCCAAGACAAACAGCTCTGTGGACTTCCTCCAGCTCAATGCTAAGAGGCCCTCAGAGGCCGTCCGCCTACCCATTCAGAGGCCCACCCGCCGCCTGGCTTCAGCTTCCAGCCCTGGCTGCAGACCAGGCTTCCAGCCGTGGGGGCTGAGCCCTTATCCTGGCCAAGCCTGCTTCCNTGGCTAGCTTAATCCAGGAGAAAGGAGGGTGATGGATGGAGGCCTGGGCCCCAGATGCCCAGGACCTAATTTCAGGTGTTTGACTTTGGTCTTTCCACCTCTCTGAGGGTCTGAAATAGGTCCCAAACTCAGCCTCAGTTTCATTCCTTCAAAAAGTCAGGTAGCTGGGGTGTCCACATGGCCTCTCAGTGCTGGGTGACAGCTCATTTAATTCCCAGAAGTTCTTTGATCCTGTACAATTGAAACNGAGGTTCAGAGAGCTTAACTAATTTGCCCAATGCCACACAGTTTATCCGTGGCCAAACTGGGATTTGAACTCAGGCCACTCCCTTCTCCCTCCTCTCAATCTCATCCCTGTGCTGGGCTGCAGGTGCAGTGAGGCAGAAGCCAGGCATGGTCTTGCTCTNACAAGGAGGCACACTGCCAACGCTCACCCAGGAAGGGTCTAGACACATGCATGGCTGGGCCTGTGGTCACACTCCAGGGCAGGGCAGACAGTGCCCAACCTGTGTTTGGACTCAGCTCTGCTTCTACAAACGGAATGACTTTGCAAATTCCTTTNACCTGCTCAGCCTCATTTTCCTCTGGTGTAAAGTGAATGACTGAANAACTCTTGCTGCCCAGGCCATCTGCCCCCATGTAAAGTTCAGTAACAGGAGGCTGGAAGCTAGCTCCCTCTTGCCACCCACCAACTAACAGTGGGCTGGGGGTGAGGTGCCCCGTAAGCCTCCATTTTCCTACAAGGCCTTAGGCCCTGGCATCAGAGGAGTTATGGAGGATTAGCAACAGGAGTGGAAAAATACCATGTCCCACAGCAAGGCCTACTGGGCCACTGTCAGGGACCCATGGTGGCGCCTGGCACCAGCCTCTCCCTGAAAGATCCCAAGGGATAGTCATGGAAAAGTTGAGAGAAGGACTCCCAGGCTCATCCAAAAAGCAGCAGAGGCTACAAAACAAGGGTGGCTTTCTCCAGAGATGGCTGGAGCTGCATGGCGGGGGTTGTCAACAGCAGTCACACTCCTGAAGATATGGGAGCCCTAAAAGTACTTGGCCTAGATCAGACCTCACCACTGGCACATCCTACTATTTGGGGACTCCAGGCAGGTGACACTGGCCAGTGTGGGCCTGGTTTCCTTGCAAGGGAAGGGGCAGGTTGTAATGGTCCTGAGCTCATCCAGGTGCGGTGAGCATTAAGTTCACAGCACCATGCTGGGCACATAGTAGGCATCGCATAAGCGATTATTAACGAGGCAAGCCAGGGAGTCCCCCGCCCCCCATGAGCTCACCAGGGATTCTGGCTGCAATCCACTTGCTTTGAAGCCATAGCCATCAGGGTTCCCCTGAGGGGCTCCTGTGTGTGGCTATTGTTTACCAGCTTGGGTGTGGCCTTGCAGGGCCTCAGAGAGGGGACCTGGCCAGGGGCGCCTGCCCACCTATCCACAGGAAGGGAGGGGACAGGCAGATTTTCTTTCTTTTACCCTTTCAATGGCTTCCTGACTGGCCTTTGTCCCGGGTGTTGGTCTGTCCATCGAGGAAAAAGAAATAGGGGTGGTTGGGGACACCGAGGCCTAGAGGAAGAAAGGCATTCAGGGAGGGGTGTCAGGCAGGAGAGGGCCCCCCTTCCGGCTTGTAGAATGCACCACAGTTTGGGTTGTTGAGTGTTTCCTGACACTTCCTGCAGACCTTGACAGAGGGTGAGGTCGGAGATCCCTCTTGGAGCTACAGCCACAGTTGCCATCTGAGAGGTAGACAGCTCGGGCTGACCCTCTGGGCCGACCCTCTGGGCCAGTCACCTCCTTGCCCTGTAGCCTCCGAACTGGGAACCTAACCCTGNCCAGTCCAAGGCTCTCACCTTGAGGTGGGGAGACCAAGTCTAGAAAGGGAGAGTCACCACCAGCTGTCAGGCACTATGCTTGAGATCCCCTCCAAGGGGCTTGGCTCCTANAAAGTGATGGTCTCCCTCAGGTCTTCTACCCCTTGTGAAGGCCAACTGCCCAGCAATAGTGTGACCAAACAGCTCATGGGACCGGGCAGAGGGCATTATTACCAGTCTCTTCCTTGCCCCTGACTCTGGCCTGTTGGGACACACAGCGTGACCTCAGAGAAGTTCCCACTGACCTCTTCTCCAGTCACTGTCATTCAGGCTGTATGTCTTGACAACCATTTGCTGTCTGACTGTGTAAATCCTCACCCATCTCTTGACAAGGGCTGTTGTGACTCTTGCCCTCATTTCACAGGAGAAGAAACTAAGGCCCAGAGAGANTTGTCATTGTGTCCCTCACCTGAGAAGGTCCAGAGCTGGAGCTAAGCNACTTGTCTCACTGTATATTGCCAGGCAGACCCTGAACACTCCCCTCTCAGCCTCCTGAGTGCTGNGATTACAGATGTGCGCTTACACTTGCTCCATTTTTTAAATGTGTGTGGGTATTTTGCCTACATGGAAGTGTGTGCCTGGTGCCTGCATTGGCCAGAAGAGAGTGCCAGAACTGGAGTTTCAGATAGTCCTGAGCTGCCAAGTGGATGCTGGGAAATGATCTCAGGTCTCTGCAAAAGTAGGAAGTGCTCTCAACCACTGAGTCTTCTCTCCGGCGCTCTCTGATTCTTTACCCCAGTGTGACANGGGTAATGGCAGCCAGTATGTGCTGAGTGCCATGTGACAGCTACTGGGCTAAGCTGTTGCAATACCCCTGATAGGTGATTTTCAGTTGTATGCTGTCTGTATTTTTTTTCCTAGTGATCAGCTCTTCAAAACAGGGAGGATTTGTTTTCCATCTTGCCTGCTTTTTAAAATTCTGAGCTTAGATGAGCTATGTAAGTTACCACAGGATTTAGTTTTTTTTTTTTTTTTTTTTTTTAATCTATAAGCTAGATCCTTATGTCCTATTTAAGAAAGGTGTCAGAGGCTCAGAAGTTAAGCAACACACTGAAGGTCACACAGCAGGTGAGACCACCAGCATGTCTGCAGTCCTTGCTGTTCCCAGTGTGACCTGCTGCCTCTGAAAGGAGGGGATGTCTGCACTTCATGGCGGCAAGGATGCTCACAGGTCTACTCAATACCCAACTCCCTCTCGCCCCTACAGGTTGTGTACTTCACTGCCACTTTCCCGTTTGCCATGCTTCTGGTGCTGCTGGTCCGTGGACTGACCCTGCCAGGTGCTGGTGAAGGCATCAAATTCTATTTGTACCCTGACATCAGCCGCCTCGAGGACCCACAGGTATGGCAGGGTGGTGCTCAGGGTACAGGAGGCAGTGTTTCTTGTGGCTCTCTGATGCCCATGTGTAGCCAAGCATTGCTGTCTAGTACTTCTCCACTGGGCGTGGCTTGTGGCCCTTCCAAGCTACAGAGCCTGCCCCAGGCATGGCACTGGCTGAAGCAGGGGCTCCTGCTCTGGCCATGCCAGGACAGAGATTCAGTATTCGGGACAGCATCCTCAGATGAGAGAGGGACTTAGGATTGATGGTGGTCCTGAAGGTTAAGGGGGTNGTATTTTAAGTCCCCCTATCCCAGCACATAGCTGATGGGTGTCAGGAGGCTTTTGTGTGCCCTTTGAGACCTTTGTCCCAGGATCCCAAGCTTTTCAGTTGCCTCCCAGGGACCAGCGTTTCTGAGTCTCTGAGCAGGGTAGNGTTGGTGGCCAGCCTGAGCTGCAAGCTGGGAAGGTAGGCTTGCTGCTTTCCAGAGCTACTGNGGGTAGTGTCTGGAGAAGTGGAAAATGCCTTGCATTTCTAACTCAGGTCCCTGGACTTAACTGTCAAAGCAGCCTTGACCTAGGAGTAAACCATGATGACCTAGCAGTAGACAGAATAAAGACCATTCTCACTTGAGTGTGGAAAGCCATGCTGAAGTCAGGGTAGGCTGGGGGTACATTCTGTAGATACGAAAACCAAGGCTCCAGGAGTGGTGCTGGTCACTCCAAAGTTAAAGTCTAGTCTCTTAACTGATGCACAAAGAGGAGGCACCCGGCTCTGCCTTCTGGGGTTCCTTGCAGCTCATCGACACAGAGGATCCCGATGTAGACCTTGTCATGGTTGGTCAAAAATCCTCACATTGCCAGACCCACCCCCACACACGCACACTCACCCTAATGCTCTTCCCCTCCCTTGCAGGTGTGGATCGATGCCGGAACCCAGATATTCTTTTCCTATGCCATCTGCCTGGGGGCCATGACCTCACTGGGAAGCTACAACAAGTACAAGTATAACTCGTACAGGCAAGTGTCGCGCTGGCGGGCCCCCGTGAACATTAGAAATGATGATTAAAGAAAAAGAGAAGTAGGGAGCGTGGCTTCCTTGTGTTGTGATTAACTTACCCCCTGACGTGTGTGTAACTTAGGGACTGTATGCTGCTGGGATGCCTGAACAGTGGTACCAGTTTTGTGTCTGGCTTCGCAATTTTTTCCATCCTGGGCTTCATGGCACAAGAGCAAGGGGTGGACATTGCTGATGTGGCTGAGTCAGGTACGGTGGTGTCGGTGGCAGTGGTGGTGGGCACTGCCACCTAGTGTGTAAGATGAGTACTGCAGGCATGGAGCCAGACCCCAGGGGGATGGAGGGAGCCTGGCTTTTACATAGACACCCCCTCTCCCCACAAGACATGCCCCTATACCTGAGTACAAAAGCTACATTCAAAGGTTTTTCAGTGCATCCTGGCCCACTGAAGGTGGGAGGAACAAGGGCGGTTGAGATGGGAATTGGTGGCTGTTTTAGTCGTGGTCTTCCAGCCCCCAATCCTTCCCCAACAACCGCTGGCTTTAGCCATGGAAGTTGCTTTCCAACTGAGGCCCAGGTCAGCCACAGCTAGGACACCATCACCAGCACTCCTGGCATCATAGCCTTCATTTCTGCGGTTTGCACTTTGCTCCTGGCGAGCTCCACCACCAGGCCAATCCACTCTTCAGTCCTTCCTACATCTGTTTACCAAGCCTCACCCCTCCCAGCTGCCACCACAGTCACCAGGAGTGAGAGGTCAGGGGAGGAACACCACCCAGGGACCACGACAGAGCCGATTTGGGAATAGGATATGAGGACACTGTTGCCCTTAGGGAATGGGGCCTGTTGGTCCCATGTTGCNACTCAAGACACCTACAGTCACAGAATGCATGGTCAATCTTAGGCTCTGCACAGAGTGGGTCGTTACTTAGCAACATGGGACCCAGAGCTCCAGAAAAGATGGTTCTGGAACGTGAACTAGAATCCTAGCACCTCATCACAGGATTTCAGAAGCCTGGGTTTAAAGGCTTGGCCTTGGCCTAAGCCTGCAATTTAGCCTTGTAGTGGCTGGGGTTCTGGGGTGGAGATCCCCAGGGGCCACCTCCCAACCCAGTTCTCTTGAAGAGTGGTCAGGTATTGTCTAACCTTACCTAATTGCCCACAGTCCCTCTGAGGCCTTCTGGAGGCTGCCAAGGGCTCTGGGCTGGGGTTCCCTTCAGGCACGAGGATGGGGTAGGATGGGGGTAGACTGTGCATCGTTGTTCTAGGGGTTTCTGCAGACCAGGGGCAGATACCCCAAGTCTCTNTCATTCTCTGTCCTTGACCTCCTTATATTTGAAACTCAAGGTCATGTCCCAGTTTCCCAGTCCTGAGCCCCTGGTATTGGAAGGTCAGAGGGTCCTTTGACACTCGGTGTCTAGATATTCGTGTCTCAGATGAGATCAAGGGCCCCAAAGCAGGAGCCTTGCTTGAGTGGGTTGGAACAAGCTAGGGCCATAGGCAGTGTATCTGGATGCTGAGTCTCCACCCACTGCATGTCTGGCGAGCCCTTTCCCTTCTCACTGGCTCCTCTGACCTTAGGCACCCTTCATCCCCTGTCTGCTGCCAGGCTCTAATTCAGACACACACACACACACACACACACACTCGCGCGTGCGCACACACACACCAGTGTGAACTGTACACTGTGCACATGTTTCTATTGCACTGTGTCCCAGTTGGACACTCAAGAACTGTTTGCCCATCCTCAGGGGCTCCCCAGACAGGCAGGGACTGAGGGCACAGGAACTTGTACCAGAGCCTCCTGTGATGGAAGTTCTATAGCAAGGCGCCCAGCACCACTTTGAGGCCCTCGGCAAATGTTGCTCTTTCTGCTTACACATGCAAGGTGACTCCAAACCAGTAACTGGATGTCACCAGGGGCACAGAGGAAGCTTGTTAGGGGAAAAAGATGAGGCCCATCAAGGAGATCTTTGTGCACAATGGGTATTTTCATGCCGTATATGTGGTCAGTACGAGTTGTTTCTTCTTTTATCTACTTAAAGACCTCGTCACTCCTTCTTCACAGTGTGTCTGAACAGCCAGCACAGCAAGAAGGGACAGTGACTCCATAAAATTTTAGCAAGCACTATAAAAAAGAAAAGTGCGTTTGAACCGAGGGTATTACNCGAACCAAGGGAAACCCAGACAGGACACAGCAAGCTGTGCTGGCGGGGCATCAGAATGGCCTAAGCATTCTAGGCTTCTATCCTCCCAAGTTCCCTGTCACCTTAGAGAAGGGCACTTAGCCCCTCTCCTGGGGCTGGCTTGAGAAAATCGAAAGTGAAAGACAAAAATAAGTGAACTGAGTCTGTTCACAGTGTCTGGTGCAGAGGTGTTGTGGGGGGGTGTCACCACATTTTACATCTGTCTTATAGTTGGCTAGTCCCTGATTCCTCATTCTTGGGGTGGACCTGGCAGGGCCAGAGCTTTGGAATTTAGGGGGACCAGAATGCTTTTGGTTCTAACTTGATTCCAAGTGTGTTTCATGATGTCCTGGGTGGGAGGTTCTGCACCCAGACCTCTCCCCTTGTTCTCACTCATTCAAGCAGCTTCCGTCTTGGTAAGCAATCAATCTCCCACCCGCCCTTACAGAATCTTCTAGTATCTCTTCTACCGACCACTTAGCGGGATGCACCGGGTTATTGTTTCAGTAGGATTTCTCAGACGGCATTGTAAGACTCGCGTGTGTCGTCCCCCTATACACATCTAGATGTGTATAAGAGACAGCCCCTGCCCCCCCCCCGCCACAGTTCCGGTTGTTGATGCTTTATTAAGTGAATTCTGGATCCAGTTTTTTGCAAAATTGGTTTGTTTTTGTGTATCTTTTTATTTTTTTCTCTTCTTAAGCCCTTCACTTGGTTTTGATGTTTGCTTTAAAGTATAGAACATCTTCCAAGTCTCCTGCAGTTGGGCCTGTATTTCTTCTTGATTAGTTTTGTTTTTAGTAGTTGATTTCACATTAAGTACCAGCTAGATAATGTCCCCGGAAGCAACTACTTGGGGGCTTTTGCAAGCAGGAGATGTCTGTGTTCAAATGACTCTGATGGAGTGGGTGGAACTGTTGTTCCCCTCTGCCTCTGGGTCTGGCAGGAGCTCCCTGTTAATAAGAAACCATAGCCCCTTTTGGGGTGATGGTATCCACCTCTGAGAATCTGAACAGAAGGATCCTGGGGCCACCTGACCTTCATATTTCAGGTAGAGGAAACTGAAGCCCAAAAAAATATAGAGAGGAAGTGGTGGGTGAGGCCTGGGATGTGGCTAGTCTCCTGGGCCTGAGGACCTGTCCTCCTCCATGCTGCCTCCCTTCAGTGCCAGGCCTGGCTGGTTCTACCTTGCCTTGTGTGAACTTGGGTACCTGTGGGGGACAGAGGCTCCACAGGCGTGCTGCTGAAGAGCCATTTGCCCTGCTGGGCATGCTTCTAAATTTCTTTTTTTCTTTCCATTTAAACAGTGTTTTAGCCATTAACTTAAAAATAGAAACCGTTCTTTGCAAAGGAGGGTTTCACAAATCAGATAACCACAGCTTTCCTTCCAGCCAGCGTCAGTGTGCGGCTTTGGTTTTGTGAGGGGTGGGTCCTCCTTTTCCTAAGTCTCTGGCCGCCTGAGCCCCAGGCTCAGTCCCACTCCCTGCCCCTAGGATCCCGTGTCTATACGGGTTTAGATTCACTTCAGAGGAGGCCATGTACTGGATAGGAGGCAGATGCTTACCTGGGGCCCCTCCCCAGCCCCACCAGTCTCTTTCCCTGGCTCCTCCTGCATTTGGGGCTTAGGTGACCCTCTCCTCACTCAGACATGAGTGTTCTGTGAGGCCCAGGGTTCTAAGTGGCATCAGTGGTGCTGATGTATGTCCTCTGTGTCCCCCTCCCCGTTTCTCTCCCTTAGGTCCTGGCTTGGCCTTCATTGCCTATCCAAAAGCTGTGACTATGATGCCGCTGCCCACCTTTTGGTCCATTCTGTTTTTTATTATGCTCCTCTTGCTTGGACTGGACAGCCAGGTACGTGAATGTGGGGTTGTGGTGCTCATGTGGGCAGCCTCATTGTGAGACCCCATCCTTGTTGAAGCTGAGGGACGTTCAGACCCTTCCCCCTCAAGCTCCCACCTCAGAGGCTTCAGCCAGCCAGAGAAAGCCCTATTTCACAAGGCTCTTACCCCGGCAAGGAGATGAGGGGGTGGGGCATGGCTAAAGTCAGGCCATAAATGAGAATAGAAGGCTGGGACCCAGAGGTACAAATGTCAGTGCATGTATCAATCATTGTTTAGGCCACCATAGTCTCAAGTATGTCCAGAAGAGCTGAACAGCATTTGACAACTGCTCCTGATTCAGGCCAGCCTGTCCCCCACCCTCTGGCCACTATAAGATCTGCCTTATCTGCATGTTTGTTTTATTTTTGGGGTGGAACCCAGGGCTTCACATGCACTAAGCATGGACTCTGGCCTAAGCCATGCCCCTCAGCCTTTTTCTTGTGCTCTGAACCCTGCATCCTGCCCCAATCCCTTGCTAGGGCTCCGTAGGAGGTAGTTCACTACCAGCGAGTGTTGGTGACAGCCAGCCAGCTGTTGTATCTAGCTCAGGAGAGGTAGCATTGTTGTGTTGTGTGTGATGATGGCCACATCCACCATCTGCCCTCTGAGCCTCAGCTTCCTCATTGTGCTTAATGGGTATAGTTTGTGAAGCANGAGGCTCAGCACCAGGCATAGGGAATTCAGGTGCCTGTGAGATTCATGGGAGATTGTGGGTCTCTTTCCCTGAAGTGAGTATCTTTTTGTGGGGGTATTTTGAGACTCCAGAAGGGAGACTGTGGTGTGTGCAGGGCAAGGGGGGTCATGGGCTCAGGCCAGCTAGAGAGACAGGGAAGGCAGAAGCTCCTGTGTGGCCTGGGTTTAGGGGTCCAGATGCTTCAGGAAAAGTCCATCAAACTGAAATAGGCTGTGGGATCAGGTCTGGAGACTGACTCCTCACGGCCCTCCCCAAGGGCATAGCCTCCAAAGGTGCTGTCAGGATGGGTCCCCGGGGACACAGAACCAAGCACAGGTAAATGAGTCCAAAGGAGGCAGCTAGCAAGGTCAAGAACACAGTGCAGGACTTGGCAGCCACGGGAGTCAGATTAGCAGAGAAGACAGCGAAAGAACTTTTCAGAGCCGGANAAACAAATCCTTGTGCAGTTGGTGATGGGCAGCCAGTGCTGTAAACAAACAAGATTTTGTTAATCATTTCTGCTCTGAGAGCTTGGCCCTGGCAGCAGACCCCATGCAGTGCCTTTTAGTGGCTTTTAGAACATCTTCCAGGGCTCAGAGGGGCAGAAGAAAACAAAAATACAAGTTAATAAGTGGCTAAGCATGACATCACCATGGCTCCAAACAGGCTATGCAGGCTCACAACCTTCC
Source organism: Neotoma lepida (assembly GCA_001675575.1). NCBI lineage: Eukaryota > Metazoa > Chordata > Mammalia > Rodentia > Cricetidae > Neotoma > Neotoma lepida. The sequence continues at coordinate 440,525 of LZPO01055088.1, read as the reverse complement.
CAACAGGAGGTGCCATGAGTGTTTTCCCCTGGGGCAGCCGGGGCTCAGTACAGGATGTGTGACTCTCAGCTAAGCCACAGGCTAAGTGGAGGATCTTAAGGGGCTGTGTTCCTCTTTACCCTGCTTTGTAGAGCGGGGCTCCCAAGGCTTGGTGCTTAAGTGACCCAATGGTATCATCACTCACTCAAGCAGAGATGAGCAAGGAAATGGACCGCTGGTCTTCTAGATACTGGTTTACAGAACCTGGAGCAATAGGAGGGCTTCGGAGAAGCCAGCCTTACATGGGGGTGCAGAGAGTCCCACTGTGTGAGATACCACCAAGTGCCAGATGTCACNTGGCCATTTTTTCCATGTGCAGCTTGTTGGCATTGAGCGTGTCTAATGGCAGGTTTTGTCCCTGGAACTTTTCCATCCTCCCAAATTGAGGCTGTCCCCCCAGCTCTGAANTAACAGTTTTCTTTATTTGTGGTGCTGGGGATGGGATCCAGGGCTCTGCCCATGCTAGACACATGCTCTTTCCCAGCCCACTGCACCCAGATTTTTATACATTAGCTCCTATCCTTGCAGTGTCCTGGCCTGGGTGTCACTGCCCTTTCTGCAGCCAGAGCAACTGAGGCTGAGAAAGGCCTATCTTGGCTCTGATTCACAGCCTCTCATCTTGTTTTTGTAGCTTGGCATTGGGGCTACAGGTTCACCACAACTCAGTTGTTTTTCAGGTTCAAATCCCCTTTGGATACATCAGTTACAGATCGTAAAGCTCACNCCTCTCTCCGAGCTCTGCTTAGGAATGTCTTGGTCATTTTATCCCTGAATCCTGGCTGCAGAGTTCCATCCCTCCGGCACATGAAGGGGATTTTTCTTTCTGTGTCCATTCTTATGTTCTCCCTCACCACTTCTCAAAGCCCTCCATGATTGGATCTTTCTTATGGGAATGCTGAGGGAACGTCTGTCCCCAAACGTTTTTGTCTTTTTGTTTCATGTAGACCAGGCTGGTCTCAAATTCACTGTGTAGTCAGGTCTGATTTTGAACTTCTGATCCTCCTGCCTCGACCTCCTGAGTACTGGGATTATAAGTGTGTACTACCACCCCTGGTTCATGCAGTGCTGCGGATCAAATCCAGGGCCTTTGCATGCTGGGTGAGCACGCTGCCAGGTGTTTACACCCTGAGCCTTTAGCATCTCAATTTTTCAATGACTCAGAGCAGTCTGGGTACAGCTCCTCTAATTTAAGTACGCCTGTGACCCTGATACCCCCAAATACTGCCAAGACCTTGTTATAGACTTGTGTATTCGTGCCCACAGACTGATGACAAGGAATGTTGTTGCCAGTGTCATTGGTTAGGTGAAGGGTGATGTGTCCAGAAGGTGCAGGTTTATGCTGCTGTTAAAAGCAAGGTGGCGCCGGGNGGTGGTGGCGCATGCCTTTAATCCCAGCACTCGGGAGGTAGAGGCAGGCGGATCTCTGTGAGTTCGAGGCCGGCCTGGGCTACCAAGTGAGTTCCAGGAAAGGTGCAAAGCTACACAGAGAAACCCTGTCTCGAAAAACAAACAAACAAACAAAAAAAGCAAGGTGGCTCTTTGTACAGGGACATAGCACAGTCTCCAAGATAAATTGTTAGGTACAAAAAGGATGGAAAGATGTAGAAAGATAGATAATCATCCTCGAGTATGATGTGTGTGTGTGTGTGTGTGTGTGTGTGTATGTAGATGTTCCAGAATTTTCGTTATGATGTCTGGAACCCATGAATTCCTGGATCACATGATTTCCAGTGGGTTTAAGCCACCATGTGCGTCAGACTGGAAGTGCCTTCTGTGCTGTGGATGGGGAAACTGAGGTCAGGGTTTGCCCAGAGTCTTNCAGCTGGTTAGTGCAGAGGTTGACCTGCTTGTCCTGCTCTCACTGAGCAGCTGTGTGAAGGGCTGGGCTAGGCATTCATTGCCTTGATGTGTGTGGCACCGGCCTTGATCAAGGAGAGAGGCTATCATGCCACACTCACCCCCAAGTGTGTCAGGCCAAAGAGCTGGCCCTGGCTTCGAGAGAAACAGCTGCTCTCGGGTGAGTCTCCAGTGATGAGGGCAGGAATGACCTGTGTAGAGCCATACGTCCTGAGTTGCTTGGACCACAGACCACAGTGGCTGCCTGCACAGCCCAGGGTTTGGCTATGTGGATTTCCAGGTGGGTCTTATGAGGCNTTGCTCAGGACAGAGCTCCTACACCTNTCTTTTGTCAGACGTGCCCAAGCCTTCCTTCTGAGTTCCAGACCAGTGCTGAGCTCCCTCACACCCCTTCTCGATCTCTCTCTCTCTCACCCCTCAGTTTGTTGAAGTCGAAGGACAGATCACATCCTTGGTTGATCTTTACCCGTCCTTCCTAAGGAAGGGTTATCGTCGGGAAATCTTCATTGCCATCGTGTGTAGCATCAGCTACCTGCTGGGGCTGACGATGGTGACGGAGGTAGGTAGCAGGTACTTTGGTGGCATGAGGGATTTCCCTGCCTACGTTTAGATTTGATGCCCGGACACCTTCTCAAGGGCACAGGGGAGACAGCTGGGAGGGGGCTACCTACCATACCCCCTTCAGGGTGGCCCCCCAATCCTTAGTCTGTCCGGCTCTCAATGACCATGTAGCTTCCCTCACACTTCCTTTTTGAGATGCTGTGGTCAAACCAAAGCCCTGGCACATGTGTGGCGAGTACTCGACCATTTGTGTGGGTGTCTGCTGAGGAGAGCATCCGCTATGCCCAGGGGGCAGGGACCATGCTTTAAATAGGAGGGAGAGATACCAGGAAAGGAAGGGGACAGGAGGATTGAAGGCTGGAGGTTGCAGTGGCTGGAGAAAGGACAGATAGAGGGGATGAGCCCCCAGTACACCAGTTTGCCTGAGTTTTCTTGGAGAAGGTTGTCAATCATTACCCCAAACCCTGTTCAGGCCTTCACCACTTTTCTTTACCAGAAGGAGAAACTGTCAGGGAAGTGCTTCTGAGAACAGCCCTCTAAAGTCAGATAGCATCCACTCACCAAGCAGTAGGTTCCCTGGACTTGGCCACACTTGGTTTTAAGATCACCTATGTGATCTTATGTGTAGACTTCTCTGACCCTTTGTGCTGCTAAGACATGCTGTGCTGTCTCCAACCCTGTATGTTTTGTCAAACATGAAGTTGATTTTGTCATATAGCCCTAACTGGCCTTCAACTCACAGCAATCCACCTGTCTTGGCCTCTAGAATATTTGTTGTGAGTGCTATGAGTCACCACACTTAGCCCTGAATGTCATATTCTTCATTCTCCTCTTCCTCCCCTTCCTCCTTTTCTTCTAAAGAACCTGTATTTGGTCATCCTAGCTTTTGCCCATTTTTCTTTAGAATTAAAAAAAAATGCATTGATTTGTCATAGCCCTTTATATATGAAGGGAATTGGAGACCATATAGCAAACCAACTTTATCTTTGATTTTTTTTTTCCTTCACAGGGTGGCATGTATGTGTTTCAACTCTTTGACTACTATGCAGCTAGTGGTGTATGCCTTTTGTGGGTTGCATTCTTTGAATGTTTTGTTATTGCCTGGATATATGGTGAGTATNCAAGTTTACACATCCTTTTTCAAGCTGTTCATTTGGTCAGAATATTTAATGGAAAAACTTCCCTTGCCTGGAATGTTCACTCTGGGATGCTCTTTGAGCATATCACATATAATCCCACTGAAAGAACAAAGTGTGAACATATGTCANTATAAATATAACATTGTCACACCAGAGCCTATGATGACCTACTCTTTGGCCTAGAAATGGTCCCTTTTGACCTCTTAGAGAACTGTGGTTGGCCACACGGAGATGTGGGCTCTAAGACTTGCAGCAAAATGCAGGTACCCAGCTGCATTTGAATGTCAAGCTGCCTTAGACACACATGGCCATGTTTGGTGTGGAGACACAGGCCTGGTGGTTAGAGGCCTCCAGGTGACCCCTGCTGCACTATTCCCCGGGGCTATTCTGGCTTTGGCCACCATGTCACCAGGGGCCCACTGCTGTCTCTCGTAGGCGGTGATAACTTATATGACGGTATTGAGGACATGATTGGCTATCGGCCCGGGCCCTGGATGAAGTACAGCTGGGCTGTCATCACTCCAGTTCTCTGTGTTGTAAGTCTCACCCAGCCTGACATTCTCACCTGTGAGCCTGCCTTCTGATGAGCATCTCCTGGGTGTGGGCTGTGACCAAGCCAGCTTCAGCTATACCTGGGAGAGTTGGGGCAGTTTGTTCTTTGTTGCCTGGTTGAGAAGGATTTTGTAGGACCAATAGGAATTTGTGGAGAAGAGGAAACAGGAAGGGCAGTTCTAGGGACGCTAGGCCAGGCTGCTGTCCTCTGCCTGTCACCTTGGAGCTGGCCCTGATGCTTGCCTGGGTACCTTCAGCAAGGTCCTTCTCTAAGACTCTGCTTGTGAGGACCATTGAACTTTCACAGCAGAGCCTGGTCAATGCCCTTAGGGATCTGGGTGTGTGAAAGTCCTGCCTGCCTTGCTATTCCTGGCTAGCACCTTGAGTCCATGAGTCCTTCACTTTAGAACCAGTGTTTAGGGATTAGTGGGTCCCCTTTACTGTGACCTCTACTTCAGACCAAGCGGGCATGCTAACTCACTTCTCTATCTGGGCCTCACAGTTTCCCCACCTGTGGGACTTCAGTGGCAGGTGACAATTTAGAATTTGATGAGTGCGATTGTGACTCTCAACACACCTCCCCCAAACAAAGTCAAGAGATCCCAAACAGGAGGCCCCACCCAGGTAGAGATGTAGTCAGCCAGGCTCAGGCCAGCATTACCATTCACGAGGGAATTGTCCCACATTGACCCCCAGTTTCCTTCTCTCTCCTCTCTGGAGAGTTGCCTGGACCAGAAGTGGACTACACTCTGGGGCAGAATGAGGCTACCTACTAGAATGGCTAGGTAGAGACCAGAGCCACCCACCTGTGAGGTTCACTTCACCTAAGCCACGGCTTTCTGGGCAGAAAGCTTCAGAGAAAGGTAGGGCCCTGTGGGCCACCTGCCTTCACCCTGCACCACTATCTCCCATCAGACCTTGTTGTTAGGCAGTGAGTAGCTGATTGACTTCACCCATGACCCTCCCTGGGGTGCCTCATTCTGAGNAGAAAGGTCTAGTCCCCCAAGGGCAGTCCCCCAAGAGCCCCTCTCAAAGGCAAAGGTGGACTTTGCACAGCTTTAGGGTTCAGAATTCACCCCACCCTANTCTTCAGGACCAAGGCCAGGTCCACACCCTGTCACTGGAACCAGACCTGGTGACCAGTGTGCAGAGAGGCGATGGCATTGAGGCTGCTGGTTGTCTGGCTCTCAGCCATGCCTTAGACATTTATTGAGCACTTGCTGTTTACACCTAGAGCTGCACCTGTTGTTAAAGAAGAAAGAGAGATGCTCTAGAACAGTGGTTCTCAACCTTCCTTATGCTGTGACCCTTTAATACTTTAATACAGTTCCTCATATTGTGGTGACCCCAACCATAAAATTAATTTCACTGCTACTGCATAACTGTAATTTTGCTACTTTAGGAATCGTAATGTAAATAAATGTGTTTTCCAATATGAAAGGGTCATTTGACACCCCTGCCAATCAAAGGAGTTGCAATCCACAGGGTGAGAACTGCTGCTCTAGAGGGAGGGAAACTTTGGTAGCACAGCCATATGGCTTCTGGAAGGAAAAGCTGGGGCCTAGCTGAACAAGGCCAGTGCACTGGAGTGGAAGTAGGGTGAAAAGATGAAGAAAAAGGGACAGGCAGGGGGAACAGCCCATGTTAAGGCCCTGGGCCCATGCTGAAGAGCTAGAAAAGTCCTGAGGGGTGGGGCCAGATGGAAAAGGAGGAGGTCATAGCTATGGGCTGACATGGCTGGTATTCCAAAGGACTTGGGCAGCCATGGATGGATGTGATTTGACCAGATTTGCCCAGGAGAGACCTATAAAGCATAATACCACCCCATTTCCATAGTAAGGTTAGAGGAGAGGCCCTGCCCCAGATACGGCCCACCCTGCTCTCAAATGCCCAGGGACCCTCTGATTGCCCCATCTCTCTACAGGGATGTTTCATCTTCTCTCTTGTCAAGTATGTACCCCTGACCTACAACAAAGTCTACGTGTACCCTGATTGGGCAATTGGGCTGGGCTGGGGCCTGGCCCTTTCCTCTATGGTGTGTATCCCCATGGTTGTTGTCATCCTCTTCTGCCGGACGGAGGGACCGCTCCGCGTGGTGAGCATGGGGCATGGGCGATGGGGGGTGGAGGACAGCCAGTGCCAGTTTCTGTGTGACCCTCTCCGAGTTCCAGGTCTTCTCTCACTACACAAAAGGCAGGGGATCCAAGGCAGGAGTATGCTGTGGGCAAACAGGAACAGGTGCCGTTCACATGGGAGAAAGCTTTGTGTGGGGGCATTTAAAGTGGACCATGGGCTTAAGAGGAATGTGCCCAACATAGTATGAGGTAGAATATGGTCCTGGTGTTGGATCCAGAGGGTCAGTGCCAGGCTAGAGAGGGAACAGTGGCCTCACGTGCCAAGCTAAAGGGTGTGGGATCTCTGTTCTGAGTCAGGACAGGAGATGGGCTCTGGAGAGGAAACCCAGCCCCACCCCCACTGTGCTACCCTTTGTGCTGGGGGTGTGGCGCCCCCTCTGCCCTGCTNCCAGCCTCTAGGACTGCCTGTCTCCTCATGGCGCCNGCTCCCTTTCCCCCAGCCTCCTCAGGAATTCTTCCCACAATGCTGGAGCCTCCAGGCCTGGCAGTCCCCTGCCCTTTCCACGAAATCCCTTTCTCAGAATCTACTTTAACCTTTGTGCCTGGGCCGGCTCCAAGGCCCCAGAGTTTTATTCTGGGCTGTTTTTATTCTCTTACAAAAAAAATCTGGAGCCAGGATGTCCTGGAGCTCTGGCTCCCCCCTGAGCTGGCCCAGGCTTCCTCTCTTNGAGGGGGCTGTGTTGGCTGGGAGAGAAGAGAGGAACAGGGAAAGAGCCAGGGGGCACATGCTGGTCTGAGGCCCTGAGGCTTTCCTAGAGTATTGAAGATTGGGGCTAGGACCCCAGCTCCCCCAGTTCCCCTACCATTAAGCCAGAGTCTAAATCCCTCTCTGTTGTTAGTGTTGAAACACTGGATCCTAGGACAGACAGGCAGCTGCAGCTTCTGCTCTGAGCCCTCCAGGTGGCCCCTGNTGCCCTGAGCCAACCTGGGTTACCACCCAGACATGAATTAGTTGGACATGGCAGGGGTTTCTAGAGGTCTGTTCTGGTTAGACAGCTTCTATAGTAGTCACTAAGCTGGGGTGAGGTCTCTTGAAGACCCAACTGTTTCTTGAAACAGCATCTGAATCTATAGCTGAATCTCAGCTGGCCTAGAACTCACTATANAGCTCAGTTCAAACACACTATATAGTTGGCTCAAACACACAGCTCTCCTGCCTCAGTCTCCCTAGTGCTGGCATTATGAGTAGNAGCCCCACTGTCTGGCTCAAGGAAGGCCTGATTTTAAGAGGTTCATCTGGCCCATGTGCACAGGTTCATTCAGAGTGAGCTGCTGGGNAGGGAGGAGCAGTTAGGCGTGGGTGAGGATGTCTCCCCGCAGCTAGAGTGAGCCACAGCCCCTCAGGCAGCACAAGCCATCCAGATGGCCTCCCAGTTGTGAGGTAGCTAGTGGCACACCTGGATCCCAACCCTATGAGGATTCTGGAGCAAGCTGAGCTTCCCATGTAGTGGGGGGCATGTGCCACTTCTCCACTTTGCACATGGAGCCCGATGTTCCAGTGCAGGAGAGGCAGGGTTGAAGGTGAGCAGGCAGGCGCTAGGTCTATGGAGAGGATTGCAGGTCTACCGACCTGCTTAGAACAACTTAGGTGTGAGTAGGAGCCGCACAGCCTAGAGTTACCAGGTCTTGTGGAATTTTCCAAGAAAATGTGGAAATGTGGATTCTCAAGTGAAATAATGTCTTTTTAAATAAACTGCTTCACCCCAGCCCCTTGGCAGTGCCGGGGAGAACTCAAGGCCACACGTGCAGGCTTTAAGCAGCTTTTTCAGTTGTAATACGTCATAGTTGGATGTAAATACCTAGGATGGCCTTTTGTTCCTTTCTTGGTTTTTTTGTTTTTTTGTTTTTTTTTTTTTAAAAACTGCTGGCCCATTTCAGTCTGAGCAGGCACTTGGCAGGAAGTGGGCAGGAGGCGGGAGGCGGGAGCCAAGTTCCATTCCCACCTCTGCTGGTGACTTCCTGGAGTCCCTGGAGAGGGCTCTTCCCTCACCAATTCTGTGATCAGTCACCACACTGGGAAGTCTGGGCTCCATGCCTAGAGGGTCTGAGGATTCTCCCACTGTCTCCTGTCTGAAGGGGCAGAGCCCTCCCTGCAGTAGGCTCTCTACCCTGCAGGAGAAGTGGCTGCCTGTGAGGAACTGTCTCAGGAAGGCTGGAAGGCTCTGGGAGACCAAGGAGTACAAATTTCTCCCTGGAGAAGGTCAGGGAGGGGGTGGGACTTAGGTTAGTTACCCAACCCTATGACTTACAGTAGAAGCAGAAAGTCAGAGCAGCCGGGGTGAATAAACCACAGAGAGACAGGACTCAGCTTCTTAAGGGAAGCTCCTGCATGTTGAGGTGGTGTGTGCCCTGTCTTTAACCTGTGCAGGTGTTGGCTGTGGAAACCACTGTAGGACATTGGGGCTGTTCCCCTTCATTTCCAAAAATCAACGAAAGGCCCAGAATGGGTGGCAGTTGGCCAGCTGCCAGCCACATAGCTAGCTAGCACCCTGGGTATTCCAGGAGGTGGGTGGGGAGGAGCCCCTTCGGTCCCCTCTTGACCCCTCCTCATCTTTCTTCTGTAGAGAATCAAATACCTGATAACCCCCAGGGAACCCAACCGCTGGGCTGTGGAGCATGAGGGGGCCACACCCTTCAACTCCCGCTCCAACCTCATGAATGGTGCGCTCATGAAACCCAGTCATGTCATCGTGGAGACTATGATGTGAGGTCCGGGCCATGCAACAGGCGCCGCTTTCCTGCTGTTTACTAACGTTAGATTCTCATAGGACCAGGTTTACAGAGCTTTATATTTGTACTAGGATTTTTTTTTTTTAATTATCACAGAAAATGTTACTCTATGTGTATGTGTGTGTGTGTCATGTGTGTGTCTGTATATGTGTATTTTGTTTTGATTTGGGGGATATTTTGTACAAAAAGAACCCACGGGCCTACGTCCTGGGGAGAGGATGGACTTTCTTATTGATTTTGATGTATTTTATGGGAACTTGGTAAATTTTTCTTTGTATTTTTTTTAACATATAACTATATATATATATATACTTAGAGTCTGTCATACACTTTACCACTTGAATTGGTCTTGCCAGCAATGGATCTCNTTTTCAAAGCAATTCTTCGGTGCTTATATAGCTGGCAGAAAATTCTGCCCAAAAACAAACAAAAAAAGAAAGAAAAACAAATACTAAATGCTGGGTGGAATTTTCCTATGATGATGGATACTTCTTCAAGAAAGGTATAGTCCCTTCTGGGCTGGTTCAGGAGGAAGAACACAGCTGAGGAGAGGGAGCCCCCACTAGCTGAACAGACCTGAGGGNCAGGAGAGAGCAGGGCTGTGGGGAGAGCCTTCACTCTTTCTCAGCCAACAAGAAAGACGCCAAAATAATAATCCCACCCTCAGCATGAAGGATTGATTCCAAGAGCAGCTGAAGTCATTGTACAAAGGGCCAAACCCTCTCCCTTTTATTTTGAAGTAGAGGGTGGGTAGTCAGGGGGNATNGTCTGAACTACCANGGATCTTAGAGGCAGGAATGAAGTCTGAAAGGCAGGTGAGAATGGGGCTGGGATCTGGGAGCCTCAGCTGGCTTGGGCAGAAGCCTCTGCCTTTCTTGAACATTCAATACAGCTGCCTCAGGACAGTCCACAGGAGCTGCAAGGGCTTCGGAGTCAGGATCACACACAAGAAGGGGCCGTTGTATTTGAAGGGAGTCTTCATGGTGGGTGGGGGTCAGGGCATTCCNCAAGCAGAATACATTTTGGTGAGGGCCAGGAGAGAAGCCAGTGGACCAAAGGATATTAGCAGCTCAGGAGAGTGAGTGTACCCCAGACTGGCAAGTGTACCCCAGGAGGGCACTTTCCTCCTTTGCCTCTTGACAAACTCTTGTTAAATTTAGCTGCCACCCTAGAGCCCTCCAGCTCCTAGCACAAAATGCTCAGAGTGGCCGTAGATGCTGGATTTTAAGGATTTAAGTTCAAGTACAGAGCCAACCCGGTACTGACCTCAGATATTGTTTCCAAGCCTCTGCAGTGGCTGTTGGACANGTGTTTGCCCCCCTAGGGAACTGAGAGAAGACAAAGGGAAATTTTGTNGGGTGAGGTTGTCTCCACAGAGATGAATGAGGCCAGCCACCCCAGAGCTGGCTGACCTCAGGCAGCGCTGTTTCCTTCTGAACCAGGAGANGGCACTACACCTTCACCCCAGCCTCCACTGGGCCCAACTGTGCCATCCTGAACCGCTGACAAATGTACACATTTTTCTGTCTCCAAAATGTCTGCCAAGTGACCCTCTAGTCCTCTTCCAGTGGCTGTTGAGTCAGCCACCCGTGATTCTACCGTGTTCCTATTGTCCTGTGTATTTCTGGTTGCTCTTGTGTTAATGTAAGTGTTAGAGTTTTTCTTCCCCGGTTTTACCAATTTGTAATGTGTCCTGTTTTNCTTTTGTTTTATGGAACCTTAAAAGTAACCACTGTGGGTGATTGAAAACAGGTGAAGTGTAAAGGAGAAGGGGGCTCATCCAGCTGCGTCTGTGGTCTACCCGTCTACCCTTCCCTCCCGCCAGGCACACCATTCTGGCGAGCCTTCAGTATTTTGNGTTGCCAGACAAATGGCACCATTCTGGAAATGGCCTGAGAAAGGCCTTTTTATCATTCCCAGATCAAATTCTAGACCAAAGACACAGCAGGCCAAGTCCCCAGGCCCTGCCTGGGTGGAAGGCCAGCCACCTCCCGAGCCCACTCCCCAACAGTGTCCCCACACCTGTCTTCAATGTCCACCACTGTCACCCAGCCCCTGGCCCTGATATCCCTTGTTGTGATCTTGTCTTTCCATGTCTGCATGTAAGTAACATTTTGAAGTAGAGCTCATGACTCTGGTCCACCTGCCTCTTGGAGAGAGGGCTAAGCTGTCTACCAACCAGCCCTTGCCTGGAACAGGTCAGATTATGCCCTGCCTGTCAGATGAGGGCAGGAAACAATGTACGATGCCAGATTTAGATGAGGACCATGGTGGGCCCAGGACTCTCCTGGGAGATGTTATTTGGTCCCAAGAGCTATGTTAGCCCCCAAGTGGAGGATCCCTACTGGGTGCTGTGGACAGTCCCANAGGGCCCCCAATCCAAGGCACTTTTGTAAACAGAAAAACTGAGGCCTAGAGTAGGAGAGACTTTTTGTGAGCTGAGTGGAACTGGATAATTGAGTCATTTGTAGCTCCAGGCTCTCCAGGGTATGGGCAGAAAGAAAGCAGGATGAGAGCATTGTCTAAGTAAACCCAGGCCTTCCCTGTCAACCAAAGGCCAGAATGATAAGGGCGCCCTGCCTATGCTCATGGAGCAGAGAACAGCACCCACTTCTGCCCATCCTCACTCTCCTGCTCACCTCAGGCCCTTACTATACTTCCTTCCTCCCCAAAGCCTTTAGGAGCTAGGAATTGATACCNTCCCCCTATTCCCCAACTTGCACCACAGAAACTGAGGGCCAAAGACACCGCTAGTGTGAGGAGCCTTAGGCTGTAATGGCAGGCCTTTGGTCTCCATCACAGCCCGAGGCTATGCAGGAAGTAGCCTGAGAAGGTTTCTTCTTGGGAAGATCNTGGGGAAGATTCCCCCCATGCCTCTGGCCCCCAGTCCTTATCTCCCTGAAAGACCATGCAGATGGCACAAAGCATGAGGAGAAAGTAGCATGTGTCCCCTCTGCACAGAGGAGCTTTCTGTATCCCAGGGTGTCGTTACCATGGCTGACAGCATTCCAGCCCTGCTCTTCTGGATGGGGCAATGCTCTAGGCAACCAGTCTAAAGGGGCACCAGCCCCGGTTCCTCTCTCCAAGATGCAGACACAAGCCAGGAAGGCACCTTAGAGAAGGCCCCTCACAGTCCCATTGAATCCTGAGACCTCTGTCCCTATGGACACTGTAAATACCTCTGTGTGCACACCCCTCCTTCATCAAGTNCAAAACCATACACAAAACAAAACCCAGATACCCCAAAATGGAGAGGGGTGCCCCGGAAGATGGAGAGGGGTGCCCCAGAAGCCAGAAGCAGTGTTCCCTCCTCCC
>LZPO01055088.1:399381-428117 GCA_001675575.1 Neotoma lepida | reverse complement strand
GGGTGAGGGGTGGTGGTGGTATCATTACAGGCATGTTCTGGCATGGTCCCTGAAGGACAGAGCATCTTGTTATATATTTGGCTTCAAAATGAGATGGTAGCACCATTTTTTTTTTAAACCCAATTAATCTTTCCAATCCCTAACAACTGTGACTCTGTATTTAGCACAAGAGAAAGCTGAGAACGTGGGTTTTGCCTCCTTCAGAAATATGTCTGGCTCATCAGGACATTTTTTAAAAACTTCAAAATATTTTTAAGATATTTTAAACTTTTGTAAAAAATAAAAAACAAAAAAACAAAACGCACACAAAAGAAAAACCTGAAACCAACCAACAAGGGGAGGAGCGTTCATGTTTGAAGGATCCTTGGTGTGTGACCTGTCTTGCAGTATACAAGCTCTGTGTATTGATGTTTAATGACGACGACCCTGCATTTTGCAGGATTTCGTTTTTTTTTTCCTCTTGCTTTTTAGATGAATATGTATATTGATATTTTAAATCCATCTTTGCTTTTTTAGAGGAGTTTATAATCACCTTGTAACACAACAATAAACATTTCCTTTTTAAAATCCAAGAACGTGTGGTGGTATGTTTTGGAGTGGTGTGTTCACCTCTACATGTTGGCAAACACTGTATAGTTTATAAAGGGATTTTACTGGGGCTGGAGAGACTGCTCAGCTGTTAGAGCATTTGCTGGCCTTGGTTTTTGAGACAAGGTCTCTCACTAGCTTGGGGCTGGCTAATTAGAATAGGCTGGCCTGTGAGCCCCAGGGATTCGCCTGTCTCTCCTCCTTAGCTAGAGGTTTGCAAGAACTATTTCACCTGGCTTTTAAAAAACCAATTATGTGGGGCATGATGTGGTAAGGTGGTATGTGCATGTGAATGCAGTGCCCATAGAGGCCAGAAGAGGGCATCAGAGCCCCTGGAAGATGAAGTTAAAGGTAGTCGGGAGCTGCCATGTAGGTGCTGGGAATCAAATCCAGTCTCCTGGGAAAGCAGCAAAAGCTCTCAGCCACTAAACTGTTCTCTAGCCACTGCATGACAAANTTATATGGGTTTTGAGGAACAAACATGGGGGTCCTCATGCTTGCAAGCCAAACACATCACCTGTACTGAGCTGTCCCCACCCCCACCCCCCCAGCCTGGCCNCGTGAAACCAAAGCAAGAGCCACATTGTTACATGTTGTTAATAAGTCTCCATACCTTACAAGAATAAGTGTCTGTTTCCTAAGCTTAATGTATCCTCCAAACCATGTTTTTCAACCTACTCTGAACTTGTAACCCCATGATGTATGCCCACCCTTTTGCCTTGCTAAACTCCTGAACCTGTGACGTATGACTGCCCTCTTGCCTTACAAAAATGTGTCTTCCCTGATATGAGGACTCCCCTTCCACATGATGTATTCTTGCACTTATCTACCCCACAGGCAGCCTTGAGCCCTGAGTCCCGACTCTTCTGTCCAGGTGCTAACAACCAATTATCTGAATAGCTTTTCTATCAACCCTAACCCTTTCCCATAAAAGGGACCTCAAAAGTCAGTGAGGGGATCACTTAGTCGTTACTAAGTGACTAAATCCAGCTTCTGATTTTGGAGCGTTTTGGATTTCAGGTCTTCATATAAAGGATGTGCTGTGGAATACACTGTAAAGATTTGTCACTCAAATTGTTTTAATAAAATGTTGATTGGCCGGTAGCCAGGCAGGAAGTATAGGCAGGGCAACCAAACTAAGGATACTGGGATGAATAAGGGCGGAGTCAAGAGAGACACCAGCCAGCCACTGAGGAAGCAGGACATGTAGAAAATGAGATAACAAGCCATGGTCCACGTGGCAAAGCATCCATAAGAAATATGGGTTAATTTAAATGTAAGAGTTAAATAGTAACAAGCCTGAGCTATCAGCCGAGCTATATATATACATATATATATATACACATATATATACATATATATATGTATATATATATAATTTCGAGACAGGGTTTGTCTGTGTAGCTTTGGAGCCTTTCCTGGAACTCACTCTGTAGCCCAGGCTGGCCTCGAACTCACAGAGATCCGCCTGCCTCTGCCTCCCGAGTGCTGGGATTAAAGGCGTGCGTCACCACCGCCCGGCNAGCATTTATAATTTATACTAAGTCTCCGAGTCAGTTATTTGGGAAATGGCTGCCTGTTATTTGGGAGCAGGTGGTGGGGACAGGAAAACTCCACCTACCATGATGTTCCCTGTATTAGCAGAGGTAAGAACCAGAGAGGAACTTCCCAGACCAGGTTTGCTCCGGGGTACATAGACTTCCCAGCCAGATGGGGACTTGGGTGGATGGGGACTGTAGGTCTGCTCTGGCTGGTTTCATAGTCGTGACAGAATAAAAGAGCAGCACCCCACCACCATGTTCCTCCTGTCTTTTTGATGGCCTCTGTCCACCTCCATCCCTTCATGGGTCCCAGCCAATTGGCTTGTGTTTGGATCCTGGCTCCACCCTATACTATTTGTGTGCCTCTAGGCAAGTCACTTAACCTCTCAGAGATCTGGTCCCTCCTCTGTCATGTATAGAGAGTCTCCTTCCCTGAAGGCTGCTAGGAAAATCTCACCTGTTCTTACAAAGTGTTCTGAGCTCTCCTTGGCACATAGGCTGTGTGGATGGATGGTGGTGGCCCTGGCTCCTACCCCCCCACCTCCCTGAGACAGTGAGCTCACTGACACCCTGAGGGAACAGCCTCTCTCTGCCCTTAGATCTGCAAGTTTCCCCTGCCCCATGGTCCTGGCCCTGTGCCCTGGACCCTAGAACCAGTGAGCTTACCTTGCCCCAGGGCCTCGAAACTTAGGAGCAACAGACAGACAGACAGGCTACCCACCTGGCACCTTTCTTCACTAATGCCAAAGATTCCCTGGCTGCACAGATTAAGACACATCCCACACTGCAGCCTAGTTTCCAGTGCCACCCACCTCTGGGCCGTAGAACTTGCCAGAATCATTCATACTGCAGGTCCTTTGCCCTTGCTGCCTGCGCCTCCCCCCCCCCACACACACCTGGGACACTTCCTCTGTGTCTTGACTGGACTAGCTTCTGACCTACAATTCTCACCGTGACTATCACTCCTTCAGAGAAGCCCTTCCTGGGGTTGCAGTTCTCATCCTGGCCACTCTGTTCCCCTAGGTAGTGTTTTCTTCACTGTTCTTTATGCCGTCTCAAAAGACTCTTTATGACCAGCTCACTGTCTTCACTAGGATGTACAGCCAGCTGACTTTTTTTTTTTTTAAGATTTTTATTTATTNTGTGTATGGTGGGTAAGTGCAAGTAAGTGCAGTGTTAATGGAGACCAGAAGAGGGTGTCAATCTCCTGGAGCTGGAGTTATGGGCAGTTGTGAGTGGTCTGAGTGCTGGGAACTGAACCCAGGTCTTCTGGAAGAGCAGTAAATGCTCTTAACCACTAGGTTATCTCTCCAGCCCTCAAAATGGCCCAGTAATTTTTTAAGATTTGTTTCATTTTATGTGTATGAGCGTTTTGCCTGTGTGTGTGTACATACACCACATGTGTGCCTGATGCTTTCAGAGGGTGTCAGATCCCCTGGAAGTGAAATAAAAGATAGTTGTGAGCTACCATGTAGGCTCTGGGAACCAAACCCAGGTCCTCTGCAAAAGANCCATGCTGTAGGATGTCTTTCTGTATGCCATGAATATTGGATAATAAATAAAGCTGTTTTGGCTTATGGCAAGAAAGCTTACAGCCAGGCGGGAAATCCAAGCAGAGAAACAGAGAGAAGGGCAGAGTCNAGAGAGACATGAGCCTGCTGCTGAAAGAGCAACAAGATGCCAGCAGACCGGTAATGCCATGGCCACGTGGCAACATATAGATAAAAAGGAATGGGATAATTTAAGATGAAAGAGCTAGCTAGCAAGAAGCTGAAGCCATAGGCCATACNGTTTATAATTAATATAAGCCTCTGAGTAATTATTTTATAAGTGGCTGTGGGATGTTGGGTGGGAGAGATTTGTCTGGACTGTTGGGCAAGGCAGGACCAGAGAAACTTCTGGTTACAGATTCAAGAGCTCTTAACCACTGAGCCATCTCAGCTCCACAGACCACTTAATGAATGAATGAAAAGAAGTTGGGGCGGGGGGCTGTAAGATTTACACAGAAGCTGAACCTTGCCGGCTTGTTATTTTTTTTTATAAAGAAAACAACCTACTGTGTGCATTTAACCAATTTTATTAAAAATTCATCCCAATAGCACTCACCTCCCCCAGTCACTGTGATACCTGGTGGGACAAAGATTTATCCATGGGTCCGACAGACCAGACAAACCAGCCTGTGCAATGGAGCCATGGGTGTGCTGGGTGCTTCCTGGGAGCCCTAAGAAAACCCACATAGAAAAATACTTTACAAGGAATATGTTCTAATATTAGCCAGAGAAAAATACAGCTCTGGGGGTCGAGGGTGTCACAGGGGAGGTACCCAAAATGCATAGGCAGGCAGGATGCTCACTGGGGAGGGAGCTAGGGATGTTGTGTGGGGCAAACACCCCTGTAAGAAGCCAGGGGGGATATTGCATATGAGAAGGCCTCAGGCCATGGCCAGGAGGTCCACCCGCTTGTCCTAGTTGCATATGTCTGGAGGATGGGAGAGCCTCAGCCCGAGGGGAGGGCAGGGGTTGAGTTGTATTTTCAGAGCCTGGAGTCTTTGAGTGGAACACAGATTTCCCAAGCCAAGAGGCCCTTAGAAAGTACAGTCAGTCATNCCACATACCAGAAACCCAGAGAGGCTGAGCCATCGGCCCAAGATCACACAGTATTGGGTGCTGGTGGCCAGGAGTCACCTCTCTACTGTGTCATTCACCTGCCCTTGAAGCAGAAGGTCTTGATTTGTTTGTTGCCCATGATGAGTGGGCAGTATCTTTTTACCCTGGGGCAGTGAAAGCAGAGGTGCTGGGTTACCTGGACCCAGGCATGAGAGACTCTGGGGAAGCCATCACAAAGGGCAAGGTATGGGGGAAGCCAAGGGGTCTCAACGGGTAGGTGGAGATGGTCCTGTGTCTGCTCAGATTCACCCAAGGTCACACAGCCAAGAAGGGAACCAAGAGCAAAGAATGGCTTCTTGGGGCCCCCATCTGTCCTCTCAAACAGGGAGTCTTTCTGGCAATGACTTTCCAGAGCAGAGAAGGGGAGATGGGGTAGGGTTGGAGGCCCCTGGGTCCTTGAGACCTTGAGCTAGGCAAACACAAAGCCAATCCCAGACCAGCCCAGACCACTGAGAGGTGGCTTATGTCCTGCTTGAAGTTGAAAGGATTCTGTTTGGCAGAGATGGAGGAAGCCAGATCTAAGGGATGCTGGTATCCCCAGCTGTGAAGTGGGGGCCTCCTTGGATAGCCTCTTTGGACCTTGCTCCCTCTTGCTACTCTCTTGTCCTTCAGCCATTTTCCCTCCATCTCAGCTTCTCTCTCTCCTCTTCCTCCTCTTTCCTTCCACCGATAGGGTCGGCAGGAGAGCCGTGACTCAGCCTTGTTTCCATATCTGTTGGAACAGCAGGTGAGTGGACGCGCCTGGACTTTTCCACCCCAAGCAGTGACTTGGGCTAAGGTTTTGTGGAGCAGGAGGGTTGATGGCCACAGCTCTGCTCTGGGGTATAGATCCACCCACAAAGCTGAAATGGTTGAGCCACCAATCTGAAGGAAGGGGCTAGCATTCCCTGGCACCCCAGATGTCCCTAATGGGGGTTTCCCCGTGTGGTCATTGGATGCTGGAGGCTCTCACAACAACAGGGTTTGGGGAGATGCTATTCTCCTTGTGCCTCATCCTTCCTGGTGGCAGGGTCCCTGTGTGACTGGGTACCACCCATCCAGATGGATCACCGAATACTTCCTGCTGCAGTCCAGAACTGTCCTCCTGCTGATTCGCCTCCCAGGATGGGAAACACTGGCATTCCAGTTACCACACTGAGCTGGGCTATCCACACTCCTGTCGCTGCTCTGAGGTAACTGTGCAGGGATCTGGAGGAACCCCAACTCTCTCCTGGCTGAGCAGCAGCGCTGACCCCTTTGAGGTGGGGTTCTGTGAGCATCTTGAAGATCCAACATGATGATGCCCCTCTACCGGGTGTGGAATCTGCAGACCCACAAGTGGATGAGTGGGGACCACTCCTCCAGCTGAGCTACACGATGACCTCAGACCATCTGGGGACTGCTGGGGCCTGGCGCTCGTGGTGTCCGGCGGCTCTGTGTCAGTGGGTTACGGCTGACAACCAGCTCCAGGATGTCCCCAGCCTCTGCCAGGAGTGGAACTGCCAGACAGCAGTCGAAGTCTCGAGTGCGAACATGGTTGACCTGCACAGTGCACAGCCGAGGGATAGAGTCCTTAGAAAAGAAAGTTCTAGGAAGAAGCTGCACCTCTAAGACTGACTGGAACTGGAGAGAGGGTGGAATGTGGCAGGACCAAAGCTTAGAATTTATCTTGAGCTATCTTAGGTCCCATTGAATAGCCATTCCTTGCCCACCCTATGTCTGACCTACCGTCCTTTTCAATGATCAAGTGACCGTTAGGTTCCACCAACTCCCCAAACTAAGAATGGCGTTCGAGCCTAAAGTGTGGATTTCTGACTTGCCATAACCAGCCTACCTGATATATCCACCAATATTTTTTAAAAATTGTATTGATTTCAATCACTCATGGCTCTAGAGTAAACTCTCTCATCCTCTTTGAGGTGAGAACTGTGTTTTTCCTGAAATGAAGTCCCGCCCCACCCAGATTTAGGAGAAAACAAATTAAGTACATTTAGAACAAATACAACAAAATCAACAAGGGAATAAAAATAGCTGGAGCAAGGGAAGGGCCGTCATGAAGGCTAAGTTAGGAACAGCTTTGTTTCCCAGGCCCTTGCTGTTAGAAGGTCACGTGACTCGTTCTGGCTGGTCGGCTGGGAAGGGATCTGTCATATAATGGTTTAGAGTGAGGGCAGGAAAAAAAAATGAAAGTGATTTCCTACACCATGGAGTCTAAGGAGGTCACGGGTCTCAGAGGAACAGTTACTAGACAGGCAGGCCTCTGTCAGCCAAGGAGTCAACAGCAAGTGGAACCTTAGCTCTTGTGTGAGCAGCCTCACCTGACTNGTCTCACTGGCCTTTCCATGCACTTTCACAGTGCGCATCGAACTCTGTCCCTGGGCCAGTGCTGGGCCCTCCCTGAGTTACCTGTAGGAGCCTGTCAAAGGGCTGCAGGCCTCCGTGCTGGGCTGGCCCATCAACGCGCACAGTGTGGACATAGACACCCTTCTCCAGGAGGCCATCTGAGACGCTGAAGCCAAAGTCGTTCCGCACTGGATCCTTGTGCAGAGTCACCTGGGAGAAGGAGGAGGTGACCTTTGCTCTAACCCCCATTATATCCCTGGGATCCAGGCCCAGTCTACTGGCTGGCCATACTCTAGGCTGCCCTCAGCAACTTGTTGAGCCTGTGCCCTATGATATTGACCTTGCCACGTGCAGCCCACAGGTCCCAGTGCTCAGGGGTCCCTTAGAAAGGGGAGTAGGGGATCATATCATACTGTTTTCATCACCCTGGGCAAACCCCTGGATTTGGCATGTGCTCTGATGTCTTGGTTCTTATATACATACACACAGGTNCAAGAGACGCAGGTGGTGGCAGGAAGGTGTGTCAGTCACCTGCCTATGGTGGCATGCAAAGTGGTCTCTTGGTATCTGCAGGGTACTAGCTCCTAGACCCTATGAAGATCCCCAAATCTGCAGATGCTCAATGGTGTAGGATCTGCACAGAACCTCTGCCTGTCTGCCCACATGCTCAAGTCCTCTCCAGAGGGCTTCTGAGACCTAGTTCATGGTTGGTGCTACGTGGATGATTCACCTGCACTGCTCCAGGAATGAGGTCCAAAGTCAGCCCATGTTCAGTACAGATTTTTTTTTCTGTGAATACTTAATATTATTGTTATTTTAGATAGGGTCTTTCTATGCAGTTCTGGTTAGCCTGGAACTTGCTATGTAGACCAGGCTGGCCTTGAACTCACAGAGGTCTGCTGGCCTCTGTCTCCAAAGTGCTAGGATTAAAGATCTCTACCACCACCATGCCCAGCTTTTCCCTGAATACTTGTGTGATCCATGGTTGGTGGACTGAATTCAGAACCTGTAGGAAGGGAAGACTAACTGTATATATACACATATACATCTATGTAATGTAACCTTAATGTGTGTGTATACATTAACACACATATTCATATATATGTACATGCATATAGGGATAAAGTTTGCTGGAAAATGAATAGCCCACTGTGTATCACAGGTGTGTCTGTATGCAGGTGTCCGGTGTAATTATCCAAATAGTGAGTTTCAGAAAACCTAAAAAAAAATGCCTGGGTATTTTTGTCGGTGGTGGTTGGTTGGTTTGGGTTTTTAAAGTTTACATTATTTTATGTGTTTAATATTTTGCCTGCAACTATGTCTGCATACTCCTTGTGTGCCTGGTGCCCTAGGAGGCCAGAAGAGGGCATCAGATTCCCTGAAACTAGAGTTACAAATGGTTTCTAGCTGCTGTAGGTGTTAGGAATCAAACCTGGGTCCCCCAAAGAGCAGCCAGTGCTCTTAGCTACTAAGTCATCTTTCCAGCCCCCAAGTCCCTATTTTTCAGCGAGGGAGAATAAAGCTCAACAAAGGGTGGGACCCTCAGCATCCCAAGCAGGGAAGCTCCTCCTGGTGCCAGGCTCCCAGTGCCCACCCTGTGCATCTCCAGGGGCGTCGGCAACAGCAGCTCCTGCAGGTCGTCAGGGGATGTTCGGACCTCCCGGCTCCGGAGCCAGGGCCGAGGCCCAGGCCTGCCATCCACAGCCACAGTCTGCACAGTGCCTGTCATGATGGAAGCCTGTGGGGACACGATTGTCACTCAGACACCATATACCTACTCCATCAGGCTCTGTCAGGCAGGCGATCAGTCACAGGGTGAAGACAGTGGAGGAGGTCATTGCCCAACCACAGGATCAGAACAAGAGCCTCTGGTGACTAAGGGCAGACTAACATCCGCTCTGTGCCAGGCTCAGTTCTCAGCAATTACAAGTTTAACTCATCCCATGTTCTGTAGTACTGAGCCATTTTCTCTGTTTTACAGACAAATAGGTTTAGTGAGAGAATTTGAACTCAGAATCTGACTCTACCNTTAGGGTTCTGAGCCTCAGCTCATATCAAGGCACATGGGAAGTGAGAGTCTAGGTCAGAGGGGGGAGTCAGAGATGCCTCTAGAGCTGATATCTCGAACAGGAAGGGGAAAGAAGGGCACCCATGGCAGAGGGGATATTGCAAAGCTGGACTGTGGGAAAGCCTGGAGGGTAAGTGTCTTCCAGCACCCTACAGCCTACAGTAAGTATGTGACTTTTTATCCCATGGTGACAACAGGGTGACTCTGGAGCAAGTCATTGGTAAAGAATGTAACATGAACAGATGTGTGTGTTTAGGAGGGAATGGTGGCCAGGAAGGACATGGTGGGACCATGGAGTTGCCAAGCAAAAGTCAAAGGAATAGGGTCATGTGGACAAGGATGGAGATGGGAAAGGGACAGGAGTGGAACAGGATGGGGCAGTGGGCAGCGTCAGAAGTGCCCAGCATGTGAGAGTGAGCTGAGAGCATCACATTCAGAGAGACATCCACAGACCACATGAGTAGGGGGACACAGAGGTGCCAAAGTAGGACNAGCCTCTTCCATTGTGATACTCAGCTTCCTAGACACCCAGGTATCTCCCCAGCCTAGAAACTTCTCTCTTCATGTCCANCATGGTATCTGAGTTTCCACTCTGGTGGATAGTTCTNTCTGGCACTGATGTCCGAAAGCAACTGTTTTAGGGAGAGCCAAGCTGTCATGAAGGAGAGGAGAGAACCTTGGTGGAGTGGATGTAGGTGCCTTTTGCACATCTCTTATAACTTGTCCTCACCTTGTGGGACCTCAGTTGAGAAAATGTGTCCCTCAGACTGGCCTGTGGGCAAGCCTAGAGTGCATTTTCTTGTTTGAAGATTGCTGCGGCAGGGCCCAGTCATTGTGGAAGGTGCCACCCTTGGGTAAGTGATCCTGGGTTGTGTAAGAAAGCAGGCTGAGCAAGCCACAAGGAGCAAGCCAGTAAGCAGCACCCCTCCATGGCCTCTGCATCTGTTGCTGCCTCCAGTTCCTGCCTTGAGTTCCTGTCCTGACTCCCTGGATGATGTACTATGAAGGGGAAGAAACCCTTTCCTCCTCAAGTTGCTTTTGGTCTTGGTGTTTATCACAGCAATAGAAATCCTGACTAAGACAACCCCAAACATGCATTTCTGTAGATTTCAAGGGTTTAAGTCATGTGACAGAGGAAAACATTAAAATAGTTGATACAGAGTAGACAACAAGAGTTCCACAGACAAAACCTCTGGGGTCACAGCCAACNCAGTGTTTACAGGTCAACTCATAGCTTTGAAAATATTTTATGTGAAGAAAGAAGAGTGGAGATTAAATAGCTAAGAAACCAGGACAAGTATCTTTACTTACACAAAAAAAATGTTTAGGAAAATGAGTATCAATATGAACAAGACAGAAAACAAACAGGAAAGACTGGAAAACCAAAGCTGGAGTTTTTTTCAGCCCAGTAATTGGCAAGGCTGATAATGGGGGAGTGCCCCCAGTCAACAATGCTAAAATAAAATGGGTGTGGTGGTGGCAGCAGATGAAACAGAGCTTTGGATTGCTCCCAAAACTGAACTCAGAATGGCTTTGTCAGACCCCCTTGTCCCATATGTGAGTGATGGTGACCTCACCCAAAGCTGACTCCTATAGACCCTCATCACCCATGCCATGTGTGCACTTGCCACACACCCACAAAGACAGCAGGACAGCCTCAGGGCACTTCCATGCACACAGTCAGACTCGCATGTCCTAAAGATATGCATGTGTGTGCATGTCCTTCACACCTCTCTGTGTGTAAAGACTCCTTCACACCCAGGGTGCCCAGGTGAGAGCACACATACTGTAATAGTTAATACCGATTAACTATTAACCTGTCAGGATTCAGAACCAGCGAGGAGATAAACCTGTGGACATGTCCATTAAATTGGGTTCATTGAGGTGGGAGATCCACTGAATGTGGGTGGTACTGACCCACGGGCTGGAGCTCTGGACTGAATAAAAGGAAAACAGAGCCAAGCACAGCACCCAAGCTCCTGCTGCGGTGGCGTCACGTGCTGTCATGATGGACTGTGTCCTAGAAGTGTGGGCCAAAACAAATCCTTTCCTCCCCTCTCCATTTCTCATGTGTGTATATGTGATATGCATATGTGGGTATGCATGCTTGCATGGGTATAGGTGCACGTGTATGGGGGTGCCCAAGCATGTGTGTCTGAGTGCATGTGGAGGGCCAAGGCTGATGTCCAGAATCACCAGCCCCCTCCCCCGATTGCTTTTTTATCTTATTCATTGCAGCAAGGTCTCTCAATCAAACCTAGAGCTAATCAATAATAGCCAAGCTTGGTGTGGGGATCCCCTGACTTCTCCTTCCAGAGGCTAGGATTTACAGGCAGGCTGCCATGCCCACTCTACCTTTACATGGGTTTGGGGGGATCTGAATAAGTGCTTTAACCACTGAGCCATCTCCAGCTCAACCCTGCCTTTTCAAAGTGGCTTTTGTCACAGTAACAAGACATCTAGGTGACACAGGAGCCTGCCTCCATTGATGTGTAGCCATCCCCAGCCCTCCAGTGTGTCCAGACACAGTGCCCCACAGGCCAGGTGATAGTACCTCCAGCTCCCTTAGCAGTTCTGACTGACCACAGGACTCCAGGTCTTCAAGGGCCTCTCCAAACACTCTCCAGAAGCCCTCCTCTCGGGCAGGGCCAGGGGCTGGGCTGCAACAGGAACCACAGCGTCAACTCCTGGTGGGCGGGAGGGTGGGTGGGCTGGGCCTGAGGAGTCTTCGTTGCCTAGGGCCCAGTGCTGGGCTCCAAGGGCCATAGGGCGGGCAGGCAGGCAGGCGGGTATCCTCGGTGGCAGTGCTGGGGCCCCAGGGCAGTGGTTGGTGACACAGAATGTGGGGGGAGACGCAGTTAGGGGCAACCAAGACTGTTGGCCAATTAGAACAGGGGCAGATGAGACGGGGTGGAGAGCGGTGACACAGGACGCCTGGGAAGAAAGACAGACGGACAGACAGAAGACAGAGACAGACAGAAAGATCGATGGGATAGCCCCAGAAGACAGTGCAATCCCACCCAGACACATGGCACCACGGGACAGTGACAGGACAGAGCCAGAACCAGCCAGGACATGGATGGATGGAGAAGATGGGATATTTGTGCTGGGGGCGGGGTGGGGTGGGGGTGGGTGGCACCCATCCTGGCCAGCCCACATTGTGTGGCCCATCTGCAGCTAACACTTAGCTTGCAGGACCTGACAGCTCTCAGAGCCTTTTGCCATTCGCCAAGCTGTGATTTACAAAGTCCTCATTTCTCAAAGGCCTGGCTTTGCTTTTAAGAAGGACAGTATAGCATGGATAGAGAGGTGAGCCCAGGCAGAGGAGGCACAGGTGTTTCTTGTGGGGACCTACTCTGTGGGAGCTGGCAGCTGTACAAGCCCAGTCCTACACATGCAACATGCACAGCCCAGGGCTGGTGGCTGTGAACTGAGAGTCATGCCTCATGCGACCTGATCTGAGGAGGAGTCTGGGTTTAAATTCTGAACACAGCTATTCACAGACTCAGGAGGGACAAGCTGGGCTGCCGCCTCCCTAGGACATGTCTGTTGCTATCTTTCCAGCTCAGGTCTGGTCCTCAGGCCAGGGATGCTCTTCTGTTGTCCTAGCTCCCCTGCCCTGGTGTTGCCTCCCTCTGGCTACCCCCCCACTTAGTGTTCCCACCACAGACCTCATCGGGGGCTCCCAGTCCCCCTCCTCCTCCTCTGGGAAGCTCTCATCAGCGGGGCCAGGTGTGTAGCTTGTCCTTCGGGGCTCAAGGGGCGGGGGGCTGCTCTTCAGTCTGCTGGGACGCCACTCCTGGGGAGTCACACTTCGGACTGCCACCTGTGGAGTGTAGGAGCCTGGCGGATGGAGAGAGGGATGTGGGTCTTCTCTCTATCCTTGCCTTGCCCTCCCTCATTCCCAGAAATTGGATACCAGTGGGCAGATCTGTGTCCTTATCAGGCCCAAGTGACCACTGAGAGACCCAGGAGTCCTTGTCACCCTAGCAAGTCCCCTGGAACATCTAGCCATCCAGCAGTTAACATTGAAGTTCCAGCACCATGGTCAGCTCCACAGGCGTGGCCTCCTTGAAAGAGAGTTTCTGATTGGACCACACTCCCAGACCTACCTGCAGGAGCCCTGAGGACCAGCTCCCTGGAGCTTGGGATAGGGACACTCAGGGACAGCCCTAACTAAGACGGAGTGGGGATTCACCAAGAACCCAGAGATGCTTCTCTGCTAATTCCCTGAGACTCAACCATAGGCCAGAGGGCAGCACCAGTGGGCCTTAACCACATGGGCAAGGAAGGCATTGTCTGCCTCCTCCTGGAAGCATGAATTAACACCTATTGTGTGCTAGGCATGGGGATAAGGAGAGAGACAGCAGAATAAAGGCTGCTCTGTCCTCAGCACATGGCAAAGAAAGACAGGACTGCAAATCCCTCTGAGGGGCAGGTGAAGGGTGGAGTTCGTCAGGTTACCCTTGGGAGCTTCCTCTGAAGGAAAAGGCCAGCTCAGAGAGAAGATGCCAAGAAGAGCAGGCAGTGGGATCACCTTCACAAAAGCCTGTCCACGGTCCCAGGCTCGTTACCTGGGCCCCCAAAGCCACCCTCTGTGGCAGAGCTGCCCCAGGACTCCACAGCGCTGTCCACACTGGGTACAGCAGGTGAGAAGCGGGCTGTCAGCAAGCCTCCCTTGAGGGCCTCGGGAGCGTCCTCATCCACATCACTGGCCTCACTGAGGCTGCCTGACTGGCGGGGGAGGAGGGGACCTGGGAAGAGAAGGAGTATCACCTATGACCTCAGAGACACAGATGTTCTGTGAGCCTCAGTTTCCCTACTTCTGGGAACTCCCAGGCACTTGACAATCTGGCTTCTGCCATGTGGGTGGGGCATATTAGTAAGTGAACCTATTACACAGATGGGAAAACTGAGACTTGTGAGGCTGAACAATAGGTCATCTAGTGAACAACAATGGAGGCCAGGATAAAAGAAGACCCCCAAGACTCAGGTAAACTGTGGTACACATAGAACATAGGACATAGGAACATGTAGGAACCTGAAGAGATATGAAGCAATGAGGAGTATGGTTTAGACCCAGAACGTACCCCATACTGCACTGTGCCACCACAGCACAGGGCCCCTCTCTCTAAGCCTCCTCATCAGCTGGTCCAGGGACCCCACCCTCTCTCCAGATTGGTGGCACACAGCCTGACCCAGGACTGCCCTTCCTCTGTAGGCCAGGAAGTCCCCAGGAAGTGGAAAGGCTCACGGTCCAGCTGCTTCTTGATCTTCAGTGTGACAGTCTCCCCTGCCACCTGCAGAAGGTGGATGGCCTCACTCAGGGGCCGGCCCTTGAGGCTCACGCTGTTGATGGCCAGGATACGATCCCCCACGTGGATGGCACCAGTCCTGAGGAGTGGACACAGAGCACAAATGAGGCCCAGATGCTCAGGGCCTCAGAGTGTGTTGGTCCTGCCTTCAAATACCCCACAGAGGCCCCAAGGCACTGGCCTGGCTGGCCCCGGCTGTGTAGGAGGAAGGGATAGGTGTAACAGCACTCTGGTACTCTCAGTGTTCCAGAGGCAGAGGGGAATCCTGGGGCCCTGTCTCAGAGAGATGGAAAGAGAGAGAATGAGGGAGGGAGGTGAGAGGAAGACAGGGGTGAGGGAGCCAAGTCATCCTCAGCACTGCTGCTGAGCAATCCTCCCCCAGATTCCAGGCCTTATAGCTCCCGTTGGTTCAAAGTCACCCTCTTCCTCCTCTTCTGTTCTGAGACAGGTCTTGCTATGTAGCACAGGCTGGCCTGGAGCTCTCTAAAGAAGTCAGTGTTGGGGCTTCTCAAAAAACTGAAAATAGATGCCTGATGTGGTGGCACACACCTTTAATCCCAGCACTCTGGAGGCAGAGGCAGGCAGAGGCAGATCTCTGTGAGTTCAAAGTAACAATCCTTTTTTTTTTTCAGACAGGGTTTCTCTGTGTAGCCCTGGCTGCCCTGGAACTGGCTCTGTAGCCCAGGCTGGCCTTGAACTCACAGAGATCCGCCTGCCTCTGCNTCCTGAGGGCTGGGATTAAAGGCGTGCGCCACCAACCTGGAAAGTTGAAGGTAACAATTCTTTAAAAGGAAAAACGAAATTCGTAGGAAAATAGATGGAAATGATTAAGTTGAGCAAAATAAGCCAGAGGCTCAGAGAGACAAATCATGTGTGTCTTCTCTCATATGTGGAAGCTAGATTTAAAGTTATATACAGGGAGGGGTTANAAAGATTATAAGAGGACCATGACAGGAACAGATTTTAAAGGAGCAGGGACACAGAGAAAAATAAAGAGTAGTGGGTGGATTCTTGGGACCTGAACAGGATGGGTGGGCTATGTAAGGAAAGGAAGGGGATCAGGAAGAGGGGGCAGAGGGAGAGGGGTTTGGCAGTGGGGGAGGGGCAGAACAAAGTGTAATGATGGCATATACATTTGAAAATGTCATGATGAAACCTGTTATTTTGCACATTTAAAAATGTGTATTGGTTACATGTTGAAATGCATATTTATTTAAGACTAATTTCTTTTCACTTAGCTTTTTGAATGTGACTACTAGAAAGCCGGTTTGGCGTGCAAGTCTGATTGTATGCAGCTGCTCTGGGCTACTCTGCCCTGCATAGAAGGCTGGGAACTACCCACCATCCCAGCCCTCTGGAGTCAGCATGGTCCACTAGGCCCCTGCAGTCTCTCTAAAGTCCAGCAGAGGGCGCTCCAGGAGCGATGCAGCCTGAGTCTAGACCCTGGCTAGGCAGTTGTGCTGGATGTTCAGGTGCTAAGAAGTTCACCCTTCAGGCCAGCGCCTTCCCCTGCTATGCNGGGGAACTCACACTTCCTCGTGCAGCCAACTCACCTCTTGCAAAGCTGAGGTAGAAAGCTAGGACTTACTCACCTGGGGTCCACTTCACCTCTGTCCACCCCACTGAGGGTCAGTCAGGACACCTTCCTCTCAAGTCTCCTTCCCTGGCACAGCTTTGAGTAGCAGATAGCCCAGAAGCCTCAGGGCCTCAGGATAAGCCTCACGTGGGGCTCTAGCAATGGGGTATTACCCCTGATATTCAGACATAAAGAGGCCTCAGAGTGCTAACTGTAAGGGGACATACTCTGGGAGGTAGCTGAAAGTGAGCCCAGTCCTGCCCTTAGCTGTGGTCCCCTGGTCCCTTCTGTCCTCATTTCCTCTGCCCTGACTGCTGGGCTGGACCAAAATTCCTGTGAAGGATGGGGAGTGGGTGCTCAGACAGGAAGTGAATATCCTTGAGTTGTTTGATGTTGAAATAGAAGTAAAAATCTAGATTGGCTGGTCCCAAAGCCCACCTTCTGCTCCCTGGCAGTCCGCAGGTCTTTCCCATGTCACCACAGAGTTTACCTTTCAGCCAGGCCACGCTTTGTGAGGCCAGAGATGATGATGGGATCAAAAGGTTCCTCGGTGCCAGAGATGGTGATGCCCAGGGGTCCACCATAGCGCTTCAGCTCGACCGTGTAGCTGACAGCACCTGTGCTCTCCTGCTCATCTACAAGTGGACAGGCTCCTGAGGGTGAGGCCCAGGAGAGGGCAGGCCTGGGGGCTGGGACCCACCCCTCCCCAGGCTCAGCACTCTCCAACCACCTATGACTTCATCAACCCCTAACACACATGCTCAGGCCTTCAGGGGTACAACCTGGGGACCTGAAGGCCACCTCAGGCTCCCAGCCTGCTGCCCAGGTGCCATGAAAGGAAGAGAAAAAAAAAACCTACAGGAACATGGAACCAAGATTTGAAAAACAGATTCATATGCCACCCTCAGCAACTCAAGATTTACAGCAAAGTGAGAGAGAAGGGAGGGAAGGAGAGAAGGAAGAGGGAGGAAGGAGAAGGAGGAAGGAGGGAAGGGTGAAGACAAAAAGAGAAGGAAAGGGGAAAGAAATGAAAGGAGGGGCTGGAGAGACGATTTAGGGGTTAAGAGCACTTGCTGCTCTTCCAGAGGACCAGGGTTCAATTCTCAATACCCACATGTCTGCTCACAACCACCTGTAACTCCAGTTCCAGGGGCTCTGACTCTCTCTTCTGGTCTCCCTGGGCAACAGGCACGTACGTGGTGCACTGACATACATGCAGACAAAACACCCATACACATAAAAACAAAATAAACAAAAATAATAAATAAAAAGATTAAATAATTGTTTAAAACANCAGGAAAGGAATAAGGACAGGAGACAAGGGGGAAGTGGGGAGGAGAGAAATGAAAACAAAACTGGCCACCAGTGGCTTCTTCTCCAGGGTGAGGGCCCCAGACTGCCTCTCTCACTATGGGGTTCACACTCCATTTACCACACTCCTCACCACCCCTTTCTGCCTCTCCTGCCTCTTTCCTCTTTTCTGGCCCCGGGCCCCGTCAGGCCTGCCTCTGTTATGCCAGGGCCAACACTACAACCTGCAAGCCACTCAGATATCAGCCCTGCACATCGGTCCTGTCAACATCTCACACTCTGGGGAGCCTCCAGTGGCTCCCAAGGGCCCTGGAACAGGGGAATGTGGGTAGCAGGAATCCCTGCACGTCCCCCCGCCAGTAGCTGGCCATCAGACATGGTCTCCTAGGCACATACCTGAGTTGTCCTCATCTTTCCGGATCTTCAGCTTGACAAGGTCCTCACACTGGCGCAGGATCTGCACAGCGTCCTCCATGGGACAATGGTCCAGGCGGATATTGTCAATGGCCAGCAGCTTGTCGCCTGGCTCGAGGGTGCCAGTCCTGCATGAGTGGGGTGGGGATGGGANGAGCCTGGTGCAGATGGGCACTGCCCCACCCCCCATGGCCACGCCCTTGCCCGTGTGGCGCCCCACCTGTGTGCCACGCTGCCCTTCTTGATGTCGGAGATGATCAGGGGTTCCCCTCGCTTTCTGCTGGCTGCTGTGAGGCAGGGGAGACACCTGTGAATTTAATCTTGAAGGGCCCCTGTTTAAGGTGGGGTCGGGAGAGGATATGGTTGGCTCCTGGTCCCATTACTTCCTGGCTGAGTGGCTGTGACTCAGTTTTTCTTCTATAAAATGGGGCTGCAGCCCATTGTGGAGATGTGGTGAGATTAAACCATAAGTGACGAGGGGACTCACAGCTGATAGTAATGCCCAGCTCCACACCACGTCTCTTGGGTAACTTCACGTGGAAGGTCCCACTGCTTGGGATGACAGACTCTGCGAATGAACAGCCATGGGTGACTCAAGACTCCAGAAGAGCTCAGAGATCTGCGTCTTGCACCCACTCTGGCTTCTCATGGGTTGGGAGGGGTGTAATCTCAGAGAGTGACCGTTCCAACCCCACCCCGCTGCTTCCACCTGATGGAGGAGGAAGCTGAGGCCTAGAGGGCTGACAGCTTGGCTCCAAACAGCTGACTGCTGTCTTCAGAATAGAGACAGGGTAGAGGCCAAAGATGGGGCCTGCTGGCTAGTGTGGGGCCTGTAACAAAACTTGGCCCACTTGGATCTAGGCATTTTCACCACTTGTCACTAATTCACACCACACCCCTGTCTTCTGCTATTTGACAGATGGGGAAGCAGAGAGCAGAGGGAGGCGGTGTCCTGTCCACATAGCGTAGAACTCACAGGACCAAAGCCCTGGAGTCTTTCAGCCCCACTCTATGTCCCTGCTGCATGCAATCCTCTCTACATCCTCCTGACTCCCGACTCCTGTGTGGCACTTCCTCCTTCCAATGCAGGGTTTAGGCATGCACTGTGCATGGTCTCAGTGGGGGAGGGGGAGGGTCCCAGAGTGTGTGTGTAGCTGGGTGGCCTACTCACCTGCCACATCAAACTCGATCTCCAGAACAACTTTGCGGGCCAGTGCAGCATCCCGCAACAGCTGGTTGGCTTCTTCCATCGTTCCATCCTCAGTGGCAATGCCGTTGATGGCTAGGACACGGTCCCCCACCTGCAGCAGACCACACCTAACCCCCAGAGCCCAGTGGAAAGAAGAAGCCAGTGACTAGAACCCCAGATGTGGTGCAAGGTGGGGGCCCACTCTCAGCTCCTGGTGTCTGTGACTCAGCCTTGCCCCCAGTTAAGGGTTTGAGCTTGCTGGGCCTCAGTTTCTCTGTCTGCCCACTGGGGATGGTACCATTGTGCTTTCAAGATACACAGAGTCCCAGAGGCAGACAGGCAGACAGGGCTTACATACTGTGCAACTCTAGGCAAGGGCACCAACTTCTCTGAGCCTTCCCTTCCTTAACTGTAAAATGGGGCTGGTAATGGGGCCAATATGGTGATTAAGAAAGGTATATTTGTGAAGCTAGGGCNCATAGTTGTGACTCAGTTTCCCCACTGGACTAGAGTTCCCCAAACTGTAGGCCCACAGAGGCAGTAGGCTCACCTCTCAGCAGGACTGTCAGGTTCAATAAAGCGCACCAATGGTGGAGAGGACAGGGTCTCGGTGGCGAAGATGCCTCCCTGGAGCTGGAGGCCGAAGCCACTGAGGGGGTCTCCACAGAGCACAACTTCTGTAGTCTCCGTATGAACAATCTGCCCGCCTGGCCCTATCGTGCTGGAGGCCAGTGACACTGTGGGAAGGAGGGTTTGATGCTCAGATGAACACTGGTGAGGCCTTCCAGAGCTACCCACTGAGAGTCCTCAAGAGGTCCAGGAGCCAGTGGCAGGTTAGCAGGAGTCCTGGGGCCACCTGGAATGGGCCCGGGTTTCTTTGTCTGTACAGGGGCATTACAGCATCTACCCTGCATAAGCAGTGGCTAAGAGGACCCTGCATAAGCAGTGGCTAAGAGGATGGCATTAGGGACTCTGATTTTGTAAGACAGAGGTTCTAGATGCCTGTATTATTTATTATATCACAGAATCCCCTTTATCCATAGGACATAAGTTCCCAGACCTCAGGAAATGCCTGAAGCCATGAATAGTACAGAAGCCTACAGGCACCCTAGACACTCCCCGCCCCCCCCCATAATAAAGTTTCACCTACAAACAAGCCTCAGGAAGAGAGAGATTAACTATAACTAATGATAAGTATAATTATTATACCAGTATATTCTCAAAAAATTACCAGAATCACTACTATAGTACCTTTTGTTTTGTTTTGAAACAGGGTCTCATGTAGCTCAGACCAGCTAGGATCTTTCTGGGTAGCTGAGCATGACCTTGAACTTCTGACCTTCCTACCTCCCCATCCTAGATGCTGGGATTACAGGCATGTACCACTTTGCCCATGTATTCAGTACTGAGGGTAAAACTCAGGACTTCATACATGCTAGGAAAGCAACCTACTGTCTGAGCTACATCCCTAGCCTCATGACTATTGCTCTTTGGGCATTATTCAGTAAAATAAGCATCATTTGAGCAGCGGACACCAGCCAATCTGACCAACAGAGATGACACAGAGTGACTGACAGTTGAGTAGCTTATACATGATAGATGAGCTGGGCAAACACGCTGTTCACATCCCAGAATGGACCAAGTGGTACAGATGTAAGCTTTTCCCGCGCTCCTCAGAACAGTGTACAATTTAAAACATATGGTCTATTTCCAGATTCGTCTATTTAATATTTTTAGATTGTGGTTGACTGTGGGTGACTGAAACTTGGAGAGTAAAACTGCATCGGGGCGGTGCTGTATTTTGTGCTCTATACTCTACACGCCTCTTTGCTTTGGTAATAGTTTTATTTTTTTAAGACTTATTTTATTGTTTTTAATTATGTGCATGTGTATATGTCTGTGTGGGGATGTGTGCGTGTATGTGAGCGCAGGTGTCTGTAGAGGCCAGAAGAGGGTGTCAGCTCCCCCTGGAAGTGGANTGACAGGTGATTGTGAGCCTGTCATGGGTGCTGGGAACTGAACTTGGAATCTTTGCAAGAGCAGTAAATGTTCTTAACCACTGAGACATCTCTCTAGCTCCTGATAACAGCTTTATTGATACGCAGTCCCCACACAATAGTTGTCACCCATCCAGTGTATATTTTGATGGCTTAAAGCATTGTCATTCCCTCCCAAAGGAACCCCTAGCTATGTCTGGTGGTGCATGGCTGAAATCCCAGCACCTGGGAGGTTGAGGCAGGAAGACTGAATTCTAGGCCAGACTGGGCCACATGGTGAGACTCTTTGTCTCAAAACCAGAAAAAGAAAGGAATGGCACTGTCTCCTCACCCATTGCCCCAGAACCTGCATCTTGCCCCAGGCAATCTAGTCTCAACCTATTTCTGTCTCTGTGGGTTTCCCTGGACACATCACAGAACTGATCTTATGTGGCCCTTGGTGACAGGCATCAGACACTGAAAACAGTGGCTTCAGAGGCTCCTGTCACAGCTGGGACTCTACAANGTGTGGCCACACCACACCCAGGTGGCCAGAGTGAGCCTTGTTTGCTGAATTGCACCCCTCACTGTACTTGGCACACTACCCCGAGTCTCACCCCCAGCCCCATCCTCAGCCACACAGGTGCCGCATGGGGATGGTCTCCAGCTTACAAGAGCTCCTGTGGTCTTTCCTTCGCTGCCTCCTCCGCCCCGCTGTTGTCCTGGGGCTCATGGGTCCTCGGGGCAGGGTGCTGGCGTTGGCACAGGGAAAGGCGGGGTTCACGGTTGGTGAGGAGAAGGGAGTTGAGGACAAGGCTGGGGAGATCAGAGCACAACCCAGTGAGCCCCATCAGGGCCCTAGTCACTGCACAGGGGTGGGGTTGGAGAACCACACAGCCACATGGACAGAGACAGGCATCCCCTCTCCCCATCACCAAAGTCCCTTACTGTATGACCTTGGATAGGTCTCTCTCCTGCTCTGGGCCTCTCTGACTAGGATTTCCACAGGCCTCTAGGGATAGGCTGAGTGACAAGGGGCAGCCCTCTCTGCTCCAGTGTCAGTTTCCTCCCTGGACAACAGACACTGCCCACCAGGAAGGGGTACTAAGACAACAGCAATGCTGCAGCAGTGGGTACATTACATCGGCTCTGGTCCTGGCCTCCAGGTGCCCAGGTGGGGGCCCTGCAGTGGCTTGGTCTTGGGCTGTGGCAAGAAGGGGCACAGGGGTCCCAGCGGTGTGTCTGCTCGCTCCTCTGTACTCTCACTGTGGCAGTGGGAAGAGGAAAGTGTTCCGGATGTCTGGAGCCATTCAGAAGACAAGTCCCCACACACCAATGGTGAGACCCAGGCTAGCGAGGCACAGGATACCCTGTGCATTGCCGCCCACTATGTGCCAAGCACTATGCCCAGGCACCAGTTGCAACGATAGGAAGGCATGCTAGGCCATGGGCCCAAAGGTTCCTACCCACAGGAGCCCCTCTGGAAAGAAGCAGGGGCACAGCAGGCTGGTGGTGCTCACAAGGCCCCTTAAACTTCTTCGGCAGCACGGAACCCCGCGGGGCACCAGAGATTGGCTGCCCCCATTCCCTGCTCCGAGCTCCACTCTCGGTTAAATAAAATGAGACGTGGAGAATGTCTGCCTCCTCAAAAAGAGTCCCTAGGACTTTCAGCAGGGCCAGGGCCCTAGAAAACACTAAGTTAACAAATTCCAGCATGGGCCCCCACATAGTCCTTCCTACAGCCTCTGCAGCCTCAGTTCCCCTGCCAAGAGTGGTAGGCAGTTAGCTTACTAGCTTCACACAGTTCTCCTGTCTGCTCAAGGCTTCCATCCTGGAACTCTGGTGCCTCCCTTATTCTCCTCATCCCATCCCAGATTTGAGTCCCCAGACCTGCTGAGGTGCCTACCTGCCTCTGGGGGCTTCAGGGGCCGACGACTCTGGGGTGCAGGCAAGATCTCCAGCCGCACTTTCTCAGTCACACTGGCCAGGAGCTTGGTGGCCTCCACCAGTGAGCAGTGTTCTGTGCTGGTGCCATCAATGGCCAGGATGTGGTCTCCAGCATGCAGGGCACCACTCCTGTGGGACAGGGACACAGAGGGGTTGGTCCAGAGGACAGAGCCACAGGTTGCCTCTGCCTGGCACACCCCTGCCACGCCTCACCTGTCCACCACGCTGGCTGGCTTGATACGGTCAATGGTGATAGCTGGCTTGTTCCGGTGGGAGCCAGTGGTGAGAGAGATCCCCAGGGCAGATCCTGGGGTCTTGGCTATTTCTACCACCAATGGGCCTGAAGCATTGGCCACGGTGTCTGGATTGATGGGGAGGGGGGAAAAAGAATCGTGGAAAGTAAACATGCTCACTGTCCCACCTGGACTAGCCCTGCTGTCCTTTAACCCTTACTGCCTAGGAAGGGGGTGGCATGGAGGGGAAGAGGTACATAGAGCCACCAGCAAATCAGGCAGGCCTCCAAGTATTTCAGAAACATGCCCTATCTGCACCCCAAGCATCTTGGTCTCATATCAGCTCTCCCTGAGACAGCTAGTCACTTCCTGTAGCCCTTTGGCTTCTACCTCCACCCCTTCTGGCCTGGCTTCTTCCCATTCAGCCATCTGCTGCAGCCAGGCTGGCCCTTCACTCTCAGGCCAAATATTCCTGCCCTAGGGCCTTTGCACTTCCAGTTCATCCTGCCTAGAGCTTCCCCAAAGGTTCACTCCTTTACTTCATGCTCTAGTTAGAACCTATGGCCCAGGCTGCTTGTGTGTGTGTGTGTGTGTGTGTGTGTGTGTGTGTGTGTGTGTGTGCTTCCCCTCTCCCTTTGCTCTTCTCTCTGTCATCTAACACACATTAACTTACCTAGTATGCTAACTGATATTCCCTCACCACAAGACCAGAGACTTCACCTGTATTGTTCCTGCAAGATCCCCAGTGAAATCAGGAGACACCTGACACAGTCAAGAGGCTCAGAGAGGCAAAGGTACTGGCCTAAGATCACACAGCCTTTGTTGTACTGAACATCTGGGACCTCTTCCTGCCCCAGCCCTTACCTTCAGACTCCAATGTACCTGGGGTGGCCACGTCGTACTCCACCTGGAAAAGGGCCTCATGGCTGCACTGCTGCAGGGTAGCTATTGCGGTAGCGTGGCTGGCCCCATGCAGTGGGATCCCATCTATGCTGAGCAGTCTGTCGCCCACCTTCAAGGAGCCCTCCCTGTGGCAGAGGTGAAAGCCCAGTCAGCTGAAGGGTGCAGGGATGGGACAGTGTGTGGAGGGAAGCCTGCGGGAGTCGGGGCTGAACAGACAGAGAGGGCAAGTAAAATGTACCAGGCCCCCTCTGATGCCCTTTGCCCTACATCATGTCTGAGCTGGGGGTGTCTTCAAGTCTACTCACTCACCTCCTGCACCAGAGGCAGAAGAGAGCACCATAGCCCAGAGAGGGTGTCTACCTGGCTGGGGACACACTGCATCAGAGAAGGGGTGGTCTATGGGTACCATGTTGCCCATTGTAGAGTCTCCTCCCATTGTCCCCATCCCGATTTTCCAGTACGGACTCTGGCCTAGTGACAGATGAGCTTGGGAAAGAACTCAGCAGGGCTCCAGTTTGGGCCCAATCCCTGCCCTGGAATGTCACCCTTGACAGGTGCCAAAGCTATTCCAGGAAGTTCTATGAATAGTGACACATGCAGGGCCTCAGACCAAGGACAAATTTAGATCTGAACAAGCCTGGTCCAGGCTTCTCTTAAAATGGTCAGGAGTCTCCTGCTCAGAGATCAAGGGTGAGGGGTCAGGAGACAGGGGCAGGGCCTGGGCATATTCCTATCTGACACCTCGTCCTCCTGGCCCTGATGGGCTGAGCCAGGCAGTGCTGGGTCATAAGAGATTTTCAGCGATGGCCAGTCACAGGGCTCAGAGCACTTTGCCATAGGCTGAATCAGGAGGACCCTGGGAAGAGGCAAGCTGGGGTCCCTCCTAGCTGCCTCCACTAATTCCCTGAGTGACTCTGGGCAGGTTGTATCCTCCTGGCCTCAATCTTCCATCTGGGAAGTGATGTAAAGATGCAGGGCGTCAGACGGCCACACAGTG
Source organism: Neotoma lepida (assembly GCA_001675575.1). Classification (NCBI taxonomy): domain Eukaryota; kingdom Metazoa; phylum Chordata; class Mammalia; order Rodentia; family Cricetidae; genus Neotoma; species Neotoma lepida. The sequence goes on along the minus strand of LZPO01055088.1, from coordinate 403,071 downwards.
TCCACATGTCCACGTGTCAAGTGGCCAGGGGATGCAGATGCTTCTGCCTCAGCAGGCTCACCTGTCTGCTGGGCCACCAGGTCGCACATAAGTCAGGACCAACGGGCGGGATTTGTGCAGGTCCTCATGGGCACCTCCTGGACAGAATTCAACAGGAAGCAGGAATCGCTTACCCACTGTTCCTCTGGTAAGTAAAGTCCTTGATACCAGCCCGGGCAGCCTCCCTCCCGACAGGTGGGATGAGGGATAGGAAACACAACTCAAATCCTCTTGAATAGCGTGTCTCCTGTGATCTCATCCTCTCTTCCTTTTGGCCCTGGTTACTCAGTAACCCCATACGTGGTTATGAATGTGCCACAGCTTTCCCCATCATCTCTGTTGTTGGCCTCTCATTGGCCATGCATACCTCACTGCTTCTCACAAGTGTCCATTTAATGTTTAACTCAGTGGTCCAGGGTCCTTTAAAGTCCTAAGCAAGGGCTAGTGAGATATGGATCAGGTAAAGATCCTTGCTGCCAAGTCTCATGACCTGAGTTTGATACATAGAACCCATACATACAGTGAAATGAGAGAACTGTCTCCTACAAGTTGTCCTCTGACCCTTACACACCTCATGTTGCACACACACAGACATAAAGTTAAATAAATGGAGAAAGTCCTAAGAAAAATGTATGTCACACTCACTAATGTGACACAGAACATGCATGGATTCTCAATGACCTTGTTCTTGTCATCTCAACTCCAAGGACGACTGTCACACTGACCTCTGAGGACAAAGCCAAAGCTATTGCCTTCCTTGTAGAGGGAGACATCCACCGTCTTAGAAATGATCCTTGGGTTGTTTTCGGGAGCTATGGAGAAATTGAGGCCTCTTTTGAGTCTCTCTGCCACATCTCTGTGCTGGTAGATGTGCCCAAGGCTTGCTCCAGGAGAACCAAGTGACCAATCATAGAGTCACAGTGACAGCTGACCTCTCTCTACTTTACAGGCAGAGGAGGGGGGACTCTGGGAGGTCCTCACCTCTGCCCACACCTAGTCTACCACAGACAGTGGAGAGGACCTGGCCATGCTCATGAAGGCCACAGCAGAGCACAGGATGCAGTGAGATTGGGGGCCAGGCCAGGCTTGCTTCCAGTCACTCGAGTGAAGACTTTAGACCAACTTTGAAAAATCAGAGCTGGGAGAAGTCTTAGGCCACTGTGCTCAGTGCAGGGCAGGGTCAGGAGCAATGAGGCAGGGAGCAAGTTATCCAGTCCATATCCCCAGACCTTCCTTTCTATCCAACTATGCAAAATGACAAGTTATGAGCTGGGTCCCACCACCACCTGGTGACAACATATACTGTATGCATGCCTTAGCATGTGTGGCCAGTCTCCAGACATCACCCACCCTGTCTAGGTGATCCCCAACCCCCCTAGGCCTGGGCAGGGAGGCAGCTGTGTCCCCCCATGCCTGAGGCAGTGGACAGAGTTCCCCGTCCAAGGGCACCCACCGGGCGGGGGCAGCTCATACTCCACCTCCAGCACCACGCGCTCGCCCACATTCTTCAGCAGTGTGATGATCTCGTCATGTCGGAGCCGAGTCAGGTGGATCCCATTCACTGAGCGGATGTAGTCGCCCACATTCAGTAGATCACTCCTAAAGCAAGAAAGCCAGAGTCCACATTGGACCAATGCTAGCCTCTGGGTATCAACATTCACACCACCCTCCTCCAGGATCCTCAGAGAGCTGAGACTCAGAGTAGTCCTTCCTTTGTCCAAGGCCACACAGCAATGGGGTGGGATAGCACCTGTTTAACCAAGGCCAGGTGTGACACCCAGAACTTCCCAGACTGAACCACTGTGTTGGCCTGGTACAGCATCATGGTGACATCTCTGGCCATTCTGCATAACCCCAAGGAACAGCCATAGTGTCCCATCCCCCACTCTTCTCTCAGTTTCTTCCCATGGTCCTCTGAAGCCCTCTGATTGGTTCATTTGGACACTTGGGCTAACTTCCAGCCCTTGTTGTCTAAGGAAACATCCAGGACAGTGTGTACAGGGCGCTACTTTAGTTGGAAGCCTGGAGGGCTTCCTGGAAGTAGTGACTTCTGTGTTGCATATGGAGGGAGTCTGCCAGAAGCATGCTTTGGGGGGTCAGAGAGAATGGCATGGACGGGTACATGGCCTTGCCTGGCTGGGGTACTGTGGCCATAGGGGAAGAGAAGGAAAGAGACTTGGCCTTGAATCAACCTTTTAAAGGCTTCCCTGTGGTGGACATCAAGCTTCCTCACTTATCTGTGTCCCCATACCCTGTCTACTGCCCCACACCTCTCACCTGGCTGCCAGGCCCCCAGGTCTCAGATTGGAGACTCTGGGCTTCCCGTCCTTGTCAGTCCCTCCCGAGATAGTCAGGCCCAGAGTGCTGCCCTCACGCTTGATCAGCTCCACCATGGTGATGCCCCGGAACTCCTCTGTAGGCAGACAGGAGGATGAGCAGGCAGTGCCCACCGTGGGACCAAGACTCGGGAGGCTAGGGCAGGGAGGTAGGTACTCAGCCACTTTACTCTGGGTGACATCACCCTCCACCAGGGAGGACCAGAGAGGGTGAGTAGTGATCACATTGAGGGCACAGGGCCAGTTAGTGGCAGTGCCTACACTTTGTGAGTCACTGGAATTCTCAGGGCAGAGCTTAAGGCAAAGCAGGCAGGATCCACTGTACCTGGAATGCTCTGCCGGCGGCACACCAGGGCCCCGTCGGCCCCCGCTGCGTCCTTCCCTCCTTTTGAGTAAGGCCCATCGTCTGAGGGAGAGAGAAATTGGAATCAGAAACCGGCCCAGGCCCTAATTTCATCTTCATTCCACTTGGGGAGCTTGTCTACTTCATGCTGTTCACCAGGTTATACTTGGCATCCTGTCAGGGTATCCTGGAGCTGTCTTAGGGGTTAAGAATGCTGGGGTAAGGATCCCCACATAGGGAGCTTCTCAGCCAATCCATGGCTGAGCAATGACATGCCCATGTCACAGTCCATGTTGTTATCATGGGTAATGTTACCCAACTATCCAGAAAGGGAGCTAAGGCTCAGAGGGGGAGAGATAACTCATGTTCAGGATCACACAACTGGGGGTTTATGACCTAGCTTAGAACCCAGACCTATTGGCCCTGCCGCAGGATCTAGACGCATACCTGGTGGGGCAGGCACTTACCAAGGTTGTTGTGAGCAAACCTGGCCAGTGCTTCTGTGTGCGTGTGCGTGTACATGTGTGTATGGTAACGTTTTACAGATTATAAACCCCACTTACGTGTAAGCCCACGAACCTCAGCTTTACTGGATGAAAAATCTCTCCCATTGCATCATCAAGTATTGTTTCTCTCTCTCTCTCTCTCTCTCTCTCTCTCTCTCTCTCTCTCTCTCTCTCTCAACGCTTAGCAGATGGACTGGGGCCTGCCACTCTCTTCCCAGATCCTTACCACCCCTCTCTCATTTCCTGTCTCCTTATCTGCCTGAGATGTGTCTCATCTGCACAGACATTTGTCTTTGGGGGATTTTTTTAAAGAGTTATTAGAGCACAGTGGGGTGGAACATGTTGTAACCCCAGCACTCCAGAAATAGAGAGAGGTTAGGAGCTCAAGGTCATCTTCAACTATATAGTGACTTCAAGGCCAGCCTATGCTATGAGGTCCTCACCAAAACAAAACAAAGAGACATCC
>LZPO01055088.1:375088-397853 GCA_001675575.1 Neotoma lepida | reverse complement strand
GGGTCTCTTTATCGTACGAAGGTTCACAGCACCCCTGGTCTCCATTTCCAGACATCAATAGATCCTGAGGCAGTCAAAAATGATTCCAGGAATTACCAAGTGTTCCCTGAGGGAGTCACAGCAGCCTCCACCGAGGACCACTGTTCTATGATCAGGGACAGGCTCAGCCTACATAGGGGAAAAGCTTGGCCAGGGTCAGGGCCACAGCCCAACTGAGGCCTATGGAAAACTTCATCACCTTTAGTCTAACCCATGAGAAACTGTCTGGGTTCCCCATTTACTCAGCTGAGTGGCTTGACTCCCTTTGCTTCCCCCAAAGCTGGTAAATAACCAGTTAAACAGCTGTTAAAGTGAGAAGCCTTTTTAGGGCTCCTGGAGTGGGGTCCCCAGCAGCACTGTGTTCACCCTCCTTCCCAGGCCCGTGTTCACAGCCGTCACTGATGCAGGCGACACACCATTTAGTATAATGCCTCCCGTTACTGCTCCCTCGTACGTCCTTCATTATCTCCAACAAGACGTTTCTGAGCTAATAAAATTAGAAAGGCTGCCTTCCATCAGCGATGTGGCGCAGATGTCTCTAGTATTTCACCAGGACGATTCTGAAATTGAAATGTGTCTTATCCCGGGCAAATCAGATCCTGCCTCATAGGCTCTCTCCCTCTTGGGCTGTGCTGGGGAGATGAGAGATAAGATTCAAGGTTTACTTGTCTGTGGGGAAGGGTATGAGGGCCTGTATTTCAAGGAAGCTGAGGACCAAGTTTATCCAAACTAGAGCAGTGACTCCTTTGGAACACATCCCTGAATACCTGTGGGTTGAAGGTGGAGATTTGAACCCTGAAGATAAAATAGGAGGAACAGGGAACTGAAGGTCAGGCATCCCCAAATGCTGCTCTCAGCAGCATGGGAAGGGCAAGCTAGCTGAAGGAGGGGACCCCGTTCCTAGAGTGTCCCTGTGATGTCTTCGCAACCCATCTTTAAAGATGACTCTCCCTGCTTTCTTCATCCTAATATTCAGATCTTGTCCAGTGCTGAACTTGGCCATGGTAACTTCCATGGAGCAGCTAAGTCACATGGGTCCTCTAGTTCTAACACTGAGTGGCCTCAACTTCATCCTTCATACAAATCCTGCTAGCCTTAGGCTCTGGCTGCCAGCTGTGCAGTTCCATATTTTTATGGGATGAGGTTATACACAGGTCAATGGCATTGTGCATGGAGTCAGTAAACAGGGACTGGGGAGACGGTTCAGTGGATAAAGTGCTTGCCACACAAGCATGAGAACCCAAGTTCGGGTCTTCCAGAACCCACATAAAAAGCCAGGCATGTGCACATGTCCACATGCGTGTGTGCTCGCGTGCGCGCACACGCGCACGCGCGCGCGCACACACATACACACACTCACACACACATACACACACAGAGAGAGAGAGAGAGAGAGAGAGAGAGACAGAGACGGAGGGGGCAGGCTTTTGAATCTAAGACCCCCCCCCACGTCATATTCAGAGTAACCCATAAGGAATGGATGATATATGCTGATGCATTTTCGGGGGGACATCATGCCTCCCCCTACCCAGGACAACCTTGGGATGGGAGAGACTGAGGCAGAATTCAAACCAAGAACCAAGGCAGGGTCAGAACTGCCAACTGGCTACATGCCTGAGCCTCTATTCTCTATGGTGGGGGAGGTGTCTCCCTCACTGAGAACAGTGAAAAATTAGGGGACCACTTTATTTATAGATGCCTCCATGGGGTTTGGCCCCCAGCATCCTCCCTCAGGGAATATGTTCGCATTCTCCTGTCTTCTTGTATTTTTTTTGGGGGGGGGTCTTGGACCCGGTAATTACATGCTTAGAGATGAAGGCTTTTCAAAAAACATCTTTCCCACCAATTTCAGCTGGAAACGTGCATAAAAAACAGGGATATTTTTATCTGCATTTTTCTAGTCTCCTCCTTCCAGCAATGGCCAATTATGAGCACTACTTCAGTCAATCGGTACTGTAGAAATTGCTTCAGAGGGAAATTCACTTCCGGGGCCCATGGGGAGCCAGGGCACAGGCCTGGACACCTGGTCCTGGCTGCTGCAATAGGCGGGTGGAGGTGGGGGAGTCCTTTTTCCTTTTTTTTCCTCAGGCAGATCTTGCTGATCCGCCTTACATCTCCCTCCCTCTGCGGCCCTAGGGAGCTACTGAGCTCTGACAAAGGCAAAAAGGAAGCTATCCCTTGCCAGGCTGCTGTGCCAGGGTGCCACCCAAGTTGAGTGCCAAAAAGGGGGCATGGGGCCAGGGGGTGCTGTAAACTCAGCTGAGGCCTGACATCTGCATCAGAGGCAGCTGAGCAAGCTGAACATGAAAACCCCTTAGTGGGATCCGTGTGTTCTCATGACAGCTGGATCAAGGTCCCCACTCCCAACCCTTAGTATCCCACTTTCACAATTCCTCGAGAGTGGCTGCTTGGCATCACATCCCTGCCCATCCTTGATTTGACCACCTGGATACAGAAGGCATTGTCGGTATGCAGAGGGAAGGGTGAACTTTGGAGTCAGGCCATCTTGGCATACTGATACACAGGGGGAGAAACTGAGGCACAGAGAGGGTGACTATTGCCTCAGCACAAAAGAAAATAAGCTTTGCCCCAGGCCTGGTTTTAAGAACTTCAAAGTCATTACCACTAGGTTCTCATGATAAGCCTGAGTCTGAAACACTACTGTCACTATCATGTGATAGATGGAGAAACCCAGGCTACTTCACAATAAGGACACTCAGCTCCTCGATGGATTCAAGCCCAGGCCACATGTCTTCCCAGGGCATCTGGTCCTGCCCCCTATGCCCCCTCCCTCTGAACATGATAACACCTCAGCCCCTGGACCTCTCTGTTCAAAGAGACATTGGCCCACAGTGACACACACCGCTGTCTCTGCAGGGCTGGCTCAACACAGGCTGAGATGTGGGCTTTGGTTTTCACAGCCAATAGGCCTCCAGGAAACCAGCTTTCCACAAGCAGAGGCATGGGATGACAGATAAGACAACCATGGTACATTTTCAATGGTTTGAGCCCAGCGGCCACACATCAAACAGGAAGCTTCATGGTGCAGCGCCAAGGTGGCCAGAGGGAACCAGGCAACCCTGTTGGGCTCTTCCTTGGCCAGCCCGGTGCAAGCGTCCACACAAGCTGCCCCTCGCTGAGAAGCAAGGGGGCAGTCTCACTGGGGTCCCTGTGATGGGGAGACTGAAGCCACATCCTGGAACCAGGTGATCCTGACACAAGGGGGAAATATCCTTCACTCCTAGCTCTATTTCCTCCCCTAGCAAGAGCACCAAAGACCCCAAGTGAGGATGCAGGAAATGCTGGCTAGGTAGGGCAAGGCTCCTTGGAGCCATGACTAGAGTCCTGTGCCTCGAAGACTTCCCAGACACCCACAAACCCCTTCTCTTACCTCCTGCAGTAACCTGATGAAATGTCCCCTGGTCAGGAAGGCCATGCCATGAGTCTGTAGTACACACTCATCCCAACACTTCCTGAAGTCCCTACCAACTCTCCCCATTTTTTCCTCAGCACTCAACATTATCAGAAAGACCTCACTGTGCTTCAAGTGGGGGCAAGGGTGGAGCTAGATCTGTCTAGCATTCTGTAAGCACCTAGCTTTGAACTCAATCCCCATTTGTGGATGAGGAGAACAGCCATCAAAGAAGCATAATGAGTGGCCGGAGGCCAGGAAGAGGAAGGGGTTGAGCCTGGGTGGAGCCTACCTCTCCCTGGCTCCAGGCTCCTGGCTGACCCCCAAGTGGGTGGCCTCTAAGGTTCCCTCATGGCCACAGCCCAGGCCTAGAAGTGGCTTCAATGAAGCCCCTGGGGAGGAGGGTGCCAACAGGAATCATTCATTGCACATACACTCTGCCTCAATGGTCCTGAGCCTGCTGGGTGGCCAGTATTCACTAAAGCCTGGCAGTCCCTGATGACAAAGGCATCTTTGTGGTCAGGAGTCAGAGGACCTGCCCATCCTTCAGGCAGTGTGTATATGCTGGCATGGGCAGTGGGTGGGGCTCTCAGCCATTTTAGTCTGAATCAGGCCTACTGTATATGTCATCTTCCATCCCATAGATGCCCTGGAGGCTCCCAGAGAGAGCCTGGACAGTCCCAGGATGGAGCCTGAGGAAAGATCCACTTGGGTAGAGTCCATCCAGGCCAGAGAGAGAGCCAGGCTGCCTGCTCCACAAACCCCAATCCCGATTCCACTCTCACAGAGGCCTCAGCCCCCACCCTACCCCACCTCACTTCTGCAGAGACCACCTGTTGGCCACCTTCCCCAGCTTAGGAGAGGCCCTACAACTACAACTAGGCCTGGGCAGTGAGAGGCCCCGTGGTTGGTTTAGCAATGGTCATGGGATCTATGTTGGGCCCTGAGACTTTTGAGGGAACTAATGAAAAGAGTCTCTCTGACATGAAGCTTGGCGGTCAAGAAGAAAGAACAGGAAACAGATCTTACCTATAGAGGAGCAAGGAGGGGATAAGGAAATACAGAACACCTAGATCCTGCTGTTCCCTGAAGTCAGCTAATACTGATGCAGCTGTGATTGTGAGGTCCTGTGGCCTAAGGAACAGATTCTCAGGGGCTGCAGTGTGAGGGGAATCAGGAAAGTGTCAGAGTCGAAACTAGAGAGCCCAGGGGGAGAGGCCCCGAGAGCTCAGGAGCTATAATCAGACTTCAGGCTTAGCCGCTGCCTCCTGGGAACACAGGGCTTGAGGCAGGTCAGGAGAACACCAGAACACAGGCCCCACTAGAGGTGGAGGCCCAGAGGCCAGAAGATCAGGACACAGGCTCTGCTAGGGGTAGAAGCCAGAAAGCCATGAAGAGAGTAGGGTGAAAGCCCAGCAGGCTTAAGGCAAGCACAGAAGTTGTACCATCCCCAACTCCGACTGTTATGACTGAGGTGTCCCTTGAAGAAGATCTGTGGCGCTCAGTGGCACAGCCCCTGGAAGCTGTGGAGGGGTATGTAGACTGTGGAAGGAATTGGGAGCATTGGAGTGTGGGAACCCTAAGGCACAGAGAGCAGGGGTGACCCACACTATTGGGGGGGGCAGTATCAGGCTAGCTCAACAGGCTGAAGTTAGGAAATAGACAGATGGGCAGAGACAGGGATCACTGTACTCACCCCACTGCTCCTCCCCAGACACTACAACCACCACCAAGGAATGTGGCAGCTGGGCCCCGCCCCTCATCTGAGTTCCAGAGCCCAGGGCTCCCAGAAACCTTGACCTACCCTGGCCCCAGGGAAGGCTCAGTCCCAGTGGACAGCCCCATGCTCCCAACAATTGGCAGCATTACTCTCCCTACTGAGGCAGGAAGGGCAGCCTCCCTGGGTCTCTGGCTGAACACCCTGTAACCTGTGCCTCAGGGGCAGCCCTGGGAGGCACTCTTTCAGTGGCAGGACAGCTCCAGAGCAGACAGCCCTCAGCACCTGCCTGGCTAGGGATCCCATGCCCTCTTTCCCACTCAACTTCCGAAGTCCCTATCCCCTAGAGTGGCAGCCCCATTCCTCTCATCCAGGACCCCCTCTGTGGTACCCAGCTGGTATGATGTCTGCATGCTCCACCTACCTGCCTCTGCAGGGCTGTCCCGGCTGAGCCCACACAGCATGTCTGCGGTCTCTGCACTGCCCACAGCTCCCAGCCACACACCAGGTCCCTCCCTCACCCTCCCGAGGAGGGGCCCGGGAGCTCCCTCCCACTGGCTGGGCATAGTCCACCCACTGCAGCCCGCTCTCTACTTAAAGGGGACAAGGCTTCCATCACTGTGCCTCCAAGATGAGTATCTGAGGCCCCTTCAGCCCCGGAGCATATGGCAGCACCCAGGCTCTTAGAAGAGCATGACCCTGGGTCCTCCCACAGTGTCCTGGACACAGGGTTCTGCTCCTAAAGTGCCCCAGGGCTTTTGGCCAATAACTGTCCTTCCTGGGCCTCAGTTTTTAATATGGAAAGAAGGACAGGACTTTCTAAACTATATTCTTGTAAGGAACAGATTTCAGCAGGACCGGCATGGGATTCTAGTCATAAGTCACAAAGTACAGCCTCTCTGGCCATGGCATCCCCCTGGGCACCTCTGCAGGTGTTCACAGTCCTCCCAGGACCCTGGCACTGATGCCCTTCTCCTCTCTACCTCACTTTTCTCTCTGGAATGTGGGGCTTAGGGACCATGAACCTAACAGCCTACCATACAGTGTCCACAAGCATTACATGAGGTCTGAGTGTGCCAGGTCGAGGATCTTCCACCTCTAAGTTTGATGGGCAGAGGCAGCTGGTCATGGGCTGCAGTCGCAGCTGGCAGGCTTGCCCCTTGCCTATCCCAGCTGGGCCCCAATCCTGCACACTGATAGACCTCCTTCATTCAGGACTCAGGACCAACTAAGAAGATCCTAATGTAGCCCTAGGATCCCTCCAGACGGGCCAGCGGTACCTACTCATTGTTGCTGCCCCATCCCACTTACCCAGAGCTACATATGTGTACTAAGAAGAAGGGCAGAGTATTAGTGACACAAGGCATCAAACAGAGGCTATCCACAACCTGTACAGTTGTACAGTGTATCCAGCTGAATGCAGCAGAGATTTCGATACAGGGTCCTCGCTCCCAGGGAATTCTTGGCTGTCACTACGGAAGTCATATTACGCTCACAGACTACCCGAGGCCAGCTCTTGTGGCACCTTCAGATGAATCCGTGTTCTCTATCTGTCTACAAGCTCAAGTCTCTGCCCTGCTCTCCCTCTCTAGGAGGTCTTCCTCATCAGGTAACCTTGAGTAGGGAGGGGAAGAGAGGGTCTCAGCAGGAGGGGGAGGGTCCAGGCACTGGGCAAGTTCTCTGGGCCAGTACTGAGGCCAAGGCCAAAGATCTAGGAGCATTGTGCAGCCATGGGAGAGTTAGTGAGTCTGGAAAAGATGGGCCTGATCCCATCTGGGAGAGCCATACCAAGCTGAGAGAGTGCATAGGCTCCATGTGGCCCCCCCGTCTGGAAATGGTGAGGAGGGACTGGCCATGAAGACATGAGCCTTCACCAGGGCACAGAGGGCTACCTGGGCATCCCAACTCCACACCAGTGGGAAGGAAGTCACCAGAGGTCCTCTAGCAGAGCCCCCCCCAGGACTGAACGGCAAAAGATACACAGGCGTCTGGTGTGACATCTGNTCTTTCTTTAAGAAAACATTTGTTCTCTTGACAGATGCGTTTCAAGAGTGATTCTGATTGGCAGTGGGAAGCTCGGCTGGAGCTCTTCAGCTCTTCGCTGCTCCTTTGGAATTTACTTTTGTGGTTGAGAAGCCCTCGGAAAGGTCACCCCATGGATTAAGGGAGAGCCTGTTGTGCTGGGCACTGGGGACTGGAGACAAAACCAGACAGGAAGGGAAACAGAGTCTGCCTCTGCCCTGCCCCTGTCACCGCACCACACATTTTTATTTCATTTTATCCATGCATATGTAAGGAAGTGACTGTTGGTCGACCTTGGGAAAAAGGGGATCTAAATGTGAAAACCCTGACACAGAAAGGATAAGCAACTTTTTCAAGGTCACACAGCTGATCTGGGCGGAGCTGCGTCTTCACCCTAGGAGTCTGAGGTCTGGGACCACTCAGGGTTTCAAGGGCTAGTAAAGAGGTCTGGGGGTACAGATGATGAGCATGTAGTTATCTGAAGCAAGTAGGAAGAGGTTTTTGAAACTGATTTTGAAGGATAAGTAGAAACGAGAAAGCAGGTACCATGTGAACCTATGAGAAAAGTCTTCCTGAAAAATGAAGGAAAAACAGCAGATGGAGCCAGATGAGGTCTGTGAGGTCTCATTCCTCCAAGTAAAGCCTGAGGGATATCGTTCACACCACCACTGGGGACTTGCTAGAAGTGTGGCCTCTCAGGCCAAACCTATCTGTTAACAAATGCTTCTGAAGTCTAAGTTTGCTTCCCTCCTGCAGGCAATGGGGGCGCCACAGATGGTTGTAGGGAAAGAGGGTGAGGAATCTTTGCCAGGAACTCAGGCATCTTGGAATGCTGCTGAGAAGTTCCACCTGGGAGCCAAGTGCAGGCCAAGCTGCTTCTGGGACCTGCTCCAGAGACCACCCCTCTAGCCCAGTGCTGCCAGCCTCAGGGAGGCAGAGGAGAGGGAGACAGATTGTAGGGTATACGCAGTGGCCGGGAGCCAGCCTCCTGCAGTTCCCAGAGATAGCATCTGACTTATCTGTGCTCAGACACACTGGACAGTGTGGGTAGCCTGGAGAGTGGCTGGACCACTGAGCTGACAGGAGACTCCGCGTCTCCAAACCCAGAGGCTGTATATGATTATTGGGATGGTTTGCTCATTCAGCCTCTCTGGTCTCAGCTTCCCAAGTTGTAGAATGATAGCATAAGCACGTATCCCAAAGTCATACCACTTGGCATGATGAGACTGGAGGAGGGCTCCTCACAGGCACCCTGGCCCTGCAGGTGGGATGCTCCCTAGTGTCCTCATGCTGATGGACTCCCAGGGTCCCCAGAGACCCAGGGGCCATGACCACGGTAGCCAGCAGTGTATGGGTCCTGGGACAGAAGCCTGGGGACTGAATTATGCCTTCTCCACTCTTGGGACTGCACTGTTAGCCCACCAGATGCTGACCTACCTTGAACTCTGGGGTCCAGCACAGTGAGGCCAAAGCAGGCTCCTTCCTTTGCACAAACTCCTGGCTCAGATGTTTCATTCTATTGCTGACAACAGAGACACCTGCACTAATGGCCAGAGCAAGCATCCATCCATCACCCACCTGCCAAGCATCTCACAGCAAGACTTTGACATGGACTAGCTGCTTTGCCTCAGGATGGTCAAGCTTCATTACCCATGAGCTGTGAGTGGCCCCAGATGTCACACCTGCAAGGGGTGGGACCCTGCAAGACTATGACAGTTCTGCTGTGGCCAGCTCTCCTTGTGGGGCTGGCCCCAGGCCCTCCCTCTTCACGGTCCCCTTGTCCCTGCAGGTGGGATGTTCCCTGATGTCCTTACGCTGATGGACTCCCAGGGTCCCCAGAGCCCCAGGGGCTGTGACCACAGTAGCCAGCAGACAACCCACTCTATAATGGGAACCTGAGACCCAGAAGGGCCTTCGAGTCCCCTTCAACACTGAGCTAGGCATGGCCCTTTGCCCTTCCTCTCACAGTCCAGGGCTGAATCCACTGTGACACGAGCAAGCTGTGTTCCCAAACCTGCCCAGGCCCCTCAAGTGACAGGCGGAAATTAAGTCTGGCAGGGAGGAAGGTTGAGATGGCAATGGAAGAGAGTGAGATAAACCCTTTATTGCTGTGGGCTTGAGTGGCTTCCTCCTCCTCCCTCCCCAAGTGGGGGCAGCAGTCCCTGGCCTGGAGCCTCTGCATCACCCCTGTTAAACACTTCCAGAAAGTGGGGGCTCTGGGGGAAGCAGAGGCCAGCCTGCCATTCTGCCTGTCACAGGGGAAGAGAACTGAGACAGGCCTCCTTGGATGCTCTCTGGCTATGTTACACCTATTCAAGGTGTCCACACCCTCCCAATCTCCATGGTCCCTTAAGTACAATACTGCTTATAGACCCACCTGCTGCTTGTGCTACGGACAGCAGAACATGAAGGGGTCACTGGCTCAGGGTCTCAGGAGGGCAAAAAGCAAAACATAATAGTCAGAGTAAGACAAGGAAGAAGAAAGTTCCAGAAGATACAGAAGAGCCACAGCTGACCCAGGCAGAATGGGAGCCACCCATGACCTACTCCATCCAGCACCTTCTGTGGAAGCCCCATGAGGGACAGGGAAGCAAGGTCACAGTGAATCCCACATCTTTCCTTCCCCAGGACTAAGGGGTGAGCCAAGGCTGGAAGCTAGGCCATCTGTCAGCAGCACTAACCTGCCCAGAGTGCCTGGAAGCACACAGAAGTGCTCCCATCAGCCCATGTCCTGGGTAGTCCAGTACCGTAAACAGAAGGACCTCATGTTCAGAGGGCTGGCACCCCTGCTGCACCTGGAGACCAGGGAGGGTCAGGGTGCCATAAGCCGGAGCCTGGCCATGGTAGAGGCAACTTCTACAGGTTCCCCCTCCCATAGGCTCCATGCCCCCTTGATGTCAGTAATTACGTCCCTCCTGGAGGGAGAAGATAAGAGGGTCCAACCAAGTAGAGGCTTCTCTAAACCTCGGACCCCTCCTCTAAAACATGGATGATGAAGTGTGTGCTCCTGTAAGGTTTTGTTGAGAAGTTCAGGGTGTGGGGCATAAAAAGGTGGTTGGTATAGGTTTGTACATCCATAGTCCTACCTCACTGCAGTTTCCTCTTCCATTCAGGACTTCACTAAGCACCTCATACCTCACTCATAGCATTTACTAAACACCTAGTTCTTCACTCAGAGGACGTTTACTAAACACCTAGTTCTTCACTCAGAGGACGTTGTTACCAAGCTGTCAGAAACTAAGCTGGATCTGCTGTTTCTGTAGCGAGTGAAGCAGACAAACCTCATACTTCCAGAGCTCCCCAACTAAGAGAGACCAGAGAGAGGAATCAAGAAAAAGCACACTCAAGGTTGTGTCGGACATGGGAATGATGCTGAGTGAGGAACTCGGGGAAAGTGGTCAAGAAGAGCCCCTTGGAGGAGGTGATCTTTAGGTGATCTGAGACACAGATGAGAAAAAGCAAGGAAGAAGGTTCTGGGCAGGCAGGAGGACCCTGCTTATGGTGGCCGAGAGCAGACAGGAGCTAGGACCTCAGGGATGCAGATCCAAAGGGTTCCGGGAGGACAGCTGGACTGTGTCCTAGTTTGAAGGGAGCCATAAGAGGGTCCACCTGTTTTCAATGACAGCCACATAGGGTACAAGGGACTGGATGGCTTGGGGATTTGGGGTCGGGGAGGAGGAATCAGAGAGGAAAATGAGTCAGATGCTTCAGAGGTCAGAGACTTGGATCCCAGGCCCCTTCCTGCTCCGTGCCTCATTCTCCTCTTTGGGCACATTAAAGCCTTTTTCACGAAGGCCAGTAGCATATACTTGGAGACCTGCCAGGCAGGAGAGGTTAGAAAGTGAGAGTTGGGACCTGATGTGTGTGTGTGTGGGGGGGGTATACATTTATAATCCCAGCACTTAGAAGGCCGGAGAGGGATTGCCATGAGTTCAAGGGCAGCCTGGGCTAGACAGCAAGATCTAGTCTCTGATGGAGAGAAGGAAGGGACTGGGGGGAAGGCGGGGGTGTTGCAAAGTAGGAAGAAAGAGGAAGCCAGGGCAGAGAGACAACCAGCCCATCACACTGGAAGATGGGAACCCAAGCTCTTCTCGACTCTCCTGAGCAGCAAATGCTGTGACTGTGGGGGATGGAAGGGAAGCGGTAGCCCTGCTGGAGTGTGGCAGAAGGGGTAATGGAAGCAGTGTTTACAGGAATAACCTGTCATCCTGTGTGTCAGCACCTGGAAAGAGCCCTGGAGGATACGACATCTGCATCCTCCTCCAACCTGGCCCTGGGAGTCTCCTGNGATGAGAATGCAGGTGGAGGCTCTGCCTACCCTGAGGGGACCTGACGAGGCCACAGAGCCTGCCAGCCTGCAGCTCCCTCTACAGACCAGAGGTTGAGCTACCTCAGGAGCACATGTGTCCTGAATGGAGGGCCCTTGGGCCCTTGGAACCCGGGGTATAAGAAATAAATAGCCTTCTCCATGTTAAGAACNTTCCTCTGGGGACACTGAGCAGCCATAGAAGAGTATGGAGGGAGAGAGGTCAGCCCAGGGTCTTAGAAAATNACTAAATGGTCAGGGTCCCTGGGGAGCAGAAGACTTCGGCTGATCTCAGTCAATGCCCCATCCCCATTCTCCTGTCCTTCGAGGCCATTTTGTCTCTGTAGACAAACTTGGGACCATTAGCCTCCCTCCCTACCTTCCCTTTCACTACCCTTCCAAACAAAAAAAATCAAAACTTGAATCATGTCAACATGAAAAAATATTAAGTCAGGAGTGGAGAGAGATCTTGGTCTGAGGTCCAGCTACAGTGCACCAAGGACCTACTGTGTGCTAAAAGCAGAACACACACTGGAGCATCAGCATCTTTCTTAGGATGGATCACATTCAGAGAGCCACAGAGGATGTAAACCCACAGAGGTGAGGTGGGAAGGGCATTGCCAGCAGTGGGGGTGGCAGGCACAGAGTGTGGGAGGTGCCCAGAGTGTTTAAGAGAAGCTCTCACCAGCATGGCTGGGTCTGAGGTCAGGAGCAGGCAAGTGTGCTGGGCAGGTGGGTATGGGGCAAAGGGCACTAAGAGTGTCATTTCTGGCACCATGGCTGCTATGTAGGAAACATAGGGAGGACAGGCTCCAGAGGCCACTTCAGTGTGCTGGGAAGNACAGGAGCAGNTGCTTTGTGANGCAGCGCTTGGGCACCTGCATTCTAAATCTGGCTGTTGCAGGCAGAGAGCAAAGGCTGAGTGCAGGGTGCTTGTGGGGTCAGCCAAGGTCCTGCCTCCCACCCCTGCATCAGGTCACCACTCTGTTGAAGTGCAAGTGCCCTAAATAGGGTCCAGCGGCCAGCATTTATTGAGCACCTACTGGATATGCCATACTACATGTACAGTGTCTCATGGATTCTTTCAAGAGCCTCATAAGATGGGGTAGTGCTGCTGCTATTTTTAAAAAGAGGAGGAATTGGGTCCCAGAGAGAGAAAAGATGTGGCCCAGCATGCACAGCTTGGGTGGCTGAGGATCAGAAGCAGGTGCTTCCTTCTNGGGTCCTCTATGAAGATACATTCCTCTGCCTGAGATGTTCTCATTCCCATCCTCACTCCAGCTTCCACCTGTTCCTCTCAGTAGCCATCCCTGACTGCACTAGCAGATTCTCACTGCCTTCTTCCAGCCCTCCTTCCATTGCTGGCCCTGTTCTTTCCTCTCAGTGGGAGATCCTTCAGTGCCCCAGGCCCAGAGTCTCTACATGGAGGAAGCACCATACCAGTGTGGCTGAGTGACTAANACATAAATAATTAAGATGGATGAGCTCAGCATCACTGTCATTCTAGAATTTCCATCCCATGAGGGACACCTCCACAGAGAGCTCATTGCCTCCTGGACAGCCTGTCTTGCGCTGGAACATCTAGTGGGTGAGAAGCACTCTCGATTTCCTCACTGGAGTCAATGCAGCCCCTGGCCTGGCAGTAAGAGCCACAGCTCTGCGTTGGATGTGGTTTCACTAGCCCCTGTGTATGGTGGGACCAGGTGGTAGCCACTCACCTGCCATTCTGAGATCTCCTGGGGGATTCCCCACCATTGAGGAGGAGGAAACAAGCCAAAGCATGGACCATGCCAGACAGACAGACAGACATCTTCTATCCCCAGTGCCTAGCAGTACACACATGGGGGGAAACTGAAGCTCTAAGAGAATACAAGCTTGCACCACTGGCCACACCAGTTGGCTTCTTCCAGCCCCTCCATACTCCAGACTGTACCTCACCTTCTGTGACATTGCCTCTGCCTCCATGAGGTTGGGATAACAGTTTCATTTGACAGGTGAGGGAATGGGCCTGGAAGGACCTTGAACTAAGCCACAGTTTGATGTGCACGTGATCCCCAAAGGGCTTCACTGGGCTGACATGGCTCTACCTGGTTTTGGGTCTTTTTGGTAGATTTGAATATGGAAAGAGAGCTCTGTAGTTGATGATAGCTGATGGCTGCTATGTGAGGGTGTGAAAAGGACCACCAGGGAGCCCTCACACCTATGTCAAGGAGTATCTATCCCTGGAGAGGTTGGAACTTGTAGGAACCATTGTCCTAGGCAGGGGCTGGAATCTGTGACTTCTGGGTCATTCCTGATGCCTAACAGGTGAGGGTCCCACACTCCAGCTGTGGCTCACCAGAAGTATTGTGAGTGGAGGGGTTTAAAACTGGGCAACCTCCCCCTCTGTTCTGGCACAAACACTTTGAGAGAACCAGCTCCCAGCCTTAACACCATAGTCTCCCAGACATGCCTGTCCCTAGTACTCTCTGCTCTGTAAGTCTTTCCACACAACTCTGCTGTCCTGTCCCCATAGGAAGCTCACCTCCTCCCTAAAGCCTTCCTCCTGGCTGGATGCTCACACTCTTCCTTGCCTAGCTATCCCCAAAAGAGCTTGGGGTCAAGGCAAGTGACAAAGAATAAAGAGCACTCTGGGGCCTTCTGGAAGCTCTGAATTCAACCCAGACACCCCCACCTCAGACTGGCTGGATGTCTTTAAGTAGAAATGGTTTTGGCCTTTCCATGTGTAAAATGGGGTCCACATGTGGGCCAGGACAGGAGGGGGAGGGTCTGTGGTCTGTAGGGCAGCTTCAGCTCAGCCTCAGTCTGGGGTCCCTTCATCTCCATCCCCAAATTATAAATCCCCAAGTGACCTGTAGCTGCCTCTCTGCCTCAAACACATCCATTCTATAAAGGACCCCCCCCCAGATTCTGTGAAGGACAAGGACCTTATCCAAGGTCATCCCTTGGGGGACTCCAGCTGCCCCAGTTGTGCAGCAATCAGAGCTGGCTGGCTCTGTGCTGCCGTGTCCGCCCACCTGCCCACATCTGTTCTGAGTCACTGATACCTCGGCCAAAACAGGAATGCGGGGGCTGCAGAGACAAGGTTAGCTCAAGGGCACTGTGTGGGTAAATGGGGGTTGTGGCGAGGAAGCTTTTATTTCTAAGAGGGCAGGACCAGGACACAGGANGGAAACTGAGGCCAGAGAGAGCCGACTGCCCAAGGACCTGCAGGGAGTTGGGGGTCGGGTCTGGGNGTCGGGTCTGTCCAGGCCTCCTGACTGATCGATGTTCTTTCCACCCCGTCAGACCAGCAGTGAAGGAGGCAGAGCTAGCAGCCTTCACAATTATCTGGGCAATTAAAGCAGGCAGATGGTCCTGCTGGACTGAGCATTCAAGCTGACAAACGGAGACAGCACGGGGCATTAGCTGATGAGATCAGCACGGGTTCCGGTGGCAGCGATGTGAGCAAGGTGGGTAGGCGGAGGCACACTTCACTCAGTGTGTGCTAGGCAAGGGAGGGCTACGGCTGGCTCTGCCCCCTCTATGCCTCTCATGCACTGCAGGCCTGAGTTCCAGCTGAGTCTGTACTCCACAAAAGGGACATAGACAGGAGTGAGTGTGGCAGAGGCAGTGGCCAGGCATGGGCAGTACTAGTTAAATGAAGCTGCCAGAAGCTTCAGGGCCCATCAAGGCTGCCAAGGTCCCCTAGGCAGAGCTCTAGAAGGCAAAGAACCTCAGTGATACTGGAAAAAGCCAGGCAGCTGCACATGTGAGGACACAAGTGGGGACATCACAGAAAGGACACTGCTCCCAGCAGGTGCATGAGCTAACTGACCACTGAGGAATGAGATGTCCTGGCAAGATGCTTGGGCTAGGTAGTTATCCTGCCTGGGTGGACTCAGACTCCACCACTTCGTACACATTTGGCTTTTGAAAATGTCTTCTTATTTGAGCCTCAGTTTCCCTAGGTGCAATGCGGGCAATTTAGATCTAGGAGTACAAAGAAGTACTTGTCAAGTACCCAGTGTGGTAGCTGACGAATGGCAAGCACTCAGCAAAGAACACAGAACGAGGCAGAGCTTCACAGCAGCCTGCCAGGACTCTGTGATTCTGGACCAATNCCAGGATGAATTTATCCCTGGCACAGTCTCTAAGACACCTGGTGTCCCAGACCGAGAGGAGGGCAGAAGCCCAGGAAAGAGGGACCAGTGGATGGGCACTGGAGGGAAGGAACATGCTTAAGTTGGGGGTCAGAACTGAGCCGCATGCTTCTGTGGGGAGTGAGAGGGACTGTGTAAGAAATGCCAGGAGTCAGCTGTGGTGACNAGGGTGGGTCCCAGGGAGCCTCCTTCCTCGGGGGTAGGAAGGAGGAAGAAGTCACCATGNTGTGTGGACACATCCACAGATGANGATGTCCGTCCTGCTCTATGTCCCCTTAAGACTTAGGGTAGTACTTGGTACACAAAGGCTGCTCAATAAATGTTGAATGAGGCAGGAGCAGTATACCCTGTGTCAGCATCTATTGATTCTGTGCTCTACACCCTGTTTGCACAGCCCTGTCCTCTCTGTTACTTACCTTGCAAATCCCTACTCCAAGCCCCGCCCCCCCAAAGCCTTTCTCTCAAAACCATCGTTTCCTTCTCCAGACATTAATTGGATCCTTGGATTTCAGTTGAGGAATATTGTTGTGGGATATTTGTACACTGTGTGAGGACGTATTTTTGTGATTGATGTAATAAAAAGCTGAATGGCTAATAGCTAGGCAGGAGGTATAGGCTGGATTTCCGGGGAGAGAAAGGAAGAGGAGGAGGAATCTAGGCATGAAGGAGATGCCAGGAGACACAGAGAGGAAACAGGAGGTACAAGATGGTACAAGAGAGGTAACGCCACATGATAGAACATAGAGTAATATAAATGGGTTAATTTAAGTTATAAGAGCTAGTTGGGAACAAGCTTAAGCTATAGGCCAAACTTTCACAATTAATAAGAAGTCTCCGTGTCATTATTGGGGAGCTGACTGGCGGGGCAGAGAAAGACTCAANTTACAGAATATGCTATAGGTCTCCAATGGCCATGTAGCCTGCGACTCCTACCTTCAAGCACTCAAAGAATGAATGAATTAATCTTCAGAAAAGATGAGAAACAGGAAGACCCATTGGAAACATGGTTTGAGCACCAGTGGGATGGCTCAGTGGGTAAAGAGCCTTGCCAACGAGCCCGACATGAGTTAGATTCTTGAGACACACATGGTGGAAAGAGACAACTGGCTCCTGCAAGTTGTACTCTGGCCTCCACACACCATGGCACATGTGAGCACAGACACTAAATAAAAGGTAAACAGATAACAATAGAACAACAAGACCATGGGCTGAAGGTAAGGAAACATGTCCCCAGACATTAAAATAAAACCTGAAGGACTGGAGAGATGAATCAGTGGTTAAGAGCCAGGTTTGGTTCCCAGAACCCATGTCAGGTGGCTCACAATCACCTGTAATTCCAGTTTGGGGGATCTGACACCCTCTTCCGTCCTCTGTGGGCACTTGCNNGCACACAGTACACATACATAACATAAAATAAATAAATAACTCTTAAAAATATAAAACCTTGAATATGAAGCCAGGGGAACCTCTTGCTTCCCACGAAGGCCTCAGGAGTCCTCCCTCGAGTAACAGCTCCATGCAATGGTGTGCAGCTCTGTGTCTCCCGGAGAGCACTTCTAATGGCAGAAGCCAGGCCATGCCTTCACACAGTAGGTCCTCAGCCAGCCAGGATACATGTTTGTTTGTTTTATGTTCTTTGCCTTTTTCTCCATGAGGAGCTTAACATTCAAGGGCCTGACCACTGTGGGGTGGAGGTGTAATGTGGAAGAGGGTGGGAAGATAAACTTTCCAAGAGCCTACTATGTGCTGGCCCTGTTCCAGACTCTTAAATTATAATCTGAAGAGGATGGCTTTTCTTGCTTACCCTCTAGAGTTGAAGAAACTGAGGTCTGACAGTTGTCCATAGCAACACAGAGAGTGAGACTTGAACCCAGGTCTGTCTGGGCAGATACAAGCACTTCCTTGATGTCCAGAAAGTACAAGGACATCCTCTCTCCAGATCCCAGGGTCTTCCACAGAAGGTAGCCCTGAGATGTGGTCACTTATATCTACAGGATCCTCAGGACCCATGGATCTGAGCAACAGTCTTGATGAGACAGGCTTCTGGGAGTCCAGCAGAGAGTTCCTGGGTAACCCTGTTCCTGATGCCTCTGTCCCTGCAGGGATCTCTAGTAGACTCCAGCTGCCCACAGGGCAGAACAGGTCCTGGAGCCCTCTGTGCCCCATGAACCCACTACCCCTTGGCCACTTCCAGGGGAGCAGCCCCATCTCACATAAATCCTTCAAATGCTAATAAAATGCTTACCAACAGTGCAGCTGTGGGTCAGCTGTGTGGCCTAAGGGCAAGTTCCTTAACCTCTCTGGACCTCAGTTTTCTGCTATATATAACCAAGGTAAGGGTGNACTGGCATTGGGGGTGCAGTGGGAACTAAATGAAGAAAGGCCTTCTCTGACACACACTGGCATTGATAAAGTCTGAGTCTGTTGTTAACAGTCTGGTTATTCTTACTTCTCAGCCTGAAGCACAGGACCATGAATCCCTACCATCCTCATCCCCTGTGTTATAGGTGGAACACCGAAGGGCAGTCACAGGTGATGTCTAGGGTCACACAGACTCTGAGATTTAACACTCAGCTCTACACTGTCCTCCCCAGCCCACTGCAACCTGTCCCCACCTGAGGCCCCTCTTCTTCTCCAAGGGCCTATACCTGTGCCAGGGATGGGACCAGTGGAAGCCAGGGTTCAGAGCTGACTTAGCCTAGACCAGAGCCAGGTCCAGGCTTTGCCCTCAGCCCTCAGGCCCAGCCTGCAGCAGAGGTGTGAACGCATTCTCTCTCTCTCTCTCTCTCTCTCTCTCTCTCTCTCTCTCTCTCTCTGCGGGCCTGCCCCAACTACAGCAGAGTCCCATAGTCTGAACAGGGAGGAAAGAAAAGCTCTTTGGGGACACCTCCCTTAGGGGAGGGGTGGGGATGAGAAGCTCAGAAAAGTGAAGACACTAAAAGGAGCCCTTGAACAAAGACAGTGAGGGTGGGAGAGGGCAGGTGTGGGCAAATAGGACAGAGATGATGGGAGAGACACGAGGATAGCCATCAGGGCAGGGAGAAGGACGAGGGAGAGGGGGAGACCCCCAGGGGACCAGACAAAGAGCACTGGGGTGGAGAGAGAGGAAGGTATCCAGAACACAGGGAGATGGGGCCCCAGAGAAGGATGCAGAGAAACGAACAACTGACAAGTGCCTAGGGAAGAGACCCAGATTCTAGGCCCCAGGAGGAATGCCACAGAGACACCCCAAGCACCCAGACAAAAGCAAGCTAGGAGACAGGGGGACCACGGGTAGAGAGGGAGCCTCCCCCAGTGGCTCCCTTGGCATCCCACAGCAGACTCTGTTCGGTACCTTTGGGCCTCCGCCTCACCACGCCCAGCCGCCACTTGAGTGACACCGCCAGCATCACTACTGCCCGCCGTGCGTCCCAGGCCCGGAGCCCTGCAGCCGCCCGCAGTCTCAGAGCCCAGAGCCCGCGCCTCTGCGCTGCGCCCCAGCCGCCTGACTGGTGGAGGCTGGGCGCTCCTGGCCTCCTCCCTTCCCGAGTTGCTAAAATAGATAATCCTCCCCAGAGCCGGCAGCAAGGCCCTTCCTCCACAGCAAGCGGGGCGCCAGAGCAGATCTATCTTCCCAAGTTCTGGCATGGAGAATCTATATTCAGCACCCCCATCCTCTACTTCTTCCCGCCAAAAGTGCTGCCTAGCACACCCCAGTTTCTGCTCAGCTCCACCAGCCTCCTCCCCTCTTCCTCTGCCAGTTGTTGGGTGGGTCCCTCCATCTAGAACTGCTCTGTGAAACTTCTCTGCATGAGACTACTTGCTTGGCCTTCAGATGCCCATCATAGCTAGCTAGCTAGCTGCTGAAAGGGCTGGCCTGCTGTGCCACAGCACAGATCACTGGCAACATGTCCCAAAACCTAGGTGGGTGCCTGAATTGATGGGGCAGGAGTCCACAGGCCAGGTATTTGAAAAGAGCTCAGTAAACACATCATACTTCCTTTCCCATTGGCTGGGCAGGCAGCATTGCCCTTGGGGAGACTGAGGCAGAGGAGCAGCTACTTGCTTAGGGTCAGAGCAGGCATGTGGCAGAAAGGGATTCCTGCCCTCTCCTCTAAGCTGGCTGCTTAGGCTCCCTCCTNATTTTTTAAACCTCTAAGCCCCCTAGGATGGTTCAGGGCCCAGACTACACTCTCAGGAGCAGCCTGGAGGACTGCTNGGGAGTCAGGGATGCAGAAGAAATCTGCTTCAGAGCCAGCAGCAGTGAGGCCTTGATCCAGGTAGTATGAGGTCTGTCCCATGGCTCTGTAGTGGTCCTCCCACTAGGCCTGGATACCCAGGCTGCCCAAGGGCTGCTGCATTCCTGCCAGTAGCCCACACAGTAGATGGAGTGGAGGCCACTGTGGGGTAAATAGAGCGAGTGATGAATGAAAAGCCCAGGAAAGAAGGGTCCCAGAGGTCTCCCAGAAGGCCGATTCCTCATGGGCTGTCTGGGTTCTTCCTGGCTTCAACTGGAAGCAGGCTCTCGGCTGATTGTCTCTGGGAGTACAGCAAAAGCACTGGTGTGTGTGTGGGGGGCAGAGGTCTGGGAGGCCTGAGGTCCTGGGTTCCTTATCCAACTCCATGGGAGATTTTGTTCTTCTATCTTTGGGGTGTGTATGGTGGAGCCCCAGACGCGAACAAGCCCAGGGAGCTAAAGGTGGGCACTTGCGCGAGACTGCTTGGTTNTTCCTGCCACTGCCCCTCTCATACTCCTCAACCCACAGAACTGAGAGGCCTTGGCTCTTCCTGGACAACAAGGCTCTGATTTTGCCATCCAAACAGCAAGGGGAGAGATAAGAGAACTCAAGTGNAAGGAACATGTAAGACCTAGGGTAAAGCCCCTNGTGAGGAGTGATAAGTTTAGAGTAAGATAAGCAGTAGAGTGATGTAAATCAACTATGTGTGGAAGTAGTGATAAGGTTAACAGAAATGAGTATAAAAGACGAAGCCTCAGAGACAAGACAGAGCTCGTCAGACCCCAGATGCAAGACGACTCTCCTCTGCCGGAGANGTGAGATCCTGCCCTCAGCTCAGACGAGGCTGACCCCAGGAAGGCTGGCCCAAGATCCAGAGGAACATACATGGCGAGTCCAGGAAGGTATCCCCGCTTCCACTTGGAAGACGGGGCAAATATTGTATTTCTAATTGTAACCTTAATTGTGTGAATAAATAAGTGTTATACCAAGTCAGAATCAAGAGTGATTATTCCTCCNCCGTAACTGGGGTATGTGCTCGTCACATCACGCCTTTGGAGATGAGCAGATCTGAGCTCAAACCAGCTCAATGTAACCCTCTGAGCCCGTTTTCCCATCTGACTAACAGGGCTAAGACTGCCTCTGAAGTGGGCTGCAGGTGCAGTGCGCACAGTTNAGTCTGACATACAGGAGCTCCACAGCCAGTAAGTGGCAGCCGGTAGCATGATTATTCTACACGGAGCCCATCCCTATGTGCAAACCACAATGGAAGTCAAGGCAGGGGAATCAATAGCCTGTTGCCTCCCACAACCTATCTCATTTCATCTTCACAGTGCCCCCAGGAGGGTCTGAGGAGCATTCCCCTTTTACAAAGGAGGAGACTGAGGCTAGGAGAGGTGCAGGACTCCACCAGGGTCACACAGCATGCAAGTGATAGAACAAGNTCTCAGATCTTAGCCCTAAGACTAGGTCAACTGTCACAACTGGGACAAAGAAGTGGCCTTTGTCAAAAGCCCTATTGTGTGCCGTGTGTCCTGTCAGCTCAGTACAGGTACAAGAGGCTGCTTGATATACAAACTATCAGGTAACAGAGCTGAGACCAGAGTCCAGGGTAAGAAGTCTGGCCAAGGACCAGGCCACAATCTACCCTTGCTGACTGTNTGCCAGCTGATAGTGGCAGTTAGAAACCACAGCAAATCATTAGGACCCAGAGAGTGCTGAGGGCAGGATTCAAACACAGGACTGACTAACTCCCCTTAGCATACAAGCTTTACAGATCTCAAAAGACAGGTAGAAAGAAGGGAAAGATCACGAAAGGATCCAAGCCAGCCTCTGCCAGCCATTCTGNTTCCTCCAGNTCTGCCTCAGC
Source organism: Neotoma lepida (assembly GCA_001675575.1). Lineage (NCBI taxonomy): Eukaryota > Metazoa > Chordata > Mammalia > Rodentia > Cricetidae > Neotoma > Neotoma lepida. Next base: position 376,131 of record LZPO01055088.1, on the reverse strand, counting down.
CTCACAAAGCCCTCAAGGCCCAGAGGCCCCTGCCACCNCCACCTGCTTCCAAAAACAAATTAGCATCTCATCAGAGATGCCTTTAATCTTCTTGGCCTTTCCTTCCCCACAGNCCNAGTGGTGACATTTCTGCCACCTAGCTCTGCTGATATAAATAAGACCCAAGGCTGGGTCTGTGGAGGCAGCAAGGGNTGGGGGACCCTCTGCGNAACTCCCTCAGGCTGGGGGAGGGCGAGCATGTGGGCCATCCGTCAGTCCCATCCTCTTTCTCATTCAACAAATATTTATTAGGCATCATGTGTGTGCTCCCTCAGAGGCCCAGCAGTGAACAAAATCAAGGTTTTCTGGTGNTGATGTTCTAGTGAGGAGAAAGAATAACAGCGTAATAAATAAGTAAATAGTGTAACAGAAGNTGAAACAGAGCAAGGAGAAGGGTATCCCTGTACAGTTTGTGTTGTCTCCCGGAAACCAGACTGTGGACTCGCAATAGCTTCTACAGGCTGAAAGGGCTCCCAGGGCTGACCTAAGGCTGGGCTAGGGAGGACAAGTTGAATATCTTTCCTNGGTTCCAGCGATTNAGGAAGTGNANAAAGTCTGAGTGGGGAAGGTAGGAAGGCCACCAAGGCTTGGCACCAGGCATCCGCNGGCCAAGTCTGGGACAGTTGGAACAACAAAGNAGAAGAAAGACTGGAAANCTGTAAGCTGCCATGCATGNACAACGATGTCCCAAAGAAGGGGAAAGAGTCACAAACCCTCCCAGGTCACTTGGGACAAATGCTGGTATAGAATGAGACAGCAACCTCGACTTTTGTTCCCAGCAAGATGTATTTTAGGAGATGTCATAGGGAGGAACCAGAGCAAGCAGGTGTGGCAAAGACCAATTGGGATGATGGGAAGTCAGGGGAATCTTGGGGATATGAGACGGGAGTGAAAGTCCTTCACTCAATCTGGTTGAGGCCTCTGCCAGCAGCAAAGCAGAAATTCCAGCATAGCTAACAACTGCTTAAGGCTTTTCTCCCTTCTTGGCCATGAACCTGCAATTT
>LZPO01055088.1:315502-338339 GCA_001675575.1 Neotoma lepida | reverse complement strand
GGGGAGGGGCAGCCTGGAGGTGCCGCGTCGCAGCGCTGCGGCAGGGGAATCCGGTCAGGGACCCTCATCCGCGCCAGTCTCTTTGTAACTTGGGCGGCTGCGGGCTCCGGGTGCGCGCAGCGTCGCAGGCCGGGAGTGCGCAGGAAAGTTGGGCGCCGAGCTCTGAGGGATCGGGGTCCCTGCACTCCAGGCCCCGCGGGCGGCGCGGAGGAGGAGGCACGTGGCAGCTAATGGCCCGGCTCCGCTGCGGCTGTGCGCACCGCGGTCTTGTCGAGCCCTGTGCAAAGCGCGCGTCCCGCGGTGACCCTCCGGCCCCAGGGACGTCCGGCCCCTCCGCACCCGCGTCCTACCTTCGTCCGGCAGCCGCTGCAGGCAGAACGCGAGGTTCCTGCGCCAGCCCCGCATCCCCGCAGCCACCGGGCGGCTCCACCCGGCCTTGCCCCCGCCGGGCCGGGCGCAGCGCAGCGCTCCGGAGGCCGCGGGCCCAGCGCGCGGGGCATGGGCGGCTGGCTCCGTAGATGCCGCCGGCTCTGCTCCGACTCCCGCGCCCGCCCGCGGCTGAGCAGCGGCTCCCCGAGAGCGCGCGCTTTCCCGGCGGGGGCGGGGCGGGGCGGCGCGGCGCGGGAGTCGGGCGGGAGGGGCGCCCGGAGGAGGAGGGCCTCGCACCCGCAACCTGCCAGCGACGGCCTTCCGCCCCAGCGCTCTGCACTCAAGGATTCATGAATGAACGAATGCGTGGGGGAATNCATGCATATGCGCATGGATGAATGAATGAATGAGTGAATGAATGACTAGATCAGTAACTAAAGGAATGAATAGATGAACGCAAGGATGAATGAATGATTGCATCATGAACAAATGGATTAAAGAGTAAATGAATGACTTCGCATGGACGANTANATGTATGCATGNGTGAGGAATGAATGGGTTAGTAAGAAATGAATCGGGTGAATGAATGAATGAATAGGTGGGTGAATAAATGAACAAGTAGATAGTAGACTAAAGGGGTGTAAATAAGTGACTGACTGAATAAATGAATGAGGTCATAAAATAATCAATGAGGAAATTAATGAAGGGAATAAGTGGTTGAGTGCTAAATAAATCAATGTCCTCCAGCCTTNCTTCTGACAGACAAAAGTCATCCAGGACACTGCCCTGAGGCCAGGCTCCCTCCTGCTCTAGAAGGAAGCNTGAGGCTTGCATGTTGCAGGTAAGGCCAGAGAAGCTCAGGAAGGGTTGAGTTTGTCTGAAGAAGCTTGCAAAGGCTGAATCTGGGGGATGGAGTGGGAGGGTGTCTGCTGGGTTTGACTCTGTACCTAGAGATGGTTCCACCCAGCCAAGTTGGCAGCCCTTGAGCTCAGCCGATCTCAGCTCTGAGGAACAGTTTAGAATAGTCAGGTGTGTGTCCTCAGTGGTGCTGAAAGGTACAAGAAGGTCTCTCTGGTCAGTAGAAAGGGGCCTGTACAGAGCAGCCTATCCCAGTGAGTGATGGGGAAGTAAGCAACCTCTACCTGGAGCCTAGGTCTGTCAGAGCTTAATTGTGTGGTCTGTGGGGAAATGGCTAATCTCTCTGAGCCTCCTCTGAGCCTCCCCTCTCTCTGAACCTACAAATCTGAGAACACCATAATGTCCCAGAAGTCAAGGCAGGCTGGAGCAGGAGCTTGTGTTCTAGAAGGGAACTCCACAGTAGAACCNGGAACTTGATCCTGTCAACCCAGCCATTTGAACTTTGGCCTTCAAAAGTATTGCCTTTGAAATAAGAGCACGATGTCTGATCCTCAACCTTTGTGCATGGCTGCTGTAATTGGCCAGTTTAGCAAATGAAGATACTAGGGTTCAGAAAGGTTAAGCACACTGCCCAAGGCCACACAGCCAGGAGCTAACAGAACTGACATTTAAATCCAGGTCTGCTCAGCCCCAAGTCACCCCAGTCAAGCACAACCCACAAAGTCTGACATACACGCTTGTCATTTACTTGTGCTCCTAACAACCCTTGATGGATCTCATCACAGCCTGGTATTCATTTTGAACNATTAATCACTTCAGTCAGTAGGCCTGAGGCAGAGTCAGGGAGGGGCAGATCAGCCAGACTCAAGTTTGCAAAGTGAACTCCAGAGCTAGGCCTAATGGTGTATATCCTACCTGGGAGTGAGTATCCCCAGGTAGCTGTGTACCCAAGAGGGGAGTGAGTCTCCCTGCAGTGGGACAGCGGTTTCTTCTATCTATGCCAAAGTGCCAAGGAGGATGGGTTAGATGCCCATGCCCAGACAGGGTCCCCAGAAGAGGTCAGTTACACTCAGGTTGTTGCAGAGTTGGCAGTGGCAGGATGCAGAAACAGCCTGTGTGGGAAGGGTCTTCAGTGACATATTGATGCTGAATAGGTCACTGAGTGTCATATACAACAGCCATTTCAGCATGGTTGTGAATTCTGTACAGGAATTTGGGCACAGAGGATATATAACAATTCTTCGAAGGTATAAAAGGTGGGACAGGGTGCAAAGTGGATGACAACTGGGATCCTCTGGAGACTTCCCTTGCTGGTTCCTGGCATCTGCAACTTGAGTGGGAACAGGTCCTTGAAGGTGGCTTGAGAAAGGACTGACCCCTCCCCAGGGAGACGGGCTAGTCAGCTTTCTGTTACTCCAATACAGCTGAAGTCTTCAACTTTTCAAGAGAAAATGTTGGTTCTGACTCACAGGTTTGTAAGGTTCAGTCATGATCATCTGGCCAGGCTGTTTTGGGCCTGTGGTGGCACACATCTTAGCAGGAACTCTCAAGGCCAGGAAGGAAGAGAGTGAAAGGTAGGAAGCAGGACCCAGATTAGCACCTACTAATGCTTCTAATGATCTGAAAACCTCTGGATTCCACCCCTTTGAAGTCTTTCACTCCCCATGAATGCCATCCTGGGGACCAAGCCTTTAAAATGTGGGTCGTGGTGGTGGTGGGGGTCACTCAAGATTCAAATGACAGCAGGATGATAACACACAGATCGCCCCTGAGTTAGGATGGGCTGACTCAGGACTCCTTGACTTGGTGATGCTGTAAAAATGACATATATTATTCTGTAAAAAGAGTAATCTATTTTGTTCTTTGCTCTAGACAACCACACANGATAAGGTACTGAGTTCTCATCAGTCCCAACCATAACAGGAATGACCTGACATCTGCATCGAGCTGCAGCTGAGCTATGATGGCCAGGGGTGTTCCAGGAGCTCTTAACCTAGGATACTTTTGACATACAGTGGGTTTCTGTGACTAGAACCCCACTGCAATGGGCAGAGTAATGGGGGCAGGAAGAACAGCAGCCCAGGACACCCAGAAACATCTCAGTCCTTGGGGTTATGACATAAGTTGCACTCAGAGGAACAGAAATGCAAGGAAAAGTAATGGGGCAATGTGCTTCCTGTCCTCCAAACAGGGACATGGCCTNTGGTGACTTTCCAATTTGGCCTCAGTCCTCTCCTCTCTAAAAGAGGGGTAAACTTATCCCTGCCTGCAGGGGTTGGCATGAGGGTTGAGTGAGTTCACATGAATAAAGCATCTGCTGTCAGCCTCTTAGAGAAGGCACTATGGAAGTGTGAGGTACCCAGAAGAACAGTAGCCACAGGGAGAAGGTTGTCAGGGGCCAGCTGATCAAAAAGACTGTTTAGATGGCTGTTACCACCTCAGTGGCACTACAATGTGTCCAGCCCAGACAGCTGGCATGCCTGCTACATGGTGTGCATCTCCATCCTACATAACCTAGGCTTCTGAGCAGATAGGTCCCAGCATGTCNCTGTCAGAAGGCTCGTGACAGCTTCATGACCTGCTGCAGACAGGGACCGGACTCAGCCAAGGTCACTTCCAAGAGAGCACAGACCCTGGGCCCAGACTGGCTTCCAGGCCTTCCAGCCAGGGTTCTCTGGGGAGACAAGGGAGGGACTTGGCTCTGGGTGGCCAGGGGCAGGTACTCTAGAGCTCCAAACACTGACTGCAGTTTGGGAATATGTCACCCTTTGGTGGGGGTAGACAAAATTGGGCCTGATGACGGGGCGGGGGGAGGGGGAGGACAAAACACTGGGACAGAGGAAGACACTGTTGCTAGTTATCTATTTTAATGTAAAAATNGAACAGGAAGATTTCCTTGTATTTGACATGAATTGACAACAGCATATGTGTTCAATTTATAACCATGTGCGTATTTTGGGGTGTGCACTTCCAAACCATTTTGCCCACAAAAGACCCAGAAGTTCAGAGAACCCTGGGCAAAAGCAATCACCGTGCACAGGCCGGCCCTCTGGGTGGGTATACTTGCAGTCAGCACTAACAGTTGCTCTGCAATTACTGCAGGACCCAGCAGGCTCCAAGCAGCCTTTGTGCTCTCACTGCAGCTCCTGTACAAGGCACCACATGGAACTGAGTGTGGCCCGGCCTCCCCATTGTTCCTAGCTGTTCTTCATTTTTTCCTGATGCTTGCTACCACACAGTTGGTGTTCTACATGCTTATGTGCCCTTTGCCTTCTGAAACATAACCCAGAGCTTTCTGTTGGTCTAACCGGGGACAGTGCTGAGCACTCAAAAGAGCAAAGGCTTTGCAGCCACATAACCAGAGCCCAAATCCCACATCATCATCTCATACATTGATTATGTGGATGCTTATTGAGCACCTACTAAGTGTGAGCCACCATATTCCATGCTAGAGTACATCAGTGACTGGACCNAAGTTTTTGCTCTCATGAGCTAGCTTACTGACAGATCAGCTAGCCTGCTACCCAGCCCCAGACAAATCACTGCACCTCTTTGAACCTCAGTTTATCCACCTTGGAAGGAGAGCTCATAGCTCCCTCTTTCCCAGCCTTGCAGTATGGCTCTGACAAAAGTATGTAAGGGGTTGGGAACATTTGCAGAGGCATCCCGTGTGCCCAGATCCAGAAAGAACTGTTGTGGGATATTTGATCACACTGTGTGAAGATGTGTCGCTGTTTTACCTCACCTGCCTAAGGCACCTTCTGATTGGTTTAATAAAGAGCTGAATGTCCAATAGCTAGGCAGGAGAGGATAGGCAGGACTTCCAGGCATAGATAGGAACTCTGGGAAGAATCTGAGAGGCGGGGGATTTGCCAGCCAGACATGGAAGAAGTCAGATGTACAATACTGAGGAGAGGTAAAGAGCTACGTGGTAGAATGTAGATTAATATAAATGGGTTAATTTAAGTTTTAAGAGCTAATTGGGAGCAAGCCTAAGCTAAGGCCAAGCTTTCATAATTAATAAAAAGTCTCCATGTCATTATTTAGGAGCTGGTAGTTCAAAAAAGACCTGCTACGAAAAACTTCATTCTAAGCCTGGTTTCTGCAGCTATTGACAAGTACAGATGATGAAGGGGCAGGCGTTCATCCAAGGCCATACAGTTTACAGGTGTGTGGAGTAAGAATTAACCCCGTCAATGGAAGGCTCTCTATACTATCCAGCCAGGGATAAAGAAGCCCGTGATATTCTGGCGTGGAGGGGAAGTTCTCTGGCCCCAGAAACTATGCTTTACCCTGCTAGCCACAAAGGCTAGAAGCTTAGTCCTCTCCTCAGCCTTCATTATCACGTGTTCACCAGGGGAAATGGACTCCAGGTATCTGGTAAAAACAGTGGCATCTAGTGGAACAAAGGCTCGGAGTCCCAGTCATCTCAGCACTTACAGATTGTGTGTGTGTGTGTGTGTGTGTGTGTGTGTGTGTGTGTGTGTGTTCAAATACACAAGCCTGTGGAGGTCCGAGGTCAACTTCGAGTATTGTTCCCTGACAGCTGTTCACCTTGTTTTTGAAATAAAGTTTCTCAGTGAGACTTGAGGCTCTCTGAGTAGGCTAAGTCGGTTGGCCAGTGAGCTCCAGGGAGCTGCTTCTTTCTGCCTCCCCAATGCTGGAATTATAAGCAAACACCACCCACATCCAGCTTTACTATATGATTGACTGGGAATTGAGCTCCGGTCCTCATGCTTGTGTTCATAGGCACTTGACTGACTGAGCCATCTTCCCAGCCCCAAGACTTCTATTCTTTGAACACAATATGGCTGCAGTTATCCAGAGCAGGCCTGATGCAGGGTGGAGTGAGGGGAAGAGAACAGAGGAAACTAGCTTCCCTCTTCTCAGCCATGTAGTTCAGNCTTGGCTATCACTTGCCTCAGCCAGACAACAGCCTGAGTGCCCTTCTCANTATCCTAGAGACCATTTAGGGAGCATGTTCCTAGAGGGCTCTGGGTTCCGATCTTTTTAATGTGGTTTGAATAAGTGTCCCCCAAAGGTCCAAGTGTTTAAATACATGGCTGCTGGCCCACGGAGCTGGGGGGAGGTGGTAGAACCTTTAAGAAGTAAGGCTTGATGGGAGGAAGTAAGGTCACTGGGACAGGCCCTTCCAGGGAATGTCAGAACACGGTCTCTTCTTTCTGCTCCACCTCCTCCTGGCCAACTCTTTGCCTCCTGGGTCCCACCCTGATAAACCAAGGGTGTTTTTGTTGTTTATTTGTTTGTTTTTGAGATAAGGTCTCACTGTGTAGCCCTGGCTGGCTGGGAACTTGCTTTGTAGCCCAGGCTGGCTTTGAATTCACAGAGATTCACCTGCTTCTACCTCCACAGTTATGGGATTAAACATATGCACCACCATGCCTATCCCACCATGAAAAGCTGTACCATCCAAGCCTAAAGCAACAGAGTCAAGGGACCATGGGCTGAAAGCTTCAAACTGTGAGCCAGAGTAAACCTTTTAAGCCAGGCTCAGTGCCATGCACAGAGGGAACATGGGCGGTGTCCGACATGTCATCAGCCTTCAGAAGGGTGTCTGTAATCACTGATATAAGCAATTATTTGTTCAGGTTTAGAAGTGTCTCCATCTGTCACCAAAGGGGTTTCAGGACTAGTGGGCTCACCCTGGCTTCAGGAGCTCCTTCTGGAAGACCNACTTGCTTCTGACTATAAGAAAGTAGTTTATGCATATGTTAGGGAGGGGCTTCAAAGGCATCCAGNACCAAGAGAAGAGAGATATGCCACAGGTTTTTGGTCATTTGCCTGGTATTAGCAGCATAGAGCAAAATGGAAGAGCCAGACACATTCTAAATAGTTTTTTGGGACTGGAGATATAGAAGCTGATGTCCAAGATCAAAGCCAACAGAGAAAGGACCCCAAAGAGAAGAAAGTATGTATGAATGAACTGTTGTTCCTTCCAGGTGTTTGCCAGTTCTGAAATCTTGTAGGAAAAGGGGACAAAAAAAATAGAAATCTCCTCAAAAAGCAGCAGGAATGCCAGGCATGGTGGTTTAAGCCTCTAAGGCCAGCCTTGGAGATGAAGAGGCAGGAGCATTGCACGTTTGAGGCCAACCTCAGCTAAATAATGAGACCCTGTCTCAGAAAAACCAAGGGCTGGGGGTGTGACTCAATAGTAGTACAAGTTTCTAGCATGTAAAATGCCCTGAGTCTGATTGCATATCCATCACCCCCTAAAAAAGCAGTAGGGAATGACTTTTAACCTCATTACCCTTAGGAGACAAAAGCAGAGGGCACACCCCAGTAAGGAGGTGAGGCCTTACTAGTTAGTAAGTATGCNAGGCTTTCAGTTGGGACCACTAGATATTTATGACCCAGGAATCGGGGGGAACTAAGGAAGACCAAACTGATAGCAATTTCAGCCCAGACTCAAGTCAGTTCAGTTTTTAATTAATCAACTAATTTATGTTTGATAGGATCTCACTTTGTAGCTCTAGCTGGCTTTAACTTGCTATGTAGAGCTAGCTGGCCTTGAACTCATAGCGCTCCACCCTGGTTCTGCTGCCAGAGTGCTGGGATCAAAGACATACAGCACCATGCTTTATGCAATGCACTTTTTAATTTGAATAGAGTGATATGTCCTTGGTGTGTCTATAGTCACAGGAAATGGCACCCTTCTCTGGAGCTTCAGTGTTTCATGCACAATATCTGATTTTCATTTTAAAAACAATTTTTTGACAGCTGTACCAGTCAGCAGACAAGATGGGAAGAGAAAAACAAACATAAAAAGCAGTAGAAACAGACCAAGAGGCTAAGTATTGTCACTATAGACAATGCTATCAAGCACAGGCTTGGAAATGGACGACGGCAATGCATTCTAGAGACTGCGACAGGGTGGGGAATTTCATCAGANAACCAGGATCTATAAGAAGTCATCAATGCAGATTCAAGAACCAAAAAAATGTTCAAATCCCCTGACATCAAGAATCCAATCCATGAGCTTACAGATTAATAAACGTATCTTCAGAAGATTAGTGGATGGGGAGACAGTTCTTCACTAGATATATAGAGAACTGTTTATGTATAAGGAACTAATGAAAAACACAGAAATGAAACCTGGGGTCCAGGAAAAACATCTACTATCCATGTGACTGATCCCAGGAGGGAAAAAGAAATAAAATGGAACAGAACCAGTATTTTTCATAATGACCGATAAAATTCTAAAATCAGTAAGGAAAATAGACACCAACTTTTTTTTAAAAAGATTTCATTGATTTNTTATGTATACAGAAGAGCGCCAAGTCTCATTACAGATGGTTGTGAGCCACCATGTGGTTGCTGGGAATTGAATTCAGGACCTCTTGAAGAGCAGTTAGTGCTCTTAACCTCTGAGCCATCTCTCCAGCCCTAGACATCAACTTTTTAAAAATTTATTTTTATTTTATGTGCACTGGTGTTTTGCCTGCATGTATGTCTGTGTGAAGGTGTCAGGTCTTGGAGTTATAGACAGTTGTTAGCTGCCATGTGGGTGCTGGGAATTGAACCTGGGTTCTCTGGAAGAGCAGTCAGTCGGTGCTCTTAACTGCTGAGCCATCTCTCCAGCCCCCTAGACATCAACTTTTAAGCAGGATAAATTGAAGAGAAATCATATTTAAACATATAAGAATAAAATTCCTAAAATTCAAAACCAAAGTAGGCACAAAAGAAACATCCTCGTACTCGTGTGTAGAATCTGCAAAATGAAGACCACAGAAGCAGAGGCTAGACCGGTAGGTGCTGTGGTCTGAAGACCACAGAAGCAGAGGCTAGACCGGTAGGTGCTGTGGTCTGAAGACCACAGAAGCAGAGGCTAGACCGGTAGGTGCTGTGGTCTGAAGANCACAGAAGCAGAGGCTAGACCGGTAGGTGCTNTGGTCTGAAGANCACAGAAGCAGAGGCTAGACCGGTAGGTGCTATGGTCTGAAGATCACAGAAGCAGAGGCTAGACCGGTAGGTACTGTGGTCTGGGATGTCAGGCCTGGGGGATCTTGGTTAAAAGAGACAGATTGGGAGCTGGAGAGATGGCTTGGCAGTTAAGAGCACTGGATGCTCTTGCAGAGAACCTAGATTCAATTCCCAGGACCCACAAGGCAGCTCACAACTGTCTGTAACTCCAGTTCCAGGGGTTCTGACGCCCTCTTCTGGTCTTCTCTGGCATTGCATGCATGTGGTGCACAGACATATGCAGGCAAAACACTCATGCACATAAAAGTAAAGTTGTTTTTTTTTTAAAGAGACAAAATTTTAATCAAATAGAGGAACAAATTTAAGACTTCAATTGCAGGGTGATTATAGATAACAATGTATTGTATATTTGTATATTTGTATATTGTATATTTGAAAAATCATGTCAAGCATGGTATACCTTTAATTCCAGAAATCAGGAGGCAGAGGCGGGCCGGTCACTGTGAGTTTGAGGTCAGCCTGGTCTACATAGCAAATTCTAGGCCAGCCAGGGATACACAGGGTGACCCTGTCTCAAACATAAAAAAATGTTATATGTTTTCTGGAATTCATACTCATGACAGCAATGGGAAAAGTTTAAATGAAACTAAAATTTAAGTCCAGGACTCTAGCATTGTTCAAAATATGAAAAAGTACAAATTTGCATTGGATTCTAATGAATCAGAGGGAGACTGTAATATTAAGATAGCAACTAAGGTAGCAAACAATGTGTAGTCGATGTCCTAACACAGGACACACGAAGCAGTAACAGTTACTTCTTCTTAATTCCTCTCAGATAAGGAAAGAAAAGAGAGGAAGCAAGCAAGATAGGCAGGANTGACAAACATCAAGCAGGTAAGTATAAAATGGAATTAGTTTAGTGAATATTTTAAGTACTTAGAGCAAGGAGTGGGCTTGGTAATAAAAGCAGAGTCTCTTCTCCATGCAAAATAGTAAGAATATACAGATGANAGGGTTGGGGAGATGGCTCAATGGATAGAGAGCCCGCTGTGTGTGCCTAAGACCAGAGGTGGGGTCCCCAGCACCCACGTAAAAACTTGGCATGGCAACATGCACCTGTAGCCCCAGCTCTGGTAGGGCTGGGACAGGCATGTTCTCTAGCCTAGCCTAGTGAGCTTTAGGTTCAGGGAGAAATCCTGTCACAAAAAAATAAGGTGGAGAGTGATTGAGGAAGACATTCTTGTGTTAATCCCAGTCTCCACATAAACCTGCATGGGCAGGCAGACCAGTACACACATGTGCACAGACCAAATACATACAAAAAAATGGAGACACACACACACACACACACACACACACACACACAGAGAGAGAGATTCAGTAATATGCTGCTGCCATTGGAGTGAGGCTTCCTGATGAAAATGGCTTTGAGCTGAGCTTTTAAAGACAGGCAAGATTTTCACAAGAGAAAAAGCAAGCCCATAGGAAACACGGACTGGTAGGTAGTGTGTGGTGGTTTGAATGTAATTGGCCCCCATAGACTCATAGGGAGTGACAGGAGTAGCCTTGTTGGAAGAAGTGTATCTCTGTTCACTTCCTGCTGCCTGTGGATCAAGATGTAGAACTCTCAGCTCCTTCTCCAGCACCATGTCTGCCTGCACGCTGCCATATTCCCCACCATGGTGATAATGGACTGAACCTCTGAAACTGTAAGCCAGCCCCAATTAAATGCTTTCCTTTATATGAGTTGCCGTGGTCATAGTGTCTCTTCACCGCAATAGAAACCCTAAGACATAATGGCAGTGAGGAATGAAGAGTATGGTTGAACAACGTATTTATGTATGCAAATTATGAAGGAAAAAGAATAATGGAGACTCTAGGATTATTAAGCTTCAAAATCATGAAAGCAAATATTTAAGAGACATGGATTCATCTAGTTCATTAGCTCACAGTTTGAGGGTACAGCTAGGAAGTCACNGAAATAGGAACTTGAAGTGGCTGATCACACTGCACCCAGAGTCAAGAAACAGATAAATAGCTGGGCGGTCGTGGCGCACGCCTTTAATCCCAGCACTCAGGAGGCAGAGGCAGGTGGATCTCTGTGAGTTCGAGGCCAGCCTGGGCTACCGAGTGAGTTCCAGGAAAGGCGCAAAGCTACACAGAGAAACCCTGTCTCGAAGAAAAAAAAAAAAAAGAAAGAAAGAAACAGATAAATATAAACACTGGTATTCAGCTCACTTCTTTCTTTTTGATTCAGCCCAGGATTCCAGCCCATGTTCCCTTTTGATGGAGCAGGAAGTATGTCTCCCTAGTAATCCTAAATCCAGTCAAATTGACAATAGAGATTAATCATCACAGTGGGAAAGGCATGGTGGCTGCAGGAGCTGGGTCCATGGCAACAAGAGGGGGAGGATGCTTGCTCACATCTTAGCAGATCAAGAAGCTGAAAACTGGGGAAGCAGAGCCAGACTATAAGCCTCAAGACCTGACTGCAAAGTGCTACAGCTGCCTGCTAGGACCCATGTCCCCAAGATCCACAGCCACTCCAGACACTGCCACTATCAGCCTGGTGTGGTGGCACANACCTGTGATCCCAGAACTTGGGAGGTAGAAGCAAGCGATAAAGGTCATCCTCAGCTACATATGGATTTTTGAGGCTAGCCTGGGCTATGTAAGACCCTGTCTCAAAGATCAAAAACAAAACAGAACAGTACCCCCAGCTTGGAACCAAGTGTCCCAACACATGAGCCTTTGAGGGACATGTCACACTCAAACTCTAACAGACTATAACACAATTGATATGGGGTGTGGAGCCCTCATCCTGTGGCTTTTGGGGAGGTTAGACTGGAAGCAGCAGGAGCAGAAGCAAGGGACCAATCAGGGGCTGATGTGATGTCTAGGGAGATGGCTGGAGAGGAACAAGTGCATCCAGGTACCATGTATGATGTGGTCATTTTCCAGGATAGACAAGGGACTCCATGGGAGCACATGCTTTGTGAAGGGGAGACCCATGGAAGGGATCTGCAGTGTACCCAGCTGCGCCCCCTGCCTGCACAGTATGGTAGTTACGGGGCAGAAAAAGAGAAGGGGCGCAAAAGTTTTCCCCTTTTTGGCCTCTAAGTTGGGCGTTGCTGGCTGCATGCAGCTAAGGAAAGAAGGTGAATTGTAACTTAAAGAATGTCAGGCTAAAGGTAAGTGTCTCTTATAGCCAGCCATCAGAGGGGTCCGTAGGGTGGTGAGGGCACTTGGAAGGCAGAGGCAGGTGTGTATCTCTGTGAATTTGAGGCCAGTCTTGTCTACATAATGTGTTCCAGGACAGCCAAGACTACACAGTGAGACCCTGTTAAAAAAAAAAAATCCCCCGTAAACAATAACAGAATGGGTAAGGTGACAGTATTCCAGAAGAAAGTAATTAACTCTCAAATCTGTGATGTGAATTTGAGGCAAGCCTGGTCTACATAATGTGTTCCAGGACAGCCAAGACTACACAGTGAGACCCTGTTAAAAAAAAAAAATCCCCCGTAAAAACAAACAACAAAACCAAGTTGCTTTAATTTCTGGAAACCAAATTTCTTTTGTTTGAGGGGAATTGTCATTGTTTAACCAAAATGGAGCTGCTTTACAAAACAGTATTCTAACATGGCCTAACAGTGGTGATAGCTGGCTGTTGTAGCAAACAGATCCCCAATTACACAATGGCAGGACAGTGACAGAAGTTGGTTTCTACTCATGTGAAGTCTAAAGTCACCCTCTCCATGCAGCCACTCAGGGCCCAAACCTCCTGTGGCCACCATTTAACATACCTATATGTTAGCTGAGGGGAGGGAGCCAAAAGACGGATGACTTTGGGGGTGTTTACAGTTCAGGCCTGGAAGTAGTGAACACTACCTAAAGATGAATGAATGCTTAAAANCTCATTGCCTTAGATCAGGTGCCCTNGGGGCCAGGCNTCAGAGACCCCTCTGTAAGTGCTTATTAAAGGAGAAAATGAAAGAACTAAGGGTAGAATCCAGCCTCTGCTCGGGCCACAGTCTCAGCAGCAGCCTCCTCCCACAGGAACCCTACTGGGACATTTTTTTGTGAGTCCCTAGTTAGTAGACTATCTGGTGCCAGGATCTCATACCTGGGAAATGAGTTTGCATCAAAGCCATACTTCCTGCTTCCAACCGCTTCCCTGACTTCCTGGGAACCAGAGAGCATTCCTGCAGGCTCCTGCAGAGAAGCCTTCCCATCCCCAGAGAGTNTAAGAACGGATTCCACTTCTACCACACAGGCTCCGATTTCACTCTTTAGATCCCGTGATGCTGTCTGCGACTGATGCTGGGGCCTGAACTATCCTTGGAGCCCCTCGCATGCTTTTGCTCCTCTGTCTGTCTGTCCATTAATAACTATTCCAATGCTGTCTCTTATACACATCTAGATGTGTATAAGCGCACACACACAGGTACGCACGCATACACCCTCATCCAAGGCATGACAGGGAAAACAGAAAGGGAAACAGAATTGGGCCAGGACGAGGGCTCAGGAGAAGTCTGGCCTCATCTTGAGCCCCAAGGAGTTCTGGGATAGGAACAGTACTAAAAAGATTCCCTCCTCCATCCCATGGTAGAAGTGTCACTTCTCTGACATCCTCCAGTCTCCAGTGAAGTGCAGCTGGGAGCAGTGGGGTGTAGCATGAATCCTAATTGATTATTAATAAAAACCCAGAATCAGATATCAGGGTGAAAGCTGAAAGATGAGAGAAGCAGAGCAGCCACCTCTACGGAATCCTCAGGGGAAAAGGGCTCTCAGCTTCTGTCTCCTCCCACCTTATAGTCCTCTCTCTGCCCAGCCATATCACTTCCTGTCTCCACCTCCCTAGTGCTGGGATTAAAGGTGTGAGATCCCAAGTGCTAGGATCAAAGGTGTGTGCCACCANTGCCTGGCTCTATTTCTCTTTTAGACTGGNTCAATCTTGTGTAGCCTAGGGTGGCCTTGAACTCACAGAGATCCATCTGCCTCTGCCTCCTGAGTTCTGAGATTAAAGGTGTGTGCCACCACTGCCTGGCTTCTATGGCTAACTAGTGGCTGGCTTTGCCCTCTGATCATCAGGCAAGCTTTATTTGTTAGAGCATACACAAAATATCACCACAGTGGGCAGCCCACACTCCCAGAAGATGGCATGGGTAGGGTTAAGGCTGTGTCCTTNCATCAGGAGAAGAAAGGCAGTCTCCAGTAAGATTTTGGAGATATGGCCTCCAAGGGTGGTGTGGAGGTTTGAATGAGAAATGTCCCTCGAGGGCATTTGANCACTTGGTCCCCAGTTGGTGGTGCTTTTTGAGGAACCTTTGGTGGAAAGTGGAGACTGGCTTGAGGAAGTATTGTCACTGGGGTTTGTGAGGGGATGTGGTGAAGAAATTGCCAACATGACCGCTCCATAATAAGGTTAAGGTTCTTTATTTTAGATATGAGGGAGAGAACAGTCAGAGACACATGGAAGAGTCCAGAGCATAAAGAGAAAGAAGTAGACTGAACATGGCTAGTGGATTGGACATGGCCAGGGCTAGGGAAGTGGGAGAGTGGGAGAGAATAGTGGAGATAGCAAGAGCTAGAGAGTAGAGCATAGTGAGGGACATATATATATGTATGTATGTATGTGTATGTGTATATATGTATATATATGTATATATAGACACACACACCTATATATGTGTATATATATATATATATATATAGAGAGAGAGAGAGTAGTGGGTTGTAAGGAAGGTGAGTAGCTGTAGGGAAGGAAGGGCCAGGAGACTGGCATGGGGGCTTTGAAAAGTATAAAAGTACTTGTGAGTAGGGACTGAGAGAGCCTGGAGGCCAGCATGGGCTTTAATATGCAGCCACAGGTGTAGGTCAATAGAGAACCATGAGTCCCTTCTTCCAGTGGTCAGGGAAATGACTCCGTTTGGCATAGGGGAACCNGTTTCACAAGTTCCTGATGAATGCTGGCTTTTATCCAATCACTAGAAATCCTCTGGGCCAGGTTGAGGTCGTCTCTGGATATTGGACAGCCTGAGACTAACAAATGGGAGTGGGCTTTGATGTTTCAAACCCTTATACCATTCCCAGTATGTTCCTGCTCCCACTCTCTCGTCAGTCTCTGTATCTATCTGTGTCCCTGTCTCTGTCTGCCTGTCTGTCTGTCTCTCTCTCTGTCTCTCCACATGCCCTCTTTTAGCTTCGTGCTTTTGGTTCAAGATGTGAGCTCTCAGCTTGCTCACACTCCCATGCCTGCTGCTTGCTGCCATGCCTCTCTAGCACGGCAGACTCTTCTCCCTCTGGAGCTGTAAGCTCAAGTAAACTCCTTCTTTTATACATTGCCTTGGTCACAGCAACAGAAAAGTAACTGATACAGGTGAGGAATTAGAGTATCTAAGCTCTCTCCACATCCCTGAACTGGTCATTTCCCAAGGACAGGGGGAGGAGAATGGGGAAAAACCTGAACACCATTTGAGAAAAATGAGTGGCCAGGAAGGACACTGTGCTCCAGGCAAAGGGAACAACCCCATGGTCCCTCAGCTGAGATCTGAATGGAAGAAGGAGACAGGGATACAGTTGGTCATCAGCAAGGCTGCTCTCCTAGCCAGGCCTGTGGCTGGGGGTGGGGTGATGTGGGGTGGCTGGCTGCCGGTTGATTTGTATTCCTTTGCCTTGGTCTAGGATGGCTCTGTGTGCCTCACATCCTCCACTGGGAGGACCAGGAGATAGTGATGCTAGGACTCTGAGGATGTCCCATNTGCCCACATCTCACATCCCATGTCTTACTAAATTAAAAGATAAAGAAAGGGAATGGGGAGAGGTATGAGTTAGGAGTGGCTATTCCCACCTCCCCCACTGGCCCTGNGTCCCTTTTGCTGGCCCTGGGCCTGCCACCAGACCCTTGGTGGCATGTTACTTCTTTACTTTTACTGCTTGTTGTAGCTCACTTCTCATAAAGAATTCCCAGGGAATATCTAGAAATGTCATGTCCCATGTCCCCTGACAGCATACTGGGGAGAGCAATTCAGTGGGTGCCAGTCAAGTGTCAGGTCAATGCCAGACACAGCACCGTGGACCTCCTATCACCCAGGGACCAATCAATGTTGTAGAATAATCTTTTTGTACACTGTAAAGATGTGTCACTNAGATTGGTTTAATAAAAAGATGAATGGCCAATAGCTAGGCAGGATTTTGGGGGCAGAGAGGCCTGAGAAGAAGAGAGTAGAGGGAGATGCCAGGGATGCAGAGCAAGCAGGATGGGAACTATGGAGATGAGGTAATAAAACCACAAGGCAGAAAGTAAATTAGTAGAAATGGGTTAATTTAAGTTATATATATTAAGAGCTAGTTAGNAACAAGCCTAAGCTATTGGCCGAGCTTTCATAATTAATAAGGAGTCTCTGTGTGGAGCTGCAGTCTATTTGGGAGCTGCAGGTGGGAAAGAAAAAAGTGACTACAGACCAATGCTCCCAGAGTGAAGGGGCCACCCAACTTTATCTTGCTTTATCTTCCTTCCTTCCTTCCTTCCTTCCTTCCTTCCTTC
This sequence comes from Neotoma lepida, assembly GCA_001675575.1. Taxonomy (NCBI): domain Eukaryota; kingdom Metazoa; phylum Chordata; class Mammalia; order Rodentia; family Cricetidae; genus Neotoma; species Neotoma lepida. The sequence goes on along the minus strand of LZPO01055088.1, from coordinate 321,625 downwards.
CTTCCTTCCTTCCTTCCTTCCTTCCTTCTTCTGTTACTGTGGTACAGCCCCTGTAGGGCTGATGGATTCCGTCTCCTGTTGTCCCTGGACTGACAAGAAGCAGGGACATATAACATGGGCTAATTCTTCTAAGCATCAAAATGACTTTAAGAAGCAGGTTTTCTTTCACTCCAATTTATTTTTTTTTCAGGGGGGCGTAGGGTTGAAACAGGATTTCTTTGTGTAACAGCTCTNGATGTCCTGGAACTTGCTCTGTANACCAGGCTGGCCTCGAACTCACAGAGATTCCCCTGCCTCTGCCTCCTGAGTGCTGGGTTTAAAGGCGTGCACCACCACTACCCGNCTCTTTCATTCTGATTTTAAGGATGACAAAGCTAAACGATAAAGGGTTGAGGCAATTTACCCCAAGAAGTGTCAAAATGGGGTTGTGGCCCCTCACATTCTGGATGTGGAGGTCTAATCAGAGTGACTGGGCTTCCTGCTGCTCAGAACCTCCTTAGTGCACACTTGAAAGCCACGGTGCACTCTGACCTCAGAGGCCGTCAGGGGATAGGAGGGGGCTCTGGAATGCCATTAGGGAAAGCCAGGGAGCTGAGGAATGAATGCCCCAGGGCACAGTGTCCTTCCTGTTACTTGTGAGCAGTGGTCCCCACTAAGAACCTTGTCTAGACCTACTGACCTGGCCTCCCCACCTCCTGCTTCCTCAGTCTAGAAAATTGTTCTGTATTCTGCATGGCTCTTCTCTGTTCTGGCTGAGCCCACTGCCTAGTACAGGAGCCTCTAGTCAGATCCAGGGCTTCAAATTCCAAAACCCAGAAGGCCAGACTNAGGTAAATCAAAAGGCATCTTACCCACAAATCCTGGCCTTGGCACTTAAAGTCCTATCATTTGAAAATCAATGAAATCTGAAAAATCCAGACTTTGAGATTCCAGGGCTGGCAAGACAGCTCAGTGGGTAAGGGTGCTTGCTGCCATACTTACTTCATGATCCGAATTCGATCCTCAGGACACATATGATGGGAAGAAAGATCAACTCCAGAAAATTGTTCTCTGACCTCCACATGCTGCGGTATATCCACACCCACACACATACACAAAAGAAGTAATTCTAAAAACAAACAAACAAAAACCCTCCAGGCTTCCCCTACCACCACCTACATTCCTGCTCTTTATTCCTCCCTGCCAAACATATGTTGAGATGAGTGTGACTCCAGAAAAGAGGAAAGAGGTTCTCACCCCCACCCTTCTCTCTCTGACTATTGAGACCGGATTTGAGGGTTGATGAGATAGCTCAGTAAAGGCTCAACTTGAACTGGCTTGTCATATGGGAGCCTGGAGACCTTGAGCACCGCTGTGAAAACCCCAGACTCTCCCCTGAAATAGGCAGACCTAACTGTCCTTTGAGGATGATAAGGCTGGAGTTTGCCCAGTTTTGGATACCCAGCCTACAATGTGGCAGAATTTATAACCCCTGGCCTGCTAGCCTGTCTGTTGCTAGCTACCCCAGGGGCTGCCATGTGACAGCAGTTCCTAGTTTCCGTTGGCCATTAGACAGATGTTTCTGTCTGTAGGACAGCACGCTGTGGCACAGATTGTCCCTGGGCATAGCTGGGCAGAGGCTCTGGCTGCATCCAAGGCGTATCTGATTCAGAACGGGAAGCTTGTTCACCAGCATTCCTAGCTCGCCTCAGGCAAAGGCTGGTGAACAGAGCTGTAGGGAAGACAGTTGGAGAGAGCTCAATATTTGCTGAGCACCTACTGCATGGCAGCCATTGTCTGTGGGCACACAGAATCTTTGTGCTGAGTTTTGGTCTAGCTAGGGAAACAGAAGTTGATGAAGTAACCGCTTGAATTAATACACATCTTTCAAAGTCAGCCAACCTTACAGGGCACATTGAGGGTGCTCCAAATCCCAGCAACTGCTGTTGTTGTCACCCACCTAGCTTCATGTTCTTACCTTTGGATGTCCCTCTGGGGACACTTTTACCTTCCATCAGCCCACATGATCCAGGCAGGATGAAGTTAGGTAAGCATAAGCAGTGACTTTAACAAATCAGAGCCTTCCACTCCTTGACCTCTCTGATGATTGGTCAGAGATGTAGTTGTGACCGAAGTCTGGTTTTTGTAAAGACAACTGAGAGAAAATGAAGCTCCTACTCAGCTGGGGGTTCTAAACTGGAAGGTCAAAAATCTGGAGCCACTCTGGGGCCCTAAGGGAGAGTTCCTCAAAGCCTGGAGACCAAGAGGGGAGGTGAGAGACCTGTCATTGGCAGACTCTGGCAGTGCCATTTGAGATCCTAGATCCAGCAATACTCAGAGCCAGACATCCCCCAGGCTTTTCTGTTATCAGAACCAGCAATCACCCTTTCTGGTTTAAGTCTCTCTAAGTTTGCTTACCCATCAGTTGCAATGAGGGCTTAGTCTGATGCTAAGGGACTGAAGGGTCGCAGAAGGCTACCCTGAGACAGGACATTCGTGCTGAGCACTGAAGGGCAAGGAAAAGAGATGGAGATAAGAGACCATGTGTGAACTCAGCAGTTTGAGAATCTGAAAATCGTGAGATATTCAGGAATATCTAAATTCATCCTTTGTGGCCAAAGTCCCCATGGGCGTAGGCCAGTCACAATTACACCCACTGCTCATGTCAGTGTCTGCTTTCGGTTTCAGTAAACATGGAAACGGTCATCTGTTTCCAGCTATGGTAAGACCTTTGCTCTAATGTACTCCCTGTATGGGCAGAAGATGGTCTTTCTGTTCTGACCAGTCTCGGGAGAGTAAGGCTCAAGTGGCCTTCAAAAAGCACCCAAGCCTCAGGCTGTGGAGGCAGGAGAAGGGAGAGAGGGAGGGAAGGAAAAGGGTGGGGGTGGGGACAGAGGAAGAACAATTAAAACAAAAAGCAATAACAAACTGTAAATGGACCTACTTTTTAAATACAAATAAGCATTTCATAATTTACTAGCTTTATAACATCATATAATTTTGTGGCTTCGACTTTCTTCAATTTTAAGTGTTTGTTTTTCCATTATGAAAGTCGTAAAACTCCTTTTTGGAATATGCAGAAGAGAATTGTAACTCTTTATAATGTTCTCATTCTAACCCCACTGCAGTCAGGTTTGTGGTACTTTTCTCTCTGGCTGCTTCCAAGCAGTGTGAGCCCAGTGCCACTTTTCAAATGTGGACGTGCACACAGGTCCCTAGGCATTTATTCAAATGCAACTCGTGGCTCAGTGGGTCTGGATGCATATATCTGATATGCTTCAGGGTGTGCCAGGCAGTTTCAGACCTCAGAGTGAGCCAGGCCCAACCAGACCAATGCCAGGCTATGTGGCCTCAGGCAACCACTCAGGGCTTTTGTCTCACTCTATGAATCCTGGTTCTTAGGGATGTCCTGTTAATCTCTAGTTGAATTAAAGGGACAGAGTCAGGAGGTGTCTAAGTACCACTGCAGTGCAACTGGGAGAATTGGGTGGCTTTGGAAGGACAATCTNGCAAGACCACTAAAGCAGGGGACCTGTGGGANTGAGTCTGTTCCAGAGAGAGTTTCCTGGGAGTGTGGCCCCAGAACTGCTGAGGAGTGAGATCCAAGCACTGCAGGACTCAAGCTTGCCTCAGAGAATTGCTCAGAATGTGTTACAGAAGCACACTTGACCCCCACCTTCCTCACCCTTCCTCCTGCAACACCCATGTGAACGCTCTGTACATGTTTAATTCGGTTGGCTATTGCTTCGGTTTCCTTTCTGTTACTGTGATAAAACACTCTGACCAAAAGCAACTTGGGAAGGAAAGGGTTTATCTGACTTATACTTCCAGGTCACAGTGCATCACTGAGAGAAGTCAGGGCAGGAACTTGAAGCAGAAACCATGGAGGAACACTGCTTTGCTGGCTTACTCACAGATTCGTGCTTAGCTAGCCTTCTTATACAANTCATGACTCCCTGCCCAGGGAATGGTGCTGCCTGCAGTGGACTGGGCCCATTCTACATTAACAATCAAGACAGTGNCCCATAGACATGCTGATCTGATCTAGGCAACTGCTCCATGGAGGTTTTCCTCTCAGATGATTCTACGCTGTGTCAAGCTGACTATCAAAGCTAACTAGGCTAGCAACTATGGTGGGTCACCTAACCAGCTTGCTAACCCTCAGCCTCTGTCTATGCTCACTGCCTGTTTCCAGCTGAAATCTTCTATTAAGTCTACAAATATCTACCTGGTGGGGGGGAGGGTACCTATTTATTAATTGTCTGGGATCTCAGCAAAGCTAACCTTGCTTTCACTTACCATGAACAGGCACCTGCCTATTGCCCACCTGTATAGCCTGGCATTTACCCTCCTGGGGTCTGGCCCCTTTGAATGCCCTTGCTTCATCTTCAGTGTTCCAGCTGAGCTAAAGGACTTCCCACCTCTAGGTGATCTGTCCTGTTTCTGTGCCGGTCAGCTTTCTGTCACCATAACAAAACATCNGAGGAAGGGAAGATTTCTTCTGACTCTTGGTTTAAGGCTACAGTCTCTGGTTCCATTGCTTTGGGACTGAAGTAAAGCAGACTGTCATGGCAGAGAGGGTGTGCCAGAGCAGAAGTGGTCCCCTCACTGTAGCTGGGAAGCAGAGAGCACATAGGGGCTAGGCACAGTGTACATCCTTCACACACTTCTTCCAGCAGATCCCGCCGCCCAGTTCCCCCCACCTCCCAGTAATGTCACAGGCTATGGATCCATTGACCCATTAATCATGAGAACCCACAGGATTCTATTGTCTCTCAATGATTCCATCCGCCATCTGGGAACCAAGCTTCCAACACTTGAGTCTCTTAGAGGGATGCTGCAGATCCAACAGTAACAACCTCAAGTGCTGTTCCCTGCCGTGATCCCTACAGAACCAGCTTCCCTCCATCCCTCAGAATCTGGATCAGAAACCTCCTACTTCACAAGTCTTCAAGTCCCTTAGCTACAAAAGGGCTAACCTCGTCATGTGCTTGCCTTATGTCTTGAACTCACCATATATAAGGCATGTGCTCTGGGGAGCAATAAGCTTAGGGCCAAAACAAGGGAGAATTAATATATAATTAATATATATAAATATATAATATATAGAGAAGTCTAGGCTTCCAGAATCCAGACCAATGGTTAAGTTGTGCTGCTGGGAACCTATCCAAGAATGAACCTTCTCTTCCATCCATTCTCTCTCAGAAACTCCCAGAAACTATCTCAGGTTCCACACATTGCATTCCTGATTTAAGTTTAGAAGTCATCACTTCCCCAGCAGCCCAGTAAATTCCAGAATTGAATATCTTTGGTCCACACTGGATCAGGTGCTGATGTTTATGCCAATTGCTGTGACTAAGAAAATCAACAGCCCTGATTGGTCCAGCTCAGCTCACATGGCTACAACTGGAGCCAGAGGGATTCTAAATGGAGGTCAAGTTCTGGAAGCCAAGGCCCACAGGTGCCACTTAGAGAACTTTCCCATGACTGTGGCTAGTGTCTGTCTCTCCTCCAGCTCTGCAGGGAGCGTCTGTCATTCCAGAACATCATTCCAGACGAGGGGATGAGGAGTTTCATAAATGACCATTAAACTACTTTTGATGCAAATGGCTTGCTATGTAGGTCACCTAGGGAGCAAATCAGAGCAGAATGTGACAGGAGATCTTTTTGGGTGACAACACGTATTAAGGAATGTGTCCTGATATTTGGAGGGTCACAGGCTGAGTTTGGCTCAGTGTCTGCGTAAGTGCAAGAGCACCTGTGTGACTCATAGACTCTGTACATCTTGTAGGGGAGGGTGGATGGGGGTGGGTAGGACTCCTATCTGGGTGAGTGAGGAAAACAATGTCCAGGGACTTCAAGGCTCTTATCCCAGGTGACATAGCCAGCAGAATCTTAATCCCTTCTCTGAAGCCCTGTGTGCAGAGAGGCTGGTGTTCTGGGACTTTCTGATGGCTTGCTAAGGGGGGTGGGGGTTCTCAATTTCAAGGGTCAAGGAGGAAGGATCTAGAATCCCTTGTATTAGTTATTTTTTTTAGCTGCTTACTTCTTTTTTTGTATTTTTTTTATTAAAAGATTTTCTTATTTTACATACCAACCACAGAACCCCCTCTCCTCCCTCCTCCCTCCTCCCTCCTCTTGCCC
>LZPO01055088.1:292568-314292 GCA_001675575.1 Neotoma lepida | reverse complement strand
GGACCCTAGGAAGGACACATAGACTGCCCAGTGAGGGAGAACTGGATGAAATCCACATGGGCAGACTGGGGGTGAGGGGGAGGAATAGAGAGCAACAAGATGGAGGATGTGAGCATAGGGGAACGGGAGGTTCAAGTAGGAACAAGGAAGATAGCAAGGAAAGAGATACCATGATAAATGAAGACATAGTTATTTTTTTTTTTATTGCTGTGATAAAACACCATGACCAAGGTAATTTATAGAAGGAAGGTTTCTTTGGCTTCCAGTTCCAGAGGGATAAGAGTCTGTCATGGTTGGGAAGTGTGGCAGCAAGTAGCAGGCATGGTTTCAGCAACAGGATGTTGAAAGCTCACATCTTGAACTGCAAGCATGAAACAGAGGGAGCAAGCTGGGAATGATATCAGGCTTTGAAACCTCAAAGTCCACCACCAGTGACATACTTCCTCCAGCAAGGGCACACCTCCTAAATATACCCAAACAGTGTCACCAACTGGAGACCAAGTACTCAAACATCTCAGTGTATGAGGGACATTCTCATTTATACTACTACATCCCCTTTGGATGTAGTACATTTGTGGAAATGTACCTCTTAGTTTGGCTCTCTTTAGAGGTGAACCTTGAGAGGTGGGAGGCCCAGCTATGGTTTGGAGGGGACAGTGTACTGAGAGGCATTAAGAACAGAGAGCAAGCAGCCAGTGCAGAGCACTGGGCCCACATGCTGTCTGAACAACTGGAGCAGAAGGCCGGGGACTTGGGAGACCCAGGGCAGAAGCACTCATGAGTTGTTCTACTTGAATGTTGAGAGAGCTGGCATGCACGTACCTTGACTGTTGTCAGCCATTGGTTGGAGCTGCTCCACAGGGGTGGTGATTTGCCAGCACATCTAGCAGCGAGAAGGAAGCCTCAGGCACTGCCAGATGGACGGGCCTCCGTGGCCTGCCGAGGATGAGGGGTCTAATGGTGGGTGGGCAGAGGCTGGAGAGGCCTTTCCTCCCAAGTTTCAGGCAAACCAATCTCTGTAGGAAAGGAGGGCACAATTATGAAAATCAGGCCATCTCGAGTGCTTAGTATTGGTGGATTCCAGGGGCAGAGGCCATGAGGCCTATCGTAGCTTCTAGGCCCTGAGNAGGCCACATGGCAGGTGAGGCTGGCAGGGCCAGGACTGTGTTTTCTCCTCTGCTATTTTCCTCTGCCTTTTATGAATGTACTTGAGGCTGGAGCCAGAGCCTCCTCAGAGCTAGGAGACAGCACAGGTTAGCTAGCTCTCCTGCTTTTAACAGAATTGGGATAAAATGTTTAGACCCACAAAGGGGAGAAACAGTGGTTGGATGGACATCCATATGGAACCACTCTAAGTGTATGGTGCCACCCCAGGCTGGAGAGAGAGCTTGGCTGTTCCAAGCTGGACTCACCTCTTCAGGATGTAAGTTGGGCTTTCTGGGCTCTCCCCAATATCCCCTAGCAGGTGAGGTCATGGAAGGTGATAGGAAGCATGTGCCTATCTTTTAGAACAGGACATTTGTTTCCACCAAAGTAAATCATGAGGTTAGATAACATTCAGGTGGAGAGGAATGTTGCCTCTATCAACAGGAAGAGCCATGAAGTCACACTGCACAGGGTGGTTAGAGAAGCTGCAGATACAGTGGCTCTAGCACAGTGGGGACATATAGAAGTGGCCAGCCAGTCTCTGATGCCACTACTCTTAGCTGATTTTCAAACTGCTTCTGAACAGAGAGAAGAAGAAGAATGGGGAGAAAGACCAGTGTGCCAGAGCCTGTATTTCTTCACCNTCCCAAATCTACTGTATGGATGTCCCATGCAGAATGGGCATGGACAGCAACTTCCAGACAATGCTCCATGGACTCATTCAGGGACAATACACCAGCCTGTTGTAAATAACCCCAAATATGAATCAATTGTTTGACTAACTAGATAGTCCTTGACATTGTTTCAGACCCCAAACTCAAAACTGATGTGAGTTACTTGGAACCTGAGAGTCAAGCTCTTGACTATGGTGAGGAGGTACCCCAGGCATTGTAACATGGAGGGTGCCCTCTGGGCTTGTGTGGCACGTTGCACGTGGGCCAAGAAACAGACACTCTAGCTGTATGTTTCCATGCCCAGGATGGTCCCAGTGAGAGTGCTGGGTGTGGGCAAGTGAGCACAGTAGCACGTAGGACTTGTGAGAGCTCAGGGGGTGGCCATCTGTCCTATTCTTATTTGTGGGGTGTCTAAGTTAGAGTTTCTATTGTTGTGAAGAGACACCATGACCACAGCAACTCATAAAGGAAAACATTTAATTGGGGTGGCTCACTTACAGTCCAGAGGTTCAGTCCTTTATCATCATGGTGGGACATGGCAACATGCAGGCAGACATGGTGCTGGAGAGATAGCTGAGAGTTTTCCGTCTTGATATTCAGGCAACAGGACGTGTAGTCTAAGACTGGGCGTGGCTTGAGCATATATGAAACCTCAAAGCCCACTTCCACAGTGACACACTTCCTCCAATATGGCCATACCTATTCCAACAAAGCCACATCTCCTAATGGTGCCACTACCTTTGGGGGCCATTTTCTTTCAAACCACCACATGAAGACCTCACTCATTCAGTCTACTGAAGGGTGTGTGTGCCACATGACTGTGAGAAGCTGCTATGTCAAAATATTAATGAAGTCTCATTTTAAAGGTAAAACTAGAAACAATCCAGATCTTCTTCCCTCCGCCTTCCCCCAGTCCATGAGCACAGGTGCATTTCAGGAAGTGGAACAAAGGAGGTGTCCTGTCTCTCAGCAGGCAGGTGGCTACGCATCCAGATGTCTCTGTCCTGTCTGCATTGGCTTTGAAGGGTGACAGCTTTTGTCTGAGGCATTGGATGATGAACCTAGGGCCTCCTCATGTGTGCTGGGCAGGTGCTCTGCCACTGAGCTTTGTGTAATACAGGGTCTACCATAGTAACATTCCACACATGCTTCATGTGTTGGATTGTGTTGTTAAGTGTTTCTGCAGCTGGACAACACAAACAGGCAGAACTACAGTGTTTCCCAGGAAGAGCCAGACAGTGGCAGCTGGGAGTGTTTTGTGTGGTCAGTGCACAGTACACATACGGGCAATCCCTACAGTACTGTCTCGAGGGAGCTAGAAAGTGGCAGGACCCTTCCTCAGTCCACAAATCTTGGCACTCCTTTTCTCTTTCAGTTCCTGACCTCGGCTTTCACAATGCAAGTTTTTTCTTCCCTAGCCTTGTAATCTAAGGAAGAAGTGATGGCTCCCCATAATAAATCAGGGCACTATGACCAGAAAGGAGTATGGGAACTTCCACAGAATCCCTTCATCTGGCCATCAGGGGCTTGTCCCTAATCTGTGCCCAGAAGACACTCACTATCTTGTAGGTGGATGGGTAGCTGAGGACCTCCAATGAGGACATCAGAGCTGCCTCTTCCTAAGGGCCGGGGGAGGAAGNCANAGGGCCCTATGCTAGGTAATAGTCTTTTGGCCTTCTGTAGAAGAATACCATAAACAGAGTGGCTTAGAAACTAATCACAGCCTAGGAGTGATTAGAACTGTCACCCAGTGGGTAAGAATTTCAGCATATGAATTTGAGGAATACAGGCTTTGGGACTGTAACAGTTGTCTAGGATTGATGGTGTGAATTTGTTTTCTGTGTTGATTCCACGCAGAGAGAGCCTGTTTTCTTTGATGAGATAACTTCTCCCACTAATGAGTCTCCCTATAGCATGGAAGAGGTAGAATTTGATTTGGTTTTGGTTTTCTTCTTTAGATTACCAAACGGATTTTTTTTTTCTTTAAGAGGAAGCAGCATCTCATCTGAAGCAAAGTCATTAGTCCATCAATATCACCATCATGCTTCTTATTCATGACTCACCCCTCAGCTCCTCCAGGCAAGGCCCCTGAGTTCTCACTGGGAGTCAGTTACAGATGAGTGTCCTGTCACATCCACAGACCACACATTCACACAGGGCTCGGCATGGCCTCATGGTTCCCCAGGCCAGCTGCATAGATGACAGTGCCTGAAGGAGGCTCGTCTGCCCCTCACAGTTCTGTAAAGCTTGTTAATTCTTAGACAGTTGGGTGTGAATATCGCATTGGCATTCATAGTGTCTTTGCCACACTCTGTCTCACCCACTCGGAACCACGCACCTGCAAGAGGGAAGGCGAGCATACAGCAGCAGATGTTGTGTGCCCTGGGAATGCTTAAATATGTGCTTGCTATAGAAGGCGTGTGTTACCCAACACAGACCTGGGGGAGGAGGAGAGGGATGGGTTTTAACTTTTCTCTCTCTTTTTCTTTCTTCCTTTACCTTCCCTTTTCCTTTTCTTTGATCTCATGTGGCACAGGCTGACCTTGGACTCTATGTAGCTCAGAATGACCTTGAACTCGTAATTCTTGGGCCTAGTTTATGATGCCAGTCTTTTGTGCATGCTAAGAAAGCTTTCTGTCAATCAAGCTATATTCCTGCCCCTTTTATCTTTAAGAGCAGGGTCTTGGTATGTTGTCTAGGGNAGAGTGTGGCAGCTACTCCCAGGCACAGTCCCACTACTGACACTTAGTGTAGATATCCCTTGTTTATAACACACAATAGTGGAAAACTCACAATGCTCAGATAATCCTCCTNCCTCAGCCTTGGAAGGATGGGAACAACAGGTGCTGGAATGATAGGTGTATGCCAGTGCACCCAATTAACTTTATCTTTGTGTGCATATGTGCGCGCTTGAGTTGTATGGGTGTTATGTACACGAGTGTGCAAATGCATGTGGGTGCACACACAGGTAGAGGCCCAAGTTTGATGGGTTTCTTCCCCTCATCATTTTCCACTTCTATTTATTTATTTTTTGGGACAGGGTCTGTCAGTGAACCTGAAACTCCTCAGTTTGGCTAAGTTGACTGGTCAGTTAACTTTGGTGATCTGCCTGTCTCTGCTGTCCAACCTCCAGCGCTGGTGTTACAGAAGCACAGTGACTCCCTGGCTGTTTCCATGGGTGTTGGGTGGGGATCTAAACTGAGGTTGTCATTCTTTCATGTCAGGCACTGTACCAGTAGCCTTCTCCCCAGGCCCAGACTTTGCCTTTTAAGACAAAACCAGGAAGATGTTGGAACTTACATAGAAAAACAATTAGAACAAACCTGGGCTGTGGAGTCAGATACACCTGGTTGTAAGGTCTAATTCTACAATTTAGCAAGCTGTGTGATGGTGAGTTACACACCTGGGCTCTCTGAGCCTCCTCATCTGTCAAATGGGGCTCTCAGAGGGATTTCCCTGCTGGGGTTGTGGTAAAGACAAGTTTAACCAATCCCCAAGCTGGACCATAAAGAGAGGAGCATTTCAGGGCTGTGGAGATGCTCAGTCAGTAAAGTGCTTGCCTTGCAAACAAGAGGCCCTGAGATGGAGCCTCCAAACCCATGTATAGATATATATCAAGAAAATTCAGAAGCTGGAGACAAGGTTCAGCAGCTAAAAGCACTGGCTGCTCTTGCAGAGGACCTGAGTTCAGATCCCAGCACCCACATGGTGGCTCAAAACCATCCTTAATTCCACTTTCAAGGGATCCAATGCCCTCTTTTGACCTCCATGGGCACCAGGCATGTACGTGGTACACAGACATACACATACACACAACACACAAGTAAACATAAGGTTTTTTAAAATCTAAAAAATTAAAAAAAAGAAAACTCAATCATGGTGGGGTACTGGAGGGGCAGAGATGGGCAGATCCCTGGNACTCACTGGCTGGCCAGCCTGCCTAATTGATGAGTTTCAAGCTAGTGAGAGATCCTGTCTCAAACAAATAAACAAACAACAACAAAAACAACCCAATGTGAAGCCCAATGTCGTGGCACATAGGAGGCAGAGACAGAGAGATATCTCTGTGGTCTAAAACCAACCAAACAAAAAACCAACCAACCAAACAACAACAAAAACAACTGGATAGTTCTTGAGGAATGCTGTCTGAGCTGAGGTTGACCTCCTGACCTCTGGCCTCCAAACACATGTGCACATGTGTTCATGCAACTGCATGTGCATGCATACACACAAAGAAATAAACATCTCATTATTAAAGCATGGTAGTTAAGGGTGACATGCTGGGACCAGTCTGCCCTGATAGAAAAGGCATTTAGTCTTTTTCTGGATGTCAGCTTCATACCTTCAGGTGACACACATTACAAATCCCAGGGACAGTTCAACACAAACAGGTTGCAGTGGCAATGCATCCACAGGCTTTAGCCTGCTACTAACTGATATGGCGACCCTCGGCTAGAATAAGTGTGTAGGAGGTTGGCTCCCTGTCTTCATCTGTTATATCTGACACTGGAAGTTTACTCTGCTCATGGTTCTGGGGACTGGGAAGCCCGAGAGCACGGTGCCAGACTCAAGTGAGGGCCTTGTGCTGAAGGCCAACATGTGTGAAGCCGTGGAGGAAGGGCATTGGGCCTGATTCCCAGGATGGGCACTGCCACTCACTAGGTGAGCTTTAGGCAGATGAGGTCACCCATGCATGGGTTCCAGTGGTGCTGTCAAGCCCTGGTGCTGTCACTTTTGAGGGTGTCAGTCCTGGTGGTCTCCCTCTCATAGTACAATGGGGCTAGCAAATCCCCAGTCTTCCTTTAGCACTGTGACCCTGGCTGCCTTCTTGCCCAAGTCATGGTCTCAGGCATGGATGCCCTCTCTGCTGAGGATGGTCTCTCTCAGGAGGAATCCAGGAGGGAGGCAGTTGTCCTCATGGTCCTTGTGACAACCACAGTCTCCCTCACCCCCACTCCAGCAGTACCTCCCAGCTTGCTGTTTCTATCTGTATCCATCTAGACCAGGCAGGAAATTAAAGTGGGCACCAGGACCTTGGCAATAAATAGCTCAGCCCTGAGGCTCCTGTCTGCAAAAAGGAATGTAATCTGGGACCTCTTTTCAAATCAGCCTCATGTCAGGCACTGGGGTCCCAGGGGAACTGAGACTACTTCTATCTCCCCTCAGCAGGGAGGATGCAGAGAAAGGGAAAGAGAGAAGAGATCTGCCCAGGAGTCCATGCCTTTGGGTCAACAGCTCCTCCGTGGAGGAGCCTCAGCTCCCTAATCTCTAATGTAGGGACAGTGACGAGCCTGCCAGGTGGCTTTTGTTAAAATTAAATGAGTCAATCCAGGCCTGGTGGGAGCACCCCTTTAATACAGCACTCAGGAGCAAAGGCAGGCAGATCTCTGCAAGCTCAAGGCTAGCCTGGTCTACACGGAAAGGTCCAGCACAACCAAGGCTACANAGAGAGATCCTGTCTCAAAAAACAAAAAATAAGCTAGGCAATGGTGATACANGCCTTTAGTCCCAGCACTTGGGAGGCAGAGGCAGAGACAGGTGGATCTCTGTGAGTTCAAGGCCAGTCTGGTCTACAAAGTGAGTTCTAGGGCAGCCAGGGCTACACACAGAAACCCTTACTCGAAACAAAACAAACAAAAACCAGCCAAAATAAAAAACCAAACAACAAAAAAAGAAATTTAAATAAATCAAATCCATCCGTGCCCTGGTCTTTCTTTACTGATTTTGGCTTTATTTTGCTTTTATATTTTTTCTAGTTCCTTGATGTAGAATGTATTTTATTTTATTTTTGAGACAGGCTCTCACTGTGTGGTCCTGACTGGCCTGAAACTTGCTTTGTAATTCAGGTTGGCTATGAACTCACAGAGATCCGCCTGCCTCTGCCTCCTGAATGTTGGGATTAAAGGCGTGTGCCACCATGCCTAGACCAGAATATTGTTTGTTTAAGATCTTCTTTCCCACCCTCTGTTTTGATGTAGACATATCTAGCTATAAATTTCCCTTTTGTTCATTGCTGAGCTTTTCACATTAGCTAAGAGATATAAGGATCCCAGGCATCCATCAGCCAACCATAGACAGAGAATGCTGTTACATGAGGAGTGGTGGCACATGCCTGCAATCTCAGAACTTGGGAGGTAAAGTCAGGAAGACTACAACCTCGAAGCCATCATGGGCCTTGCAAGAGCCTATCTAAAATATCAGACAAACAATGTTGTGCAGATATACAGCACAGCCTTTAAAAGGATGCTGTTTGTGATCTCCTGGGGGAGCCTGGAGGACATTACACCAAGGGAAACAAACAAGGCACAGAAAGACAAGGACCACATGATCTCACTTTTAGGTGGACTCTAGAGCCGAACTCATAAAATCGAAGAGTAGAAAGAGTGACCGTTACTACAGATGGGGTGGTTGGGTGGGATGGAGAGGTGTTTATCAAAGGCCACAAAGTTTAAGCTTGGCAGGACGCACACAGTCCAGCACTGTACTGCAGAGTGGTGGCCAAACTAAAAATAATGCAGCATCCTCTTCAAATTTGCTGAAAGAGATTTTAAACATCCCAATCACAAAAGAGCAAAAAACAAGGTGACAGATTTGTTAATGAGCTTGATAAAATCATCACACATTGTATAAATATATCAAAACATCACATATCCTAGAAATATGTGATTATTTGTCAATTTAAAATTAAAACATTTAGGCTGGAGAGATGACTTAACCGTTGAAAGTACTTACTGTTGTTGCAGAGGGCCCTGGGCTGATTCCCAGCACCCATGTGGTGGTTCACAGCCCCTTGGAACTTCAGTTCCAGGGACTCTGACGTCCTCTTGTAGCTTCCAGCAGCTCTTGCACACACACAACATACATACTGACAAGCAGGCAAACACATACACATAAATAAAAATAAACATATAAAGAAAAAAATTACATGAAGCACCACTTGACAGTGGGCTGCTGTAAGGTAAGCTGCTTCTGAAGAAAGAGCAAGGAGGGAAGTAGCTTTCAATGGAGCAACATGACAAAGGCCACTTCATGCCAGGAGACTGAGGTTCCCACTCATAAATCATTTTAACAGCATGTACTTTATCAGGCGAATGCCCTAAGATATTCTCCCTTCAACTCATCCCATTCAGGCTCTGAGAAAGTCAGGCAAATCTAAATTGAAGAATCTACTATTAAACAAACAAACAAAAACCCAAGGAAGGGCTGGAGAAATGGCTGAGCATTTAAGAGCACTTGTTCTTGTAGAGGGCCTGGGTTCAATTCCCAGCACATATATGGCAGTTTATAACTGTCTGTAATCACAACCACCTGTAACTCCAGTTCCAGGGAATCTAATGCCCTCTTCTGGCCCTCCCTGAGTATTGTAGGCATATGCTACACATACATTCAAGCAGAAGTATACACACACACACACACACACACACACACACACACACACAACTTGACCAGGTTTGCTGAAAACTGCCAAGGTCACCAGAAACAAGGACAATCTGTACTGTGGTTTGAAGCTTGAATGGCCCCCAAAGGTCCATGTGCATGGGAAGTGGAGGAACCTTTAAGGGGAGGGGCCCAGGGGGAGAAGTTAGGTCATTGGGGATGTGCCCTAGAAGAAGGTATTGGGTTAGGGTTAGGTTGAGTCTCTCTCTCTCCCCTCCTTCCCTCTCCATCTTCCTCTGCTTTCTAGCCACGAGGAAGCAGCTCTGCTTCAACATCTGTCCCCACCATGGTGAACTACACCATCACAGGCAGAGAATCACGGTGCCAAGAGAGATGTGTTGGAACCTCTGAAACTGTGAGCTAAGCATGCCTTTCCCCCCTCATAAGTTGATTAGCTCAGGTATCACAGCCACATAAAGCAGACTAATACTGTCTGGGAAACTTTTACTGGAGGGAGGAAACTGACAGTTAAATGTAGTGTGGCAGCCTGGACGGACAACACTGGGAAGGAAGAGCAGACTCCTTGACAGTGTGAAAAGTCATTGAAAGTCGGTTCTTGCATGTAACAAAAGTCCTGCAGTGACATGTCAACAGAGGGAAGTGGTCAAGGGTCATGTAGGAACTCCCCATGCTAACTTTGAATACTTCTATAAGTCTAAAAACTTAAAATAGAAAAGTTTATTTTAAAATACACTTAAGAAAGCACTTAGCCCAGTGCCTGGCATGTGGAAGGCACTCCCGTGGGCTCACAGCTAGTGGACTTGCAGGTGTTCTTCTTAGCCTCCTAGACGTATGCCTAGCATTAAAACACAGATGTGTTGGATCCTTCTCTGATTATCAGTGAAAGCATGTGCCAGGGAACTAGCCTCATTATTAGAAAATAGCCTTTGCCACAACAATCTTGTTAAACCCTAAGTCGGACCACTCCATCCCTCCTCCCTCTAGCACTCTCCATGGCTCCTGCCTTACACAGGACAGACACCCTCTGGGAAACACCAGGAGATGCAAGCACCCTCTCCCAGTTGTAGTGGCTGTCTGACACCTGTCTGCCGTCTGTCCCTCATCTGTCTGGACACCCTAGCCCCACAGTCAGGCACCTTCCCAGAGTCCTATTCAACACCATGGCCTTCCCCAGTGTCCAGTGTTCTCCTTGTCACCGTTTCAGTTCCTATCTGTTGCCAGATGTGGCTCTCATCAAGGTGAGTTTCCTTGTTCCTTGCTAATGCTCGGATCTGGAATCTCTCAGAGCTCATTCACTGAAGGCTTATTTCCAAGGGTGGTTCCTCGGGGAAGTGGCAGAGCTCATTGGGAGGTCCTTAAGTGGTGAGGGTGTGCCTTTAAAGGGAACAGTGGGATCCTTGATCCCTAACATGCATGATCCCTTTCCCTCTTCCCTTCCCTTCCCTCCCCTTCTTCCCTCCCTGGCCATGAGGTAAGCACTTAGCTCCACCATCTGCTCCTGCAAAGCTGTGCTTCCTCACCATGGGCCCACAACAATGGAGCCAACCAAACCTGGACTCAAGTCTTTGCAGCCATGAGCCTGAAAGACCTTTCCCCATTGTAAGTTGGTTCTTCACCATTCATGACAGTGACAAGCTGGTGGACATACCCTGCTGCTGGGAAGTGGCAGCATGCACTGACCAGCCCAGAAGGGGAGGCCTGCTTCCCAGCAGCCTGACCTGAGTGGCATAGGCATTTGCTTTGTCCATCTCTGTCCTCATCCGGTCTCTCTGCCATTTCTTAATGATGGCAGGNGCTGTTTCTCAGTCATGGGTCTCAGATCCCCTCCTCCCACCAGGGCTGTGGACCTCAAGTGATTCTTTCCAAGACAGGTACTAGAAAAAAGAAAAAATATATATGTAAGTCCAAAAATGCAGTCAGATTGCGACTGTCTTTGGAAATAGTGTCACTGTAGATGTTATTAGTTAAAGTGAGGTCACCCTGGATTTCAGAAGGCCCTTTGTCTCACATAGCCAGTGTCTTTACATGAAGACTCATGCAAAGATAGATACACAGGGAGGTGTGTCGATAGGAGTAATAGGAGTAAAGAGATGCTGGAAGCCCAGGAAAGCTGAGGATTGTCACCCCATCAGCATTGGAGTGACCCAGTGACAAGTCCCTTCTGCAGAAATAATTTGGGACAAGAGGCTGAATTCTTTTCCTTTCCCCAATACAGTTTGACTCCAAGCTGTGTGACCTTGGATACATACTTGCCTTCTCTGTGTTTCTGTTTGCTCCTTATAAGAACAATGCTAGCACCCGCCCTCTGAGGTTGCTGCAGAAATTAAGTGCTATAACACCACAGACAGTTGCCTGATCCTCGGAAGGTCAGCTGCATTGTCATCCAGGGTCCCACTCGGCTTATCTTTATGTCTTCTGCCTCATCCAGTGCCCTTATGGAAAACCCAATTTTCTTCCACCCAACCTAATCTTTTTGCACACATTGCACTCAGTTCATTCATCCATTGCTGAGCAATTTCTCCTTAGAGTCAGTGGTGTCAGAGATGGAACAAAGGTGAGGACTCTGTGGGCTGGACAAGTGAGGGGAGACAGTTTTCCTTTGAGGAAACAGGGTATGTAGAAAAATGTCATTCATATGCTAAAAGGCTTCCTGGACTCAATTAAGCCTGTAGACTTCACAGCCGATTAGAATCTCATACAGCAGCCCTGGCAGCTCTGATTGCAGTGGGTGAGGCTGGCCCTTAGGCGCCCCCTTTCTGGAAACCCCCTGCAGGTCATTGAAAATGAGCCTGGCTGTAGCCAAGCTCCTGAGGGAGAGAATTGATAACTGTTTTGGAAGGTCTCNTTTCTCCACCTTGATTTAAAGCCAATAGGAGATTTCATAGACAGTGCACATCCCATAGGGAGGAGCAGGAAGAGGAGAATCCACCTGCCACCCGCTGCATACCCCTGGGGCCCAGCAGGCGTGAGACACACTGTCAAGTATGCAGCGTCATCATACAGACTGTTGTCACCCACAGCTCTGAGTCTGTGAGGGATGTGCACACAGCTGTTTCTACATGGTTGTAGCTTGAATATGAAATGTCCCCCATACTCTCATGCATTTGATGTGTCTCAGATGTGGAGCCTCACTGGAGGAAGTGGATCACTGTGAAGAAATCTTTAAGGCATTTTATTCTAATCTGGGATCTACTTCCTCTCCACTTTTTAACTTTCTGTTCCACCTAGACGTTATTACTGGATTTAGGGTCACACCTTGTGCCCCAACAAGCTAGGCTTAACCACCCATCCTTGAAAAACCAATTAAAAGAGTCAAATTAATAGTGAAAAAAAGAAATGGGAGATTTATTCCATGTGGCTACATTGGGAAGAGAGACAGCGATACAGTGATTCCCTCCCCCACTTAAGTGCACCTTAGGAGTCTTAAGGTAAGGTTGAGGGGTAAGTAGAGGCCTGGGTTATGCATTGCTAAGCAGTCCTGATCAAGGTGTGATCTTCCTATCACTGTCTTGGTTCCACTCTCTTGCAGGATAGCCTGCAAACCTTTTTCCATGAGGAAAGTTTATGTTTCAGCTAGCCCAAGCTTTAGGCCTTTTTATTTTAATTTTTTAAAAACTTATGTCTATAGGTATTTCACCTGCATGTCCACATACCATATGCATGCCTAGTGCCTGCAGAGGTCAGAAGGATACATCAGATTCTCTGGAGCTGGGGTTACAGATGGTTGGCAGCTGCTATATGGGTGCTGGGAATCAAACCCAGGTCCTCTGGAAGCACAGCCAGTCTTCTGTCAGCATGAGCTTCATGGGGGAAATTACAATTTCTTGGGATCCATTGTTTCAATTGTCTGATAGCCAAAGTGAGGGACAGTGTCTCTGGAATAGCTTCATCCCTTCCAGGCTGGTCAAAATTCAAGGAAGTGGAAGGGTCCCAGCTTGGATAGAGCTTGGAGTTGTGAAATGGAGTAACCTCCCACCATACCTTCCCCTCTGTGATAGACTGTACCCCTTTCAAACTATGAGCCAAGATAAGCCTTCCTCCCTTAAGTTGCTCTTGTCAGGTATCTGGTCAGAACAAGAAAAATAATGAATACAGGGCCATTTTCATTTCGTGGTGTCAAACCTCCCATGTGCCCAGTCAGGCAGGAGAATTGAAATTCAGAGGGTGATGAGATGTGCCCAGGCCCCTCTCACCAGTCTGAGTCCCTTTCTTCCTCTGTCTTCTGCAACAAACTTGGATCCCTTTGAGAGACTCTGGTCCAAGGTCTGGTTTAGAAGACAGCACTCTGGAAAAGGGCACTGGGCTGCTGCTGTACTTTTGGGGCTCAATAGAGGAAAGCAATTCCAGACAGCCCTAGCTGCTGGGAAGGAATCTAATGAAAGAAGAAGCTTCAACTATGTTCATAGCAACATTATTCGTAATAACCAGAACCTGAAACAACCTAGATGCCCATCAACTGAAGAATGGATTAAGAAAATGTGGTACATATACACAATGGAGTACTACTCAGTAGAGAAAAAAATGACATCATGAAATTTGCAGGCAAATAGATGGAACTAGAAAATATCATCCTGAGTGAGGTAACCCAGACTCAGGAGGACAAACATGGTATGTACTCACTCATAAGTGGATACTAGATATAAAGCAAAGGACAATAAGACTGCAACCCACAGATCCAGGGAGGCTACCTAGCAGGAAGGATCATAGGATGACTGTGGCTTATAATAAGTTGTGGTTTTGCCCAATCACTGGGCATGCTTTAGTGAAACATTTCACTATTAGGATAAGAATTTGTACCATATCAAGCTGATGAAAGGCTATGCTGNNTNNACTTTCAGGAGGGGAGGCTAAAATCTTTTTAGATTATGGATTAGCCTATAGAAAAATGTCTGCCGTAAATCAAACAGTGAAGGGGGGACAATGAACAGGAATCTCACTTACACAACTTAAGTAAAACATAGCTGTCTGAACAGATGAAGATAGGTTTCTTCTGTACCCCAGAATCTTTTATTTTTAAATTTTTATTTACACACACAGGTCAGAGGACAACTTTCAGAAGTTGGAGGTCTTTTTTTTTTCTGTCTTTCCATCAGAATTTATTGTCTCTATTCTATATATATATTTTTTTTTCTCCTTATAAAACATTCAGCCTTGGATACAGAGTAATACAGAGTAATACAGAGTAATACAGAGTAATACGGAGGTCTTTTTTAAAAATAATTTATTTAACTTTTATTTTTTTGTTTTATGTGCATTGGTATGAAGGTATCAGATCCCCTGGGATGGCATTAGAGACAGTTGTGAGCTGCCATATGGGTGCTGGGAATTGAACCCGGGTCCTCTGGGAGAGCAGCCAGTGCTCTTAACCACTGAGCCATTTCTCCAGCCCCATATCCCAGAATCTAATCAATATTTATACATATAATTCAGCTATTATTTGGCTTAAAAGGGCTTATTGGGAAATGTTATCATTTTTACTATTTTCTACAGAGAAAATATTTTCCAGTTTCAAATAACTCTGGACTTTTGAATTATAACTTGT
Source organism: Neotoma lepida (assembly GCA_001675575.1). Classification (NCBI taxonomy): domain Eukaryota; kingdom Metazoa; phylum Chordata; class Mammalia; order Rodentia; family Cricetidae; genus Neotoma; species Neotoma lepida. The sequence goes on along the minus strand of LZPO01055088.1, from coordinate 299,532 downwards.
TTTTATGTTCAAGCTGTGTATTATTTCTCCTGCAGTTGTACATAAAAATGTCTTTACATTCAAATGAAAAAGAGAAAAGAAAGAAAGAAAGAAGGAGCTTTTGGAAACAGGATGTATGAGAATTGTGGGCTTGCCAGGGCAGATTCTGGCCAATGTCACATTCTGTATGATAGCTGGGGGAACAAAGGAGATTCGGTGGCTTATTTCTACTCTTCCTCCCCACCTCCTCCGTGCTAGGGATGGAACCCAGGATCGTGCACATGCTAAGGCAGTGCTACAACACTGAACTACATCCCATCCTTTCCTAGTAATGTCTTTGTCTTGGGAGGTATTCCCATTAGTGATGTGCCACTCTTAGTGAGAATTTCTAAGGTGTAAGTGTGCATAGCTAACCAGGAGATAACCANAGATTCCCCACAGGCAGTCTACAAACAAAGTAGGGCTTCTTAAAAATTTTCCACTCACAACTCCTTTTTATCCAATATTTTTTTCATTACCTCAGGTATATAGGTATATAAAATAGGTATACAAGTCATAGAGAAATTTATTTTAAAACAATTCTTTGGTATGTGTATATTTTCACCATTTATTAAAGATGAAATCCAATTTGCATCCTAATGAGGTGGATATATTTATTTTTAACATAATTAAATATTGGCTAAATATTTGATACTACAGGACACAGAGCATCTTCAGTGTTTTTCAGAGTAGATCGTTTTGACTTTATCATCATCATCAATGCTGAGAACATTGCTCTGCAGAGATACAGCGAAGGCATGTTTAGGGTCATTTCAGAAATTGTTGGAAATTCTGTTCTAATCCTAGGTAAAAATTCTTTTAATAAGTTAGCAGTTCAAACAGCAATTTCAAAAATAAGAGTATTCTGGAGACTGGTTGTGGTGGCACAGTTTTAATCCCAGCACTAGGGAGGAAGAGATAGGCAAGTATCTGTGAGTTCAAGGCCAGCCTAGTCTACAAAACAAGTTCTAGGCCAGCCAGGAATACACAGGGAGACCCTGTCTCATAAACAGATGGATGGATGGACGAACGGACAGACAGACAGATAGGTAGATATTTAAAAATTGAGTATTCTGTTGGGCATGGTGGCTCACACCTGTAATCCTAGTATTTAGGAAGCAGAGGCAGGATTGTTGCAAATCTGAGGCCAGCCAAGTCTACATAGCCAGTTGGCTACGTAGTAAAACTGTGTCTCAAAAAAGCACCAAAGAAAACGAAAATAATATGACAGTTTTTTTTTCCACAGCTCGTTTTCAAATAATATTTTTTCCCAAGCTTTACTAAATCCCCTTCGTTTTCACGAAGACACTTGAGTTTACTTAGCCCTCCTCAAGATGGCGCCATTCTTTTCCATCACCCAAGACCCTCCACTCTGTGTGGTAATGAAAGCTATTTTCCGTCCCGTCTCAAGTCGACGACAATAGTAGTCATTCTCGCCTCCCTTTCTGCTCTCTTCAAGACGACCACAACGATCAGCTTCAACCCTAGGGCACCCTCCGACCTTCTCAACATGGCGACGAGGCGGCTAGGAACCTCACATTGACGCCTTCAAGATGGCGCCGAGGTCGTAAATCTGTGTCGCGAAGTTACGCAAACTCAGCGTCGCTACGAAGACACTTCCGGTTCCGCCGCCGGGCGGGCTCCTAGGCCTGACGGAGACTTTTGGGAGGCTGGGTGTCGGGACGGGGCACCCTGGCGGGACGATGGACCGAAAGAAAAAGCCTTTGGACGTTACAGCCTCCTCGGTGAGTTCGAGTGTGGCGACCTGTTGTCTTCCGCAGGTCCGGGGGCCCTGGACTCGNCTCCGTCCGACAGGGACTCGGACNGGCCTTCTCCCCGCGGGAACCCTCGACAGCTTTCTTAGTCACAGAATCCTGAACCCGCGACGTCAGGCACCTGGCCTAGGCTCGCCCCACAGAGAGACCCCGGTGCATCCTGCGGGTCAGCCGCCACAGCCCAGCCAGGCCTCTCTGTCCGCGGGGACCTGGCGGACATGTGTGCCCTCTCTGGCTTCTCCAGTCCAGAGATCGGCCAAGTCCTTCTCGAGCATTAGGGTGTGATCGATACCCCGGGATTCCAGGGTACCTCGGGTCCCCCTAGCAGGACCCAGACAAGTTAGTGCCTTGTGGGATGGGCTGCCCGGGGCCGTGTGGGAATGACAGGATGTAAGGAGTTTTGCTAACGTAACCACTTTGAGCAGAAAACTTGTAAATACGGTACACGTTTTTGTACCAGCGCCTCATGTGCATGCTGCCATTGAGTCCTCAGAAGTGCTTTAGGATGTAGGTGCTATTAATGGTCACTCTTCATGGATGATGAGGTTGACACCCAAAGGTGAATCCTGGTTTGCTCAGTTTACGTACAGGTTTGTCGTGTGAGAACCCAGGTTATTCAGTTTGATTGACTCAAAACGTTTGTTTTTCTGTTACTTCAGAACAAATTGCCTAACCTTTGACTTCATCTTGAATTTACTAAGACTATAAGAATACAAGAGGAAAACATCCAGTGTTGTATCTAATATTTTGTCGGAATTTGGATTCAATACTTATAAACTAAATTAAGCAAGGTGTAGTTGCACATGCCCTTTACCCCAGCGTGTGAGAGGCAGAGATAGGTGGCTAGATCTCTGTGATTCAGAGGCCAGCCTGAGCTACATAGTTTTAGGATAGCCAGGGCTACACAGTGAAACCCTGTCTTTAAAAAACAAACCAAAACAAACCAAACTAAAGTCAAATTATCCAGAGGATAACATCTTCAATAATTACAAATGAAGTTCAGGAATTGGTCATTTTGTGAGCTTAATTCCAGAAGTAGTTGTAGAACAGAAAAACATATAACTAGATAATTGACGNATTTAAGAAGAGTTAAAAGGCAAAATTTCCCCCCCCCCTTTTTTAAAGAATTTTGAATATTAGGGTTTTGGAGTAAAACTCCTTTACATTGTTAAAAATCCCTTCCAACAGTACCTTTAAGTGGACTTCTTTGTAATAGAAATCACTGAAGTCAGTGATAAAAAAAATAAAGTTTTATGGGGCTGGAAAGATGGTTCAGAGGTTAAAAACACTGGCTGCTTTTCCAGAGGACCCTGGTTTATTCCCAGCACCCACATGGCAGCTCACACTGTCTGTAACTCCAGTTCCAGAGAATCTGACACCCTCATACAGACACATATGCAAGCAAAACACCAATGCACATAAAAATAAAAAATAAAAGGAATCATTAAATAAAGATTTATTTTGTGTATAAGTGTTTTGCCTGTACCTTCGTATGTGCAACACATGTGTGCCTGGTGCCCCCAAAAGCCAGAAGAGGGCATTGGATCCCCTGGAACTGGAGTTATGTATGGATGGTTGTACGCCACATGTGGGTTCTGAGAACCTAACCTGATTCTTCTGCAAGAGCACCAAGAGCTCTTAACTGCTGACTAATCTCTTTAGCCCCTGGGCTCAGTCATTTTTATTTTCCTTGTCAGCGACTAGTGTCTGATTTACAAATGCCTGTACATATAACTACTTGCCATTATATCATTTTCCCCCCTTGTACTGTTAGGACTAATACAGCTGAGAAGTAGGTGCAAGTATTTGCCCAGCTGCAAATTTCCCCTCCCAAACCAAGANCATAATTAAAAGAAGGGTAAAAGGAACATTCTAATACCTGTCTCCTAAATTCACTAATCAGCATATTGTCATATTTGCTTTCCTCTGTCCTTCCCCCACACCTGTAGAGGAAGACTTTAAGTGTCATGGTAATTTACCTGTGAATATTTTAGTATATATCTGTCTAAACAAGGACACTATACTACTATATTTAATACTACTGTGTGGCTCATATTTCAGATTTTACCATTCTCTTCATCTATGCTCCCCCATCCCATTTTCCAACCCTGCAATTCAGTTAAACTTAACCTTTTTAAAACAAACTAAGTCACCAGGGGGTAGTGGTGGTACTTGCCTTTAATCTCCTCAGCACTCGGTAGGCAGAGGCAGGTGGATCTCTGTGAGTTTGAGGCCAGCTTGGTCTACAGAGAGTAAGTTCCAGGAGAGCCAAAGCTATACAGAGAAACTCTGTCTCAAAAAACTAAAACAAAAATAACAACAACAAAAAGTAAAACTTGACCCTGTACTTCTGGTTGTGTGTCCCATANACAGAAACTGCTTCAGAAATTAGTTGAATCTTATCTGAACATGTAGATTTCATTTGTTTACTTCATTATGTCACTCTCCCCTTGGCAGAAAAAAGCCTTGAGTGATGAAAGTTGGAGTAGAACTTTATTTGTAGCAAAACTACAGTGAAACCCAATGCTGTTTAATTTTGTATGGTGTCCTATATTTAGATTTGTGTTTCTTGTCCATATTCAGGAAGCTGAAATCTTTGTTTACTTTCTTGTTTTATTCTAGTTNGTAGATCTTAAGGCTGAGCTCTTCCGAAAACAAGAAGAATTCAAACAAGAAAAACTTCTAAAAGATTCTGGAATTTTTGGAAAACCAAAGACAACTAATAAGGTAAAAATATCTCTGCTGATTCCAAACATGGGAGAATTGCATTATATTTTAAGTTTTTGAAAAATGTCAGTGGTTATCTGTAACCACTGTAAGGAAAAAAAAAAATCCCTGACTTATAAATTGAACATTTGCATAAACTTTGTTAACTATTAAAATTAGTAAGATTATTTAATACTCTTTAAAAAAGATTTACTTTACATATGTGTGTTGTGTGTGCACTTGTGTGTATACTTGTGTCATACNTGTGTATGCCATCTGTGTGTGGGTGCCCACAGAGACCAGAAAAGGGTGTTGAATTCCCTGGAACTAGAGTTTTATGTGGTTGTGAGCCAAGCAATGTAGGTGCTGGGAACTGAACTAAGGTCCTCTGCAAGAGCAGTAAGCCCTCATAATGAATGCTAAGTCATCTCTCTAGTCCCAAAATTCTTTTTTAACATGCTATTAATAAGTGGATTGTTTACATTCTCATGAAAGATTAGCATGTATTTTGTGTACAAACAGAAATAAACAATTGTAAAATATAGAAATAGAATATAAAAGACTTTAAGAGTTTTAAATTTTTTATAGGTAGTAATCTACTATATTTCTTTGTATTCTGCTCATGTTCATTAGAATATTGAATGATGCTGTAATCAGTCATGGGTAAAAGTCATTTGAGAAAGGAACTCAGTGAAGTTCAGAAAGAAATTCGTTAGGTGATTTAGGACTTTTCTTCAGCTCCAGCTTTGTCATGTGCATGTCACATCTGGTGTAGGCTGTAAGTTAGCTGTCAGAATAAGTAACTTTGATGATTCCTGAGATCTAAGGATTTTCTCTCCTTTTTGATGTGCACAAGTTGAGATTGCGTTGTGATCACATGGTTTTATTTTGTTCTTTTGAATCATTCTCCAGAAGCCAACTATCTGGACCAAGCAGAATTCTGGTGTTTCCAGTCGAGCAGAGAAGGATGCTGAACAGAAGCTTGAGGAACAGAAGACTTTAGACAAAGCAAGGTATTACACCTGGAAGGAGAGTTACCAAACCAAGAAATAGACATTCAGATGTTACTCTTCCTGATGTACAGATCTGATAGACATCCTTCTAGCCAAATACTCTATAAATGTAAAGACAGTGTCCCTTGATATCTGAGGGGCATTGGTTGGTTCTAGGATCCTACTCTTTCTCAGATACCAAAGTTCAAGGATGCTCAAAATAGATAAAATAGTGGGTGGTCTGTGGAAACATTCAGTATACTTTCAAGTCTTTTCTAGATTATTTGCTTTGCCTAATATGGTGTAAATGCTTTGTAAGTAGTCGTTATTCTGTATTNTTTAGAGAATAATGCCAAGAAGGAAAAGCTGTACAGACAGATACNCAGTATACATTAGCAACAATATAACATTATTTTGGAATATTGTTTCTTTCCTTTAGTTGAATCTGGAGATGTGAACTCTAGATATGAAGGGCCAGATGTCTTCTAAAAATGCTGTAATTTACACATATCTGTTGTCTTACAAAAAGAAAACAAACAGTTTCAGTTTAGAAGATGAAATAGAGCCCTGTTGTGTGCTTTTAGCACACACTAAATATATCAACAAAATTTTTTTTTTAATTTGGAAAATAACTTTATTTGTTCTGGGAGTTGGCCAGCATCCTCTCAAAACTTCTGGTTCTGCTTCTTGATGCTGGCAGCCTTGGTGACCTTGAGCACATTGAATTGTACTGTCTTCTCGGGCCTGCGCCCTCCCACGGCACAGTACATGCCGGAAAGGGACAGGTGTACAGATATGTTCTTGTGGTGCTTCTCAAAGTGATTGTACTTTTGGATGTAGTAGATATAGTTCTAGCAGATGACAGTGGTCCTGTGCACCTTCATCTTGGTCACAACACCAGACAGGATCTGCTTTTGGATGGAGATGTTACCAGAGAAGAGGCATTTCTTGTCTGTTTAGGTAGGGCACAATGATGGCCTCTTTGAGCATCTTGAAGCCTAAACTGATGTTCTTGAAGTACTGAGGGAGCCTTTCCTTGCTAGTAGAACCCACTTCATGTTTTAAAAGATCATGGGCTGCTTTTGGTAAGCATACTCAGTCTGAATATCTACCATCTTTCCGGCAGCCTGAGAAAAAGAAAAAGCTGTAGCAGCAATTTTTTTGTTGTTGCTTGTTTGTTTGTTTTTTCGAGACAGAGTTTCTCTGCATAGCNCTGTCTGTCCTGGAACTCACTCTGTAGATCAGGCTGGCCTTGAACTCAGAGATCCTATTGAGTGCTGGGATTAAAGGCTTGGGCCACCACCACCTGGCCTATATCAACAACTTTTTAAATTTGTATTTCTAGGGAAAGAATCCCATGGTCTTGTCTACTGAGCCACATCTTCAACTTAACACATTTTTAAGAATTGTCCCATGGACCCTACTCCCCATACTGGGTCGCCTTGCCCAGCCTCAATACATAGGGAGGTGCAC
>LZPO01055088.1:230735-286491 GCA_001675575.1 Neotoma lepida | reverse complement strand
GGAAAGAAGAGAAAAAAAAAGATGCTGTTTTATATAGTTGTACATTTCATTTCTTGTGACAGTCTATAGGACTATAGCAGTGGATTCCCAAGCATTTGTTTTTTAAAACATGGGCTAAGAAGGAAATCAGCATCGCTTGAGAGGAAAGAAATTGCAAGCAACAGCAGAGCTAGCTAAATCTGACCTTCAGTTGCTTTGTTAACTTGCTTCACAGCCTATATTAGGTCCTTAATTGTGTGTTGTGCACTCTGCTCCTGACTATGGGAGATTCCTTGCCTATGATAACAAATATGAAAAATCTGTTGCACCATAGTGCAAAGGAGATGTTTTCTGTGAAAACCTGCCCATACTTTGTTAGGAAGTGTCAGTGTTTTGTTTAATCTTACTGGGTGCCCAGCTTGCCCTGTCCCTACTGTCTGCATTGGGCAAAGATGAAGAAATGTGTATATTGTTTGTCTTCTTCTTAAAGTGGCTCCAAAAAAATACCATGATTTACATTAAGAAACTCCTAAGATTGCTGGAAAGAATGTGTCAATTAGAAGTAGAACAGTAATAGAAAGTAAGACCTCAGTGCACTGTGGGGAGGGGAGTAATGAAAATCTAGTGGCCAAATGCAGATACAACATTAGAGTTGTCTCCACTGTACTAAAGTGAATTCTTCCATGTCACAATAATTTCTGTATTGGTAATTTGTCTTTGAAATCAGAGACATTAATGATCAGTTCCTTCCTACAGTTTCTAAAACTGAGGTTTTGTGGAGGGCACAAGAAGCTTATTGAATGTCATCTGCTAATTAGGAAGCTTTTTCTCTGTGTTAGTGGTCCCTCAGCTTCTTGGTAACAAGGTCTGTAATGACATTGCTTCTTTAAGAGGCCATAGGAATCTGCCCATTGTACTAACTGTCTGCCCACCTTCTCACTCTCAGGGTGGATTACGTGGACTCCTTGGGCCGGTCCCGGCGCTGCATGAGAAAGGATTTACCAGGTCTGTTGGAGATGGACAAAAATCTTCAGGGAAGACTGTAAGTGTAAAATGTGATCTTTGTTTGGAACGCAGCCACAAGGGTTGTCTTGGAGAGGCTGCTCAATGACTGTTTGTTGCTCTGTTAAGATCTTTAATGTGTAAGAATATACACTGAAGCCTTGGAGCGGTTAATATGTTCAGACACTCATAACTTGTGCTCAGGAAACAACCTGAATGTCATTATCATTTATTTATTAATTTTCTTTTTCTAAAACCCATTTTTTGGGGGAGTGGGGAGAATGAGTCACATTATTCCCTGGGCTGGCCTTGAACTAGGTTTAAGTGATTCTTCTGACTTAGTTTCCCAGGCAGGCACTCTGTTCTGGTCATGTGCATTATAACTGCTGAAAGGTACGAGTAGACTGGTGAGTGGAAGGATGTCTGATCTAGGTTGCAAATACAGAATGAGACCAAACCTAGCTAACAAGCCAGTCTTTATGGACAGAGAGATTTGAGAAGGCTCACTTGCTTTTATTCACTTCTTATTTATATGTTTTGTATATTGAAGCAAAGGCTTCATGACTACATTTCTTTTCTTTTTTTTTTCATGACTACATTTCTAATGGGACCAAAGAAATAACATTCAAAAGTATCTTGGTGATTAAAATTCCGTATAGTAAGCCTTTATTTGAGAGGTATTGGTGAAGCTCCACCTATGTGAGCCCTCCCGTCTTAGGCATCCTGTGGGTAGGCCTGGAGTAAGCACACAGAGGTCACAACACAAACCATGGCTACCTACTGGGACAGGAGGAACTCTAGCAATGTCCATGTCTCCAGACAAAAGGCCATTCAGAGAAGTCCAACGGTTCATCCTTCCTGGGTAGGCCACCTCCTATATGTCAACCAGGACAAGTGTAGACAGGAAAGTCATTTTTCTTGAACACTAAGGCAAGATCCTATCCTATTCATGGGTAAGTCTAGTAATTGATTTAGAAATGATAAAATAGAGTCAGCAAGATGACTCATCAGGCGTAAGTACTTGCTGCCAATTCCTAATGACCTGAGTTCAATTCTGGGAACCCAAATGGTAGAAGGAGAAAATAGACTCCTGAAAGTTAAAAGTTGTTCCCTTCCCTCTACATGCATGCTATGGCATATGTACATGTTGCATGGATGCTCCTGTGTGTATGTACACACAATATATAAATGGATGTTAAAAAAATATTCAAACAGTTGTATTGACTTCTCAGTCAGAAACCTATGTAGGAGCTGTTANCTTTCCAGATGGTGTTACTTAGCCATGATCTACCCTGCTGTACTAAGTATTACTGTCTCATGGCACTCACCTGAACACAGGTTTCTATTCCTCTACTAGTTTCGTTAGTCCTGCTAATGAAAAAACTTTATTATCTGAAGATATGAGGAAAGAACTTCAGCGCCAACAATGGGAAGAAGAAGAGAGAGAGGCCCTGAAAAAGCCGATGGGTCCCATCCATTATGAAGACATTCGGGAAAATGGTATTGTTGTTTTTGGGGAAAGGGGGTATTTATTAAGGAGGTTGTTTTGTAGCTTTTAAAATCTTTTTTTAAAAGTCTCTAGCCAGTGGCAGGCACAAAGCCAGTTGCTGACAGAGCAGCAGCACTGACTCGGTCAGACTGTGCTTCAGAGGGTGAAACCATTCATCAACTTGAGGACCTCTTCCTAACATGTCTGTTAGCCCAAGAATTTGTTCCCAGAGACAAGAGGAGACAGCCAGGGCCGAGTAGCCTGTCTATGTGTTTGTCATTTAGTAAACAGTAAAGTTGTTTGACTTTTTTGTTTTTTATCTTTTTTTTTTTAAATTGTGCAAATATCACTGTGTGTCTCTTTTGGTTTGTTAGGGAACTTGCTGTATATGTGCTTTGCTAATCAGAGAAATCTAATATTTTGATGCTTTTGATTATTTCAGAGGCCCGGCAACTTGGTGTTGGGTATTTTGCCTTTGCCCGAGACAAAGAGTTGAGAAACAAGCAAATGAAAACTTTAGAGATGCTTCGTGAACAGGTACTGTTAAATTTAGTTTTTGTTATGGATTTGAATGATTTTTTTATTGATGGGCCATGCTTTAAAAAATGTAGTAAATCCAGAGACCCATAGCCAAACATTGGGCTGAGAGAGAGCCCAAATTGGAGATCTCTATCAGCTTCCTCCCCTTGGAGCTTGGGGCCCCTTGGAAGAGGGGGAGGAACGATTAGGAAGAATGGGAGCTAGAGGGGTTGAGGATGCCAGAACACGGCTCACAGAATCAACTAAGCAAGACTTGTAGGGGCTCACAGAGCCTGTGTGGGTTCAAACTATGTCCTCTGCATATAGATTATGGTTGTTAGCTTGGTGTTTTTTTTGTGAGAGTGGTGGTGTCCCTGGCTCTTTTGCCTGCTCTTGGGACCCTTTTCCTCCCATTGGGTTGCCTTGCCCAGCCCTGATATGAATGTTTGTGCCTAGTCTTATTGTATCTTGTTATGCTGTGTTTGGTTCATATCCATAGGAGGCCTGCTCTTTTTTAAAGGGAAACAGAGGAGGAGTGGATCTGGAGGAAAAGGGATTTGGGCTGGGGGCTGGGAGGAGTGGAAAGAGGGGGAACTGCAGTCAGGATGTATTTGTATGAGAGAAGAATAAAAAAAGTAGTAAATAAAATGAAAATTGATATTCAGAATGCCATTGTTGGTTGCATTACAGGTAACTATCAAATTATTGTGGGTTTTCAAACTCTAAAATTATAACTGTTTTGGAAGTAACCTGTACTTTGCTGGGTTTTGTTTTATTAATAGTATATGTGTGTATAATGTGTATGTGTCATGCCATGTGTGGTGGCCAGGGGACAATTTATGGCGTCGATCTCTCCTTCTATCTCTGTGTTGATTCCAGGGATTGAACTCGGGTTGCCAGGCTTGCGTCATTGCAGCAAGCATCTTTACCCACTGAGCCATCTTGCTAGCCCTGCTGTTTTATTTTATTATTACTATTATCATTTTTTTTGTGTGTGTAAACTCTTCCTGCATCTATGTATGTATACCATATGCATGCATGGTTCCCGCAGAGGACGTTGAATCCCCTAGAACTGGAATTATGGATAGTTTTAAACCACCATGTGGGTGCTAGCAACTGAACCTGGGTCTTCTGCAAGAGCAGCAAATATTCTTAACTACTGATTCCAGCCCTCAGCCCTGCTGTTTTAAATCTAGTTTCAAACATGGCATTTTTGGATGATCTGGGTGAGGAAATAGGAAGTTGTGTTAAAGGATTGAGGAGTAGAAGAAAACTGGATGGTTTTCTTCCATGTGGAGGCTTCAACGGTGCTCTTTGAGTTCTCACTAAGCTTCCTAAGGTGTCAGAGGTCTGTGACATTCTCCTTCATAGGGCACCAATTTCAAGGTCTTGGGGAGAGCTGCTTAGAGGGGCTGTAAAAATTAATTAGCACTTTTTAAAAAAGAATTATTTCATCATTTTAAACAGAAATGTTGTGAATTTGACTTCAGGTGAATAATTTTCTGACNTTTTGTTCTGTCCAGACAACAGATCAGAGAATAAAACGAGAAAACATAAAGGAAAAGCGAAAGGCTATGTTAGAAGCAAGACTTGCCAAGCTTCGACAAAAAAAGATTAAAAAATCAAAGGAAGATGGGACTGAAGAAGAAAACAGAGGTATATCCTGACTTAAATTGCTGACTTGAACAGGGAAATCTTAGATCTACCGGTGTGTCACTAATAGGGTTGCAGTGCAGGAATCCGCAACTTAGCTTTATCTCTAACAGCATGTGCCTTTGAAGTACCACCAGGAGCAGTTTTTATTATTGCTGTTAGATCCATTTAGTTATTTATTATTGTATGTGGTCTGTGAGTGAGTGTGGGTGAGCATGTACCATAGCACAGGTCAGAGGTGTGGAGGTCAGAGGACAGTTTTCAGTAGTTGGTTTTTTTGTTTTCTCTGTGAGATCCCTGGTTCAGATTCAGGTCATCAGGATGTTTCAGAATGACACTCTCATGTTTTTAGGCAGTAGACAAGGATATTAACAAATAACACATTGAGTTGCTTCTTATAATGACAGTTTAGTAAACCAAGACTTAAAAGTTTGGCTATGTACATATATAAGAAATAAGGTTTTAAAATTTAAATTTAAAAATATATACAAAAACATAGAAACAATACATATTTGGAGGGTGCCATGTGATGTTTTGATAACTGCATATATTATGTGATAAAAATCAAGGTAAAGGTGTGACCAACTGCACAAAGTTGTCCTCTGACCTCTACTGGCATTCACACCCACTCACAGAGAGAAATAGGTATTGCCAAACTACTTCACTCCTGTCTAGTAAGACACACTTGCTGCTCCTATTAGCACTAGTGATTAGTTTTACTTCAAAAGTAGTGTGTTACATTTTTATTTTTTTATTTTTGGTTTTTGGTTTTTCAAGACAGAGTTTCTCTGTGTAGTCCTGGCTGTCCTGGAACTCACCCTGTAGACCAGGGTGACCTCGAACTTGAAGATCCACCTGCCTCTGCCTCTTGAGTGCTGGGATTAAAGGCATGTGCCACTGCCTCCTGGCTTAGTATGTTAAATTTTTAAGCCATAGTAATAAGGTCTTGTTTCCTTATAAAACCAGATGGAGATGTTGTTGCGCTTTCACCATCAGAACCAAAGGCTGTACTTGCTCCACCTCCTGTGGTCCAGAACAGCAAGGTAGAAGTCATCATCCAGGAGAGGAAGGATACCAAGCCTGGAGTGCCACACATCCGAGAGTGGGACCGAGGAAAAGGTAGGGAGGGGCTTTTAGGTATGAAAACTTCCTAGTGAGGTCCTTGTAAAGGTAGTTTTGTTTTAAATCAAAGAGATACTGTTTTTTTATTTTTTTTTATGGTGTAGAGATGGAATCCAGGGCCTTACACATGCTAGGCAAGAGCTCTACCTCTGAGCTCCACCGTCAACCCTACAGTGAGTCTTAGTGTTCCTGAGGCTTAAGGAAGTCTTCAGGGCTCTGAACTTGTTTCTTCTCCATAATGGACACTAATTGTTTATAAACAGGGAAATGGGAAAATGTGATCACAAAAGACCAGTATCTACAAAAGCATCCTGTCCACAGAATAAATTTCTAAAAAGTACTTGGGAAGTTTAAATCCATACGTTTAGGAGTGGTTTTATATTTTGGAATGTAACTCCTCAGGAACTGCTTTTAAAGTGTGATAGAGGTCTGGTGTCCTGAGGTACTCTGTCTTTAGCCAACCTTTTGTTTGTTTGAAAGTTTACCTGAGCTTCCATTCACATGCACATCTTTCTGTAATTTTTCACCAAGGTGCCCACCACAGTCTTCACCACAGCAGACTTTGTTTTATGCCTCTTTCAAACATACTCAGTGGAACATTAGCTCCTGCTGTTGGAGCTAGCAAGAGACATCTAAGAGCCACTGTTCAGAGTGGATGAGGCCCTTCTGTGTCCTCCAGAACTCAACAAATGAAAGACTGCTTTGATGTGAAACACCTACCATGTCAACTCCAACAAATAATTGTTTCATTTCTCTGTAATTATAGTGCCCTTTAGGCAGTGTGGTCCAGAGCCTGTCAGCCTCTCCACAGAACCTTCCTCTAATCTTTCCTTGTTGTAAAGCCACTACATTTCTTAGCAGGGTTTCTTGTTGCTATCTTTGTTCTTGCGGAATCTGTGGTAGCTTTTAAATGCATATAAGAATTGAGAAATAATTACAGTAAATTTGACTGGTTCATAATCGTTTCTAAAATACTCTTTCTTATTTTCACTAGAATTTTCCTTTGGATACTGGTCGAAGAAGCAGTCAGAACTCCGGGCTGAGCGAGATCCTGAGTTTGCCCCACCATCGAATTACTTTGTGGGTCAAAAGAGAACTGGGCCTTTCAGTAGCCAGCCATGGAGCAGACCGGGATCAGCACCCAGTGACTTGGGGCATTGCTCTGTCCAGAGCCAGGAGCCCAGCTCCTCACACACATCCACTTCTGCCTCTGAAAGCCCACCACAAGCATCCACAGTCACTTTCCAAACACTAGATGATATGATATCTTATTACAAACAAGTCACATGACCATGAAAAGCATGCTGGTTGCATTTGTGTCATGAGAAGTCAGGGCAGGACTGAGTTTTACGTCTTTCTTCCTGTCCTTTCCCTGGAATGCACAGGCTTGAGGCCAGATTAGTTGGCAGGGAGGAGTGAGTGTACCTACGGGAGCTCATTGGCTATTGGGCTGTTCATTTTTTATCACTTAGTGTAGAGGGAATTTATCTCCTCCCCTACATGCTGACCAAGTTGTAACTCATTTGGATTTCCATGTGTGTGAATGGTAAATACTAATCTGAAATTTGATACTGAGGAACTTGTTNCTTTTTTAGATTATTTTATGTGTGTGAATGTTTTGCCTTCATGTGTATATGTGCACCACGTGTGTGCCTGATGCCCAAGGCGGTCAGAAGAGGGATTAGATACCCTGGAACTGGAGTTATGGATAATTGTGAGCCACTCTGTAGGTGCCGGGAACTGAACCTTGGTCCTCTACAAGAGCAGCCAGTGCTCTTAATTACTGATCCATCTCCATACCCTGCTGAGGAGCTTATAATCCTGCTTCACAAACACACCCACCATGGCTTTTCTTACAGGGCTCCATTCATTTCCTTTCAGAAATGCTAGCATGCAGGTGTCTACTCCACAGATTCAATTTCCCAGACAGGTGATGGAGCAATATCAGGAGCTTTTACCTGTCCAACAGGGAAATGAGGGTCTGTTATAGGAGGCAAAGTGGAAAAAGGAAGCTGGTAGAATACTAACTAATCAGTCACATCTGAAGCCATAAGGTCAGAAAGAGCACCTACAGTTCAGAGAAGTAGAAGTTGGTTGTTGATCTGTGTCAACATGTTACCCAGTTACCTACATCCCTGTCTCTGCAGACATGTGGAGTTGTGCTGAATTAGTTGGACATTCCTGAAGGCTGCTGAGCCTGGTTAGAAACCAGTGCTCCTTAGTTTTACCAATTAGAGCTTTGATCTTGTCTTTCTCTCCTGCCTTAGTGCCTCCTAGTGCTTCCATTGCTTGAGGCTTCTTGACTGTCTGTAGCCTGAGTATGTCAGGCTTGGACCCCATTGTAGGTAGGTCCCTGCCTGTATCCTTATTGAATGGGGATGTTTGGTGCACAGGAATCCAAAGGACATCACTATGTAGGGGTGTTAGAGGATTCGTCCATGCAACTGCAGACAGGCAGTCAGGAGTTGGCCACCAAGCCTTTGGGAGCAGTGGGTCCTTTCCAATTCAAGGAAAGTCTCTGCAGTGTCCTGAAGGAATGGAAAGGGGAGTGAGGGACCTCTTCAGGGGTCTCCTTGATGGCTTTGTCTCTGCTCACATAGCACTGAATTATGAGTGGAAGTGCCCCGTTCTTCCTGTGATAGCCTNCTAGAATATGGAATGAGTCAACACCTGGCTCTAAGTCATGTAGCATCTAAGTGTCAGGTCCAGGACTTAAACAACTTATATCTAACCTCTAGACTCATGCTTTTTCTAGTACCTTCTGCTCCCGGTCTTCTTGCCCAAGTATCAAGAAAGTTTAGATAAGAAATTCCATTCTTCAAAAGTTACCTCTGAGCTCCACTGTTGTTGGTTGTTTTTTGCTCTTTTTTGAGGGGCCCACCATCCAGCTCCCTAATAAATTCACACACAGAAGAAAGCTTATTACTTATGAATGCCCAGCCTTAGCTTGGCTTAGTTTCTAGCCGACTTTCCTTATCTTAAATTATCCTGTCTACCTTTTGCCTCTGGGCTTTCCCCATTCTCTTACTTCCGTAAACCTTACTCTTACTCCCTGGCTTGCTGGTTGTGGAGCTGGGTGGCTGGTCCCTGATGTCCTCCTCCTTTTCAGGCTCCTCAATCTTCCTCCCAGATTTCTCCCTCTATATATTCTCTCTGCCTGCCAGCCCCGCCTATCCTTTCTCCTGCCTTGCTCTTGACCAGTTCTTTATTAGACCATCAGGTGTTTTAGACAGGCACAGTAACACAGCTTCACAGAGTTAAATAAATGCAACATAAACAAAAGTAACACACCTTAAAATACTATTCCTCAACACTCCACAGCAAAGGGAAAGCTAGACATAATGTCATCCTGTCAGTCTCCTTGGGCAGATACCTCTTAATATACATCAAAACTCTAACCTAGCTTTTTTTTTTTCCTCCAGAAATAACAAATGCATCCTAAAATTCATATGGAAATGCCAGGGACCCAGAATAGCCAGAAAAAGGTTGGAGGACCAAACTTCTTAATTCAAGACTCACTGCAAAGCTATCACAGGACAAATGGTGTGGTACTGGCACAAGAACACAGGCACATAGGTCAGTAGGGTAGAATAGAGCCAATGCTTGTGGGCAGTTGACTCCTAATGAGGGAACCAGAACCATCCAGTGGGAAAGAATGCACATTTCACAACTTACTGTCTGGGGAAAGCAATGAGTTTAGACTTTGATCTGAAACCATATATAAAAGTCAACTCAGGCTGAACCGGAGACCCAAAAGTAAGGGCTGAAACTATAAAATCAGCCTACAGAATGAAACTGCTTAGAGGAGAAAGAATTATTAGACATGCCACAACCATTAGCAAAAGCAGAAAAGAGCTAGGTATGGTGATACACTCCTTTAATCCTAGCACTCAGGGAGCAGAGGTAGGTGGATCTCAATGAGTTCAGGGCTAGGCTGGACATAGCAAGTTCTAAGCAGAATAAAAGGAAAACAAATGATATGAATGCTGGAAAGAAAGTGCATTTTTAAGGCAGAGCACCAAGAAGAGAATGTGGTGGGATAGGGAGGAGAAGGCAGGAAGGACAGCCAGGCAGCAGTAAACCTTTAGTGAGGCCAGTGGGCATGGGAGAACCCAGCAACCATAAGCCCTTCGGTGGGCAGAAGCAGTCAAGCATAGCCACTCATCACTGTCAACTAGTAAATGTAGGCCATATTTTCTCTGGGATTTTGAAGACTGTAAGTCTCTTTCTATCCCCTCTTTACCACATCAATTATAAGGCTTTTTGGCAAGCCAGCTTATCTTCGTGTTTCAGTCTGTCAGATCAAGCATGAAATCCACTTCAGAAAGTTATTGCTCGTGAACTAGTTTTGTGTGAAGGTGTCCAGCAGATGTCAGCAGACTCCTCAGAGTTCAGATCCCTTCTCTAAGACAGTACTGGCTTCATAGGGATGCAATGAAAAGTGTCACTTTGGGTTTTGTTTCTATCCATTTTGGGAGACAATTTCATGCAGCTCAAACTTGATATGTAGCAGAGCTGATCTTGGACATTTTCTAGTTTGTTCAATTTCAATGCATTCCTTTCCCTCTCATCTTCTACCCTTATTTCCTTTTACCCCGGTCAACCCTCCCCCCTTTTCTCACAAGTCCTTTTTTCACATTCTTTTCATTTGTTGTCTTGTGATCCACTGATTTTATCTGAGACTGTCTGGGTGACCATGGGTTTAGTACTACTGTATTGGAACCTGGACAATGACAATGACTTTCCCCCAGAATCCATTGTAGCCAGTTCATTAAGGAGAGGTAGGGCCCCATGAACCCCTCCCTAATCAATGATTGCTTCTTGACAGTTCCAGTCTTTTGGAGGTCCTGAGCAGGTAGTTGAAACTGCTGTGAGGTCATGTGTGCAGTGGCTGTGTTGTGCCCAGAAGATGACATTTCACAGCTCTCTGTCTTCTAGCTTTTACATTCTCTGTTCCCTTTCCTGGTGTTCCTGAGCCTAGAGGGATAGGCACTCAGCCATCACTTGTTCTCAGAACCTTGAGCACCATGTGGTGGATGCATAGTCACAGAGAGACCAAAGTGTCAATATTGCATTTCTGATCCCCATTTGTGCCTCCATCTCCAGAGTGCTAGGATTACAGGTGTACACCATCATATCTGGTGAATGCCTTGCTGGGGAATCTAACCCAGGGCTTTTGTGCACTTTGGGTAGGCATTCTGCCAACTGAACTACATTCCTAGGCCATTTTAGTTTTGTTAGAACCATATTTAAAAAGTGAAATTAATTTATTTCTATTGAGCTTAGTATATCCAGAACATCTCAGTATATAGTCAGGATACAGGCACCATCAAGAGATACTTTTAAGTTTTTTTTTCTTTTTTTGGACAGGGTCTCTAAGTAACCTTGGCTGTCCTGAAATTTGCTAGGTAGACTAGGCTGACCACACACTCAGAGATAAGTCTGCTTCTGCCTCCTGAGTGCTGGGAATAAAGATGTGCACCACCACATCTACTTTTGTTTTTATATGTATGTGTGAGTGCCTGCATATATGTATGTGTACTGTGTGTGCCTGGTGCCCCCAGAGGTCAGAAGAGGGAGTCCTCTCCTGGAACTGGAGTTACAGGTAGAGCTGCTGTATGGGTGTTGGGAACAGAGTCCTCTGTAAGAATAACAAGCACTTACAACTGCTAAGTCCTCTTTTTTCATATTTAGTCCTCAAGAGTGTTCTGTAGCCCACAATGTAGCTGGGCTTGCATACTCAGTTTTCACCAGAAACACTTTATCTGTAGTTAGATGTCATAAAACAGTTGAAAAAAATTAAATTCATATCCAAGTTGTCCCAAACATGTAAGTTTTCTGATAATTGAATTGAGTGAAATTTTAAATTTAAGAATTTTTGCTGGTGTGTTTTTTGAGATGTTGGGATTTGTCTTGTACATGCTTGTCAAATGCACTGTCACTGTCACTGAGCTACAGCCCCAGCTTCAATTTTTGTTATTGTTGTGTGTATATCTGTGTGTGGAATGTACATGCCACAGCACACATGTGGAGGTCAGACAACTTTGTAGAGTTGGTTCTCCTGGTCCACTTTTACATGTGTTAGTTCTAGGTTCAAAGTTAGGTTACCAGGTTTGCTAGGCAAACACCTTGACTCAGTTGTCTGGCCCTCCTTTCCCACCAAATTTTAAATTTAAATCAGTGAAATTGAACTTTAATTCCTTTGCTGTCCTCTTTAATTCCTTCCAGGCTTCTTCTGAGTAGGACTGCTCCAAATGATCATTTGCTGGTTTTGTGGCCCATGCACATTGTCTTCCTATTAGTGACCAGAGGATTAGCAAGTCAGTTTCTTCCAGGTGCACATCCAAGACATTCTGTGACTGTCTTAACTTAGGAGCAGGAAGTAGTGAAACCTACAGGAGAATAACATCCCTGTGTCTTATTGGTGCCTTTGGAGAGCAAAGCAGACCATTTGGGAGGAGACTGCTTTGAGTTCCTTGTTTTCATTGTAACCTCTTCTCTGGGCCTTGTGTGTATTGGTGCAGTTCATTTGAATTGGTACAGTGAATCATTCTGCTAGCCTGCAGAATTCCCAAAGGAGAGTATTCAAATCCATATACATGAGATGTCTGCTACACTTAGCTATATATTTGTCAGAGACTTGGGTCATTCCCCTGGGCTGCTCTTTAGCTGACCTGGTTGTGACATACAGATGAGGCAATGGAATTTAGAATCTGGAATGGGGGTGGGTACTGGTCTTTACAGTTAACACAACAGGGTAGCCACAGCATATGTGCCTCAAGTTTCCTTTTGAGCCAGTGAGGCAGGCTGAGTCAGTTATATGTCAGACTGATGACATAAAATGCTACATAGCCAAGGTGAGTGATGATACTGAAAATGATTTGTTGACTTGGAAGTGGTGAGAGGAGACTCATGCCAGTTGGCTGTGAGGACTCGTGGCTGGTGGAGGCTATGGGCATCTGCCTCTGTGTTTGAAGAGTGGGCAAGTATGGTGCATGTGTACTGGTGAGGACTTCAGTGTGGTGAGGTTGATGTTAATGTCTGGGAAACTGGAAAGTCAAGATGCTCATGTGAAACCGTGTTTTCTTTTCGTTTTCTTTTTTTTTTTTAAAGATTTATTGATTTATTATGTATACAGAAGAGGGTGCCAGATCTCATTACAGATGGTTGTGAGCAACCATGTGGTTGCTGGGAATTGAACTCAGGACCTCTGGAAGAGTAGCCAGTGCTCTTAACCTCTGAGCCATCTCTCCAGTCCCCCAAAACCATGTTTTCTTAAGAACCCATGCCCCATGCTGGGGTTGGTAGTGCATGCCTTTAATCTCAGCACTCAGGCAGGCAGATCTCTGAGGCTACCCTAGTCTACATAGTGAGTTCCAGGTTGGCCACAATTATACAGTGATACGTGGTCTCAAAAACAATTAAATTAAAAATAAACAAACTCTGACCTCTGGTAGAGCATTGGTGCTCTGCAGTGGTTTCTTATATCCAGGCTGCACATGTGTGTGCACAGTAAATGAGTGTCCACCAATAGGAGCACTCAGGATCTTACTTCCTTTTACTCTCAGTTTAAATTCTTCCCTCTCTCCCTCTCTCACTCCTTTCCTTCCTTTTTCATTTAAATCCATTTCTAACTGCTGTGTTTTCCCTAGCTCCAAAAGCCCACATGCTTTTGTCAGTGTAGCCTGGTTTCAAGCATTTTCCCCAGGCTATGCTTTGTCCTCTTCTGTGTCTTGTTCACTATCAGCATGAAGCTTCCCTGAGCTGGAACATAGTGTCTACCTTTCCCTTCCCCACCTGTTACCTTCTTCACCCTTCCATAGTCATTGTGGCTAGAGGTTTTATGAAAAGACCTGGCTCTGCTCCCTACGTGGTCTCATGNTTACAGGTACTCTGACAGCTGTGCAGGACATGTGGTTTCTTGTTTCCAGCCACAGATAATCTGTACTGTTAAGTCTTTCTCTGGATGCTGTTCGGAATTTCCAGAGAATGGTGGTCAGTGCAGTGTGTAATGTAAGCACCATGGGGCCAGTTTGCTTTCATTTAAGGTTTCTAAAACTGAGCTGCTCAGTTATTTTTAGTCGCTGCCTAGTAGTTCATCAAAGTAACAGAAACACAAACACAGGTCAGCGTTCAGACTTGATAGAAAGGAACCACCAGCCAATCTTTCAGATTGATTTAACAGTTATTATCTTATACTGCCGCCTTCCCTCTGCCTTTGAAATGTCCTCTTGAGCATCACTTTGAGAAGACACATCACTAGGTCACATGGACAGACATACTTGATTGCTCCTTTCAGGAAATTCATCTCCGTGGGGGCTTGTTGACACTGCAGTGGATGTCCCTGCAGAGGGGCCAGTTTAGAAGTGTTGGCACCCCAGGATTGCATCACCAGGGTTTTATGTTGCGCCTTGGCATAACATGAGGTGAAGCAGACTGCATACTAGCTCACCTAGTATCACCTAATACCATGTGTGCTAAGATACACTTCTCTGTGTGACCTATTTTCTTCCCTGCTAGAGAGTTCTCTAGCATCTCTCCAGATACCACCTTTATGTGCCAGGCAGCTCAGAGGACAGCAGGGATGAGCATTTATGTTCTGTCACCAGAAGCCATGCTTGTACACAGGGCAGTCACACAAACCACCTTCTGCAACCAAACCCTTATAGGGACATCTCTTAACTAAAACCAGAGGGAACCAGAAACTAGAGAGGCAGAGCCAGATGACCTGAGGAAGCCTGCTTTCCTTTGGAATATTGTTATATGCACTTTTACCCAAATATGTTCTTGATTCAGTGCCATGACAGGGAAGAACATGTGTCCTCTCTTTTAAGTCTCAACCCAAATTTGCCCCTTATCGTATGTGCCTTGCTTTTCTGTGGTATGTGTGCTCACACCAGTATCACAATAGGAATAATATGCTGCACTATGCTGCCATGGCTGTGACAACTGTGATGTCACTAAATGATGGGACATTTCAACTCCATTATGACCTGAAGTGCTGAGCATGCATTCTGTCATCATGTGCCCTTGGCAGTGCCACATGAAATGTTGGAATATACAGTAACTACAAGCTTTAGCTTAACAGGCATGATCCTATTCCATGTGTGGCTCAGAGGGCTCTGTTATTCCATAATATGTTTTTTCTCTCCTGTCTGCTTGGTACCTTCTTAACTTCAGGGACATCCTTTGGTCTGCCTTCTTTTGACACTTCTTTGGGTGTTACAGTGGTTTGAATGATAGATGTTCCTCTATATTTTCAGGCATTTAAATACTTGGCCCCCATTTTGTGGCACTGTTTGTGTGTGTGTGGGGGGGTGCTTAGGAGATATGCCCTCACTGGAGGAGGTATGTCACTGGTAGGTTTTGAAAGCTTAAAGACTTGCACCATTTTGAGTTTGTTCTCTGCTTGTGGCTTGAGATTTGAAATTCAAGCTCTAAGCTGTTCCTGCTGCCATGCCTACCTGCTGCTAGGCTTCCCCATTGTGACGGTGATGCTTATCCTCTGGAACCATAAACCCAAAGAAACCCTTCCCTCCATAAATTGTCTTGGTCATGGAATTTTACCACAGCGATAAAAAAGTAACAAGTTGGTACCAGGAGTGGGGCATTGCTGTGACAGACCTGACCTTGCTGGTTTTTGGAGAAATGTGGAAGACTTTGGAGCTTTAGGCTAGAAAAGCAGTTGAATACTGTAAGTAGACCTTAACGNGCCATCCTAGCTGGAGCTTGGAAAACAGTAGTGCTGAAAGCTGTGTGGATTGTGGAGACTCAACACAGAGGTTTCAGATGGGAACAATATTAACAAGTATACAAAATTGATATCTTGGCAAAAATGTGGCTACTTTTTTAAGAACTTGCCTGAGACTAAATTTAAAAGCAATGGACTAATTTCTTTGGCAGAGGAGATTAAGACCACCTAGTATTGACTCTGTTGCATAGTTATTAGTAATCTTATGCAGTGAAGAGCAAGTGGAGCAAAAAGAAATAAAATATAGTTTAAAGAGAAAAAGAACACCAGGAAACTTAATGTTGCAGCCAAATCTTGTGCTGAAAGAGATAGGGAAATTGAAGAGAGGGCTGATCTGTAGTAAAACAAAGGGAAGAGTGCCCTCAGGGAGAGACTCCATACTAGCTAAACTACGAACTTGTGGAAAGAAAAGGTCTAGGGAATTTTCTGCTCCTAGGAAGGAACAATAAACAAAAGTACAGCAAATGTGACTCAGTAGGGGCCAGGGTTCATCCAAATATGGCAGCTGAACTTGGCAATATTGCCTATGTGGTGCTGGTTCTAGAGTCATAAAGGATACACTAATTAAGAGGTTGTGGAATCTTCCTCTGTGGTTTCAGAAAGCTGCTGAAGCCAGGCATTTGGCAGGGGAGTCCCTGTATAGAAACCCTGAAAAGCCATTGTATGAAGCTGTGGAAGTGAAGCTAGTGTTACATTGGAGAGACCCCAATATGTTGGAGATGCTAGAGCTGTGAGACATCTGCCAGAGGAGAAGAACATAGGGAGTGTGACCAGTCTAAGAGTGAGGCATGCAGCAGAGCTGGAGAGATGTAATCACATAAGCTCTTTGACATTAGACATGGAGCTACAGGATTTGGAGTTTGCCCTGCTGAGTGTTGGTCCTGCTTTGGTCCAGTATTTTCTCACTATGCCCTCAGTCATCCTATTTGAAATGGTAATGGATGTCTATGCTATTGTATTTTGGATGTATATAATCTGCTTTTTTATTTCATAGGAGGTTACAGTTAAGAGTCTCAAAAGAAGCTTTGGGCTTTTAAACAGTATTGTGACTAAAAGACTACAGGGAAGCCNGGCAGTGGTGGCGCACGCCTTTAATCCCAGCACTCGGGAGGCAGAGGCAGGTGGATCTCTGTGAGTTCGAGGCCAGCCTGGGCTACCAAGTGAGTTCCAGGAAAGGCACAAAGCTACACAGAGAAACCTGTCTCGAAAAACCAAAAAAAAAAAAAAAAGACTACAGGGACTTTAGAAGTTGGACTGAATGTATTTTTTGCATTTATGATAATGGCCATGAGAGACTATGGGGGCCAGGGAGTGAAATATGGTAGTTTTGAACAATGGATGTCCCTCTATATTCTCAGGCATTTGAATACTTGGCCCCCCAGTTTGTGACACTGTTGGGGGTGTGTGGCTTAGGGGGTATGTCATTGAGACAGGTTTTGAGAGCTTAAAGACTTGTGCCATTTTTAGATTGCTCTTTGCTTGATGCTTGAAGTTTGTAATGTGAGCTCTCAGCTGTTCCTGCTGTCATGCCTTCCTGCTGCTGTGTTTCCCCATTGTGATGATGATGCTCGTCCTCTGGAACCATAAACCCTTCTTTCCATAACTTGTCTTGGTCATGATATTTTCTCACCTCAATAGAAATGTAACTAATACAGACATCCATGGCCTTTGCACATTTTTCTGAAGTGTATTGTATTGTGTTATATTCCTAGTGTAAGCCAATTTCATTTCATTCTTCCTTTTGTCATTGAATTCCTCAAGGGCAAGACTCATGTCTCAGTCCTGCAGAAGTGAATGGCAGAATAAAATTGGATAGACAAGGAAGAGAGTGGGGGTGACCTAAAATGGCTGCTTCTCAGAAATCAAATATTTGATGGCAAGTAGAGGTGTGAATGAAGAAGTGGCTTGTAGACACTAGGAGCAAACACAAAAGGCCCATCTTCCCATGTGAGAGAAGTTTGGAGACAGGCAAAATAATGGTGTGGGGNTTCCATAATGTTGTTAAGAGTCTAGGTTCTACTGTTCTGTATGGCTATCCCTAGTTCATGGCTTCCCTCTTCAAGGTAACCTCCTGGTTCAAAATGACTGCTGGGAATATACCCATCTCATCCCTTCCAGGCAAGACATATGAGAAGGGCAGTGAGTAACTAAAAGGTGTTCATTCCATAAAAGCAGCCTCCTTTAAAGGTAAGTCTCAAGGTCCTCTACCTAACAGCTTCACCTTCATCTTATAGGTTGAGTGTGAGAAGGTACTTCTTAAGGCAAATTTTGAAGAGATGTAGTAATGTTATTATCTGTGCACTTAATTAAAATAATATTTCTTTTTGAGTTGCTTCTTAGGTCTGAGTAGATATGTTTCCAAGTATATCAAATACCTAGTAAACATGTGGGAAAGTGCTTAGCATCACTAGACATGTGGGATTGTAAATCAAATTACTAACTTCATACTCACTGTGATGATACCAGAATCAAAACAATAGTGACAAGATTTGTCCACAAAGGCATGTAGAAATTGGGACCTCCATAACATTTCTGGTGACTGTGAAGCAAGGTTGCTGCTTTGGTAAAGTCTGGGAGTTCTTCAGAAAGGTAAACACTGAGCACTGGAGAGATGGCTCAATCAGTAAAGTGTCTTCTTTACAGGCGTGAGAAACTGAGTTCTGATCCCTATTACTCCTGCCTGGCTCAGCTACAGCCCCAGTGTGGTGTGAAGAGTGAATGGAGATGAGGAGAGACAAAGACAGGAATGTCTCTTATGTTCATTGGCCAGCCAGTCTAGCCAATCAGTGAGCTCTAGTTTTAGAGAAAGACACTGTCTAAAAAAAAAAAACAAAAGTGAAATGGAGAATGATCAAGAAAGTCACTAAANATTAACCCGTAGCCTCCATTTACACACACACATGCATATGTACCCTCCCACACATGTAATGCCCTCCCCCCAACACACACACAAATAATATACAGGCTAGCAAGATGGCTCAGGAGGTAAAGTGCTTGTTAAGCAAGCCTGGGTAGCGAGTTCAGCCCTTTGAACCCATGTAAAAGTGGAAGGATAGAGTCAACTACACACAGTTGTTCTCTGACTGTCACACACATGCACAAACATGATGATAGAATAAAAAATGAGACTTGGTGCTTTTTTGCTTGTTTTTTATTTTGTGTATGGGTATTTTGTCTGCATATATGTTTATGTACCACATGCATGGCTGGTGCCCTGAAGGCCAGAGGAAGACATCAAATCTGGAACTGGAGTTATAGACAGTTGTGAGCCACCATGTTGGTGCTGGGAATTGAACCTGGGTCCTTTGGAAGAGCAGCCAGTNCTCTTAACCACTGAACCATTTCTCTAGCCCCATGGTACACCTTTAATTCCAGCAATTAGGAGACAGAGACAAGTGAATCTCTGAGTGTACTGAGGCCAGCCTGGTCTACATAGTTTCAGGCAAGCCAGAGCTACAATGAGACTATCAACAAACAAACAGCAATAAGACACAAAAAGTAATGAAGTACTTATGCATGCTGTTACATGAGTGAACTGTTAAAAATTATTTGTTTTATGTATATGAGTGTTTTGTATGCATGTATGTCTGTGCACTATGTGTGCAGTGCCTGAAGAGGCCAGAAGAGGGTCATTAGATACCCTGGATCTGGAGTTAACAGATGCTTATGAGCTACCATGTGGGTCCTGGGATTGAACTTGGGTCACTCTGAACTGCTGATCCATGTCTCCATGTCATGGCTAATTTTTTTTTTGAGGCAGGGCTTCTCTGTGTAACCTTGGCTGTCCTGAAACTTGCTCTGTAGACCAGGCTAGCCTTGAGCTTAGAAATCTGCCTCTCTCTGCTTCCCAAATGCTAGAATTAAGGCATGTGCCATCATGCCTGGCCGATCATGGATAAATTTTAAAAGCATCATGGCAAACAAAAACAACTATCACAAAGGACCACATATATATTTATGTTTTTGTTTATTCTTTGAGAATTTCATACATGCATATAATGTATTTTGATCATATCCACACACACCCCCATATCCACACACACCCTAACCCACTGATCCCCTCCAAAATCTCCTAATCTTTTTCTTTTTTTTAAAAGCCCACTATATTGGCTATTTTCCCTTTTCTGTGATAAAATACCAAGACCATAAGCAACTTACAGAAGCAAGAGTTTACTTTGGCTCACACTTCCAGAGGGAAAGCCTGTAATGTCCAAGAAGGTGTGGCATGGTGGCAGGAACAGGAAGCTGACTAATTACAGCTTTATCTACACACCCAAAGTGCAGAGAGAGAGAAAAATGGATTAGGAAGTGAGGCAAGGCTATAAACCCTCAAAGCCAACCCCTGTGATACTTCTGTCAACAAGCCTGTGTCTCCTAAAGGTTCCCATAACCTCTCCCAAAATAGTGCCACCAATCCAGGACCAAGTGTTCAAATACATGAGCCTGGGACATTTCTCATTTAAACTACCATGCCCACCCAGTCCAATTAGTGTTGCTGGCATGTGCATGAGTTTGGGTCCATCAACTGGTACATGGTCACCATACCAGTGGCCATATTCTCAAACATGACTTCTTCCTCCAGTAGCCATCAAGTGCCAATAGCTCCTAAAGGGGTAGGAAAGACCACATAATTCATGATTCCATTTATATTAAATGTCCAGCAAAGGCAAATATGGGGTATTGGGAAATAGCTCAGTTGATATCTTGCTTGCTGTACAAGCATGAGGGTCTGAATTTGACCCTCAGTACTCTATTTGCCATGTGTGGTAGTTTGTTTTGTAATACCAGTACTAGGGAGAGACAGATTCCTGGGGCTCACTGATCATCTAGTCTAGCCTGTAAGTGACTCCCAAGTTCCTATAAGAGAAGAGACACTGCCTGAAAAACAAAACAAAACAAAACAAAACAAAAACCAAGGTGTGTGGCTCTTGAAAAACAATACCCAAGATTGATTTCTAGTCTCCACATGCTTGCATGAACATGCACATACATCCGCACATATGTGTGTATATACATATACATTAAAAAAAAAAGAGGCAAATCTGGGGCTGGGAAGATGTCTTGGTGGTTAACAACATTTGCTGCTCTTCCAGTGGACCCAAGATCAGCTTACAGCACCCATAAAAGGCAGCTTACAACTGTCTATAACTTCAGTTCCAAGGAGACCCCATGCCTCTGGCCTTTGCAGGCACCTGTGCTAATGTGTACATACCCACATGTAGATGTATACACCTACACCTAATTAAAATAATTAAAAAATCTTAAATACAGGTAAGTCTATATAGACAGGCTAGATGAAGTTTGGGATGGGCAAAAATGGGAGTGATCATAAATACACTTCTTTAGGAGATGATGAACTACTCTAAAATTCAATAGTAATATTGGCTGCATTTCTGAATATATGACACAAAAATGTTCATGTTACAAAAACTGAGGCATATGGTGTGGACGTTCTAGCCCAGTACNCCTATCTGAAGAATCATCTTTTATTTATTTGTAATTAACCTCAAATGGTAGGAACTAGTTAGGAGGATGGGGGAGAAGTTTCCAAAACAGTTAACATTGCAAGGATTTCAGGGATTGCTTAGTTATCTTTTCTTCATTTGAGTCCTAAGTGAAGGAGGAGGAGAAGGAAGAGGAAGAGGAGGAGGAGAAAAAGGAGGAGGAGAAAAAGGAGGAGGAAAAAGAGGAGGGTAGGATGGTGAGGGTGATGGGAGAAGAAATGTCATCGTCACCATCATCTGCCCTGTACAGTTAGGGTCAGACCTCTCTGACTTGCTGCCCTAATCCCTGAGATTCTGAGTGGTGTCTTTGTTCTGTGGACTGACCATTCCAGAACAAATCTATTTTTCTGTGTCTGCAAAGCTGAGAAATGGCAATGCCAGAGGTCAGCAGATAGACACAGGAGGCCACTTTGTCTTCAAGCCTGTAGAATGTTAGGAGCTTTGTCCTATGGGACTCTTGCTGTTTGGGAACTTTGTTCCTGATAGATGGGCAAAGATAGCTCAAAGGCCAGGGAGAAGTGGTATAGTGTTTGCAAACGCCTCCATGCTTTGACTCTAGGGACAGACATCTCCCAATCCAGAGCTCTGGTTCCTCATCAGCAAGTTAGGAGAGAGAACAGTCTTCTCGCCACAGGTTGTGTACAGCTAGTGGGCCTGGACCTTCTCTGCAAGCACTATAGGTGTGTGCCTGAGGAGCTGTCCTGTAATGGTCCTGGAACTTGGGGTGGCCCCCAAGATCAGAGCTTGAAAAGTGGAAGAGGATTACCTGTGTGGAAAAGTGGTGGTCAGAATGCAAAATGGAGAAAGAGATGGCTGGACAGCTGCACTCACTGCCAGATGCAGCCAGCAGCCTGCCCTCTGCTCTCGTGGTTGACATCATGGCAAGCATGCTGGATTGGCTTCTAGATAGATGGCAGAGCTGAGTCAGCACTGCAGGGAGATGCTGGAAAGGCCACGAGAGGAAAGAAAGTCCTGCTCCAGCTTCCTTCAAATGGACAGTCCTACAGGTTGCCCTCCTGCACAGGTTCACATCCTCATGAAGGCCCTCAGAAATAAGCAGGCATTGTTGAGCATTGTTCTTGTTCAGCATAAGATCCAAAGGAGGATTTATGTTTTCATAAATGTGTTACTGGATAAACCCAACACTCCCATGCTTACTTGAACACTGAGAGCCCTTAAGCAGCTCTCTTAAAGAGGGAAAATGCTTCCCACAGTCCACTAGTGGAAGGGTATGCATTTTTCACACTGTAACATCTCGGCAGTTGTGTTACAACAATGGCATCCTTCTAACAGTGAATTTTCCAATTGTTGCTGTGCTAAACTTGGTGGAATATGGCCTGTGGTATCAGATATTGAACTGTGGGGTTGCGTTGTCCTTCATGCTTTGCCACCTGGCTTAAGCTGTATGTGTTGAGTAATCCAATGCCCATCCTAGGTTTGTGACCAGGAGCTCCCATGTCCCTTGTCTCAGGAAAGAGCCAATGGCATCCTTTTGTTTTTACAGGCTTTTGTCAGTAGACCACAGGCAGATGTTCCACTCTTAGGTCGCTAACTACAAAAGGTTTGGTGAGACTTTCCTCCTTGCCCTGGCCCTTTTGTTCATCTAGGTACTCAGTTTCTGTGACCCTCTCTGGAACTTCTTTGGGCCCATCCTCAGCAGCAGGCCTGTCCCAGTGTAACTCACTCATTGCTGTTCCTGGGAAGATGAGGGAAGGGAACAATGCTTTGTTCTAACATGAAAGAATGACCAGAAACCTTCTTATCCTTCTGAGACAAACTCCTGGCTCGATGACCTGTGAGGGCTATTTCTACATGCACACTCCATCTTTTCCCAAGGCTTCTCTGTAGGTAAGAGCTTCTGACCCTAGTTACTTCACTTCTCAGACTGCTGAGTCTTTACAGCTGAAGGTCCCTCTCCTCTGAGATGGACAGTATCACCTAGCAGTATGCTTGCCCAGAAGACATGAACCCGGTCAAAAGTAACCGAGAACTGTTCCTACAATACTCGGCCACAGCCCCCAAACTGCTGGCCCAGATCTCCAAACTCCTCATTGTCTGCCGAAACGCAGGCATTTCTGTCCCAAAAGGCATCAGGAATATCTTTGAGTTCACCTGGGAGGAGCTCATCAGAGACCCTGCAGTGCCCACCCCATCTGACATCCAGGATCTGGTGATCACCCTTGGAGCTCCTACAGTGGTGCTTGCAGAAGTGATCCCAGTGCAGTTCCCCATACAGAAGAAGCCACCCCCACCAGCAAGGGCAAGCGCTCAGCTCCCACCCCTACTCCTGCTCGACTGGTGCCCACTGGCCAAGATACCCTGCATAAGTTCCAGCGGCAATCCATCCACCTCTTGACGGAGCTGCTTTCCCTGAAGATGAAGGCCATGGTGGAGTCTGCCTCTGGTAAGGCTGCTCACAGGTTCCTCTCCATTTCTGCACAGGTAGGGGTGTGTGTGTGTGTGTGTGTGTGTGTGTGTGTGTGTGTGTGTGTGTGTGTGTACATCCACCCCAACAGGTATGAGTTGAGCATCTACAATCCAGAATCTAAAATACTGTGCAGTCTGAGGATGTTGAGCACTCACATAATGCCACAGAACATTCCACAGCTGATGATGCATGATGATTTGCATGTAAGACAATCTTCAGTCTGTACACAGGGTACACATGAAACATCAGAGAATTCCATGTCTTTGAGTCCCATCCCCAGATATCTCAGTATGTATAGGAAAACATTCCCAAACTCCAGTCTCCCCAACGCTCCATAATCTTTTAGCCCAAGCCCTGGGGTAAGGGATACTTAACCTGTATAAGTATGCACTGGGAATGGGGGTGGTGGCCATGGGTCTGCTGCAAGAACTGTGCTTCCCTGTTCCCTGCTCAGTACCCTTCTTTTGCACCCTCTGTTCTACTTCCCTCCCAGTCACCCATCTCTGGAGTGCCCATTCCAAAGTTAGCAGTGGTGGCAGTGAGATGTTACAGGCACTGAAGGGAGAGTTTGGGGTGATGGTGCAGAGGTGGACAGAACTGCATTGAAGAGTGGAGACATAGAATTTGTGAATCAAGTGTCTGGTCCAGCCAATGCCAAGGAAATTTCTGAGCCCAATGCCTCCAAACTGAGGGCATCATTCCAGGGCTGGGGAAGAACCTAAAGCAGTGTCAGCAGCAGACTCTTGGAAGCCTCAGTGCTCAGCTGNAGGCAGGGAGACAGGCAGGCAGGCAGGCAGGCGGACCGGGAGCAAAGTGCTGCCTGCTGGATCTTGAGCTCTCTGCCCAATCGAGTGTGCATGTCAGGAGCTCCTCACCCTTACATCTGAGGGAGTCTTCACCTTTTCCTGGGCCTTCCTACTTTTCCACTATTTCNTGGGCATTTGCAAAGGTCTTTTTCTGGAACAGTCATCCATGCCAAGAGGAAAACACTTTGTCTTTGCTCATTCCTTCAGCAGGTGCCAATCCTCTGGACATCACCAAGCGCTTTGTGGAGGCCAGCCAGCTCCTCNATCTCAATGNCAAGGAGATGGCCTTTGACTGCTTGATTGGCACTGTNGGAAAAAGCTGCTTCAGTGCAGCACAGCTGAGGAAAGGTGGGTGCCCTCCTGTAGGGAAAATGTACAAACAGCCAACAAGAAGGTGCTAGAAAGGTAAAAGCTACAGTTGAAAGGCCAAAGCTCCCAACTNCTTAAGTGGCTGTNGAGCAGCAGGATCCATAGATGCCATGCTGCTGACAAGGAGGGCTTATGCACCTCTGGTGGAGGGCAGCCTAGATTTTTTGTGGGTGGAAATGTCTGTACCTCACAACTCACAGTATAGCCCTGCTCTCTGGTCCTTCTAGAGTATGTTTCTCAACAGTCCATGGCCAAGTTTCTAAAATTTCCAGTCCATTGCACACCAGCCCTTTAGTACACATGGTAAAGATGTCACATCAATGAAGTCACTACTCAGATCGCTGTCAGTCCTGACATTCTGTATCTGACCTCACCTGTTCATGGCATATGGGAATCAGTTCCATTTGCTGGCCGAGACTCAGCCCCATGCATACAAGCAGTCCTACAAGAATGCTTATTACAGAATCATTTGGAAAGGCAGAAGATTAGAAAAAGCTGTCCATCAATGGAGATGAATAAATTATGGTCCATGCAGATACTGTTTCATAGTGAGCAACAAAAATGAATAAATCAAGCTGGACACACAACACACACCTGTCATCCTGGCACTCAGGTAGAGGCAGGAGAATTAGGAGTTGAAGATTCTTCTCAGGTACATAATGAGTTCTAGGCCAGTCTGAGCTACATGAGACCCTGTACCCCTACCGTAAAGCATTAAGCAACTCAGCTATGTAAGTAATTCTCAAAGAATAGCATCTGGCAAAAGGAAAAGGTATGAAAGAATGTGTTGGTGGTGATTTATTTAATAGTTTAATATAAGCAAAGAGATGTTGCTTATGAATATATCATAAAATACGGGTGTACAAAACAGGAGGAGAAACATTAGAGGAGGTGATCTTTGGAGATGTGGAAGTAGGGGAGCAAGATCTGCAATACCACAATTCACTCAGGTCAGCAGCAGTTCAATGTTTGTAATATGACTTCATTTCACCTACTTACCTGTGTGTGTGAAGAGAACAGCTAAGCTATCTTCTTAGCAAATATCAAGTACACTATACAGTAAAAGTGACAACACCGCCATGCTGCTCATTTGATCCCAGGACTTAGGAAAGTTTATACCCAGTACCAACATCACCCTGAACATCCACAGCAACCACCATTGTTCTTTCTACTTCTGTGAGTTTGAATGTTTTAGATTTCACAGGAGTGAGCTCTTGCAGGATTTATCTTTGGTGCCTGGCTTATTTCATTTAGTATAATGACCTCTAAACTCCTCTACTTTGGTGTAAATGGTAGGATTTTATTACCTTTTAAGACCAAATACTATCCCACTCTGTATCATATTTTCTTTATCTCTTCACCCACTGATGGATACTCAGACTGATCCCATTTGGATGTTGGGAATTATGCTGCAGTGAACATGGGTATACAGACATCTCTTTATGACACTGACCCTTTGGATATATACCTGCAAGTGAGGTTGCCATACAGTAGTTCTATTGTGAAGTTTTTTTTCTTTTTGTTTTGTTTGATACAAGGTCTTGCTATGTAGCCATTACTTTGTAATTTTCCTGCCTTAGATTTCCAAGTGCTGTGATTACAAGTGTGTGCCACTCTGTACAGTAGTTTTAATTGTTCAGGGAATCTTTATTATGGCTGTATTCAGTTACAGTGTTACTACAATTACAAAACTCTTTCTTCCATTCCCTCATTAGCATTGTTATTGTTTTATTTTTTGTTCATTATTATTATTTTGTTGTTTGTTTTCAAGACAGGGCTTCACTGTGTAGCCTTGGCTTGTCCTAGAACTCACTCTGTAGACCAGGCTGGTCTCAAACTCACAGAGATCTTCCTGCCTGTGCCTCCCCGGTGCTTAGATCAAAGGCATGTGCCACCATCACCCGGCTATTGTTTTTAGTTTTGGTAAAAGTCACAAAATGATATTTCATCGTGGCTTTGATTTATGTTCTTCTGATGATTAATAACTTTAAACAGTTTTTCATATATTGTTGGCCATTTATATGTCTTCAGCAAATATCCATTCTGACCCTTGGTCCATTTTTTTCAATCAATTCCCCCTGTGATGTTTTATATCTTCAACTGGGTTTGTACACTAGTGTTCATTTGAATGCTTAGCAGTACTATCATTAGACCTCAGAACAAATCTTATACCTGTGCTTTGTCACCGAAGCAGTCAGCTACCATTACACTACTCCCTGCCACCAAGGCAGTGACTTTGTCTGTTTTGAGTGTATACATTTTCCCTCATTGCTATTTCCTAAATAACACATGGCAACCACTGGCATAACATTCATATTGTAGTAAGTGTCATGAGCCATCTGAGGATAATAAAATACACTGGTTGGAGAGAAAGCCCAGTTAGTAAACTGTTTGCCACACAAAACATTAGGACCTGAGTTCAGATCACTAGTAATACCAGTGCTAAGGAGATAGAGAGGAGGATCCCTGGGGCTTACTGGCCAATTCAGAGATCCTTGTCTCAAAAACAAGATGGAGGAGGCAGAAAGAGTTAGAGTGCTTACTGCTCTTGCAGAGGACCTGAGTCCACCACCAGCACCCATGTCAAATTCTTGTAATTCCAGTTCTAGGGGATTTGATGCCTGTGGCTTCTGCATGCATTGGCACTCAGGCATGTGCAAGCACACGTGTACACACACACACACACACACACACACACACACACACATACACACATACACACACATATACACACACATACACATTGTCCTGTGGATACTAAGGATGATTCTGAGAGAGAATTCTTACTGTCTTTAAAAGATAAGTTGTAGTCCATCTCATGACATACTTTAAGCATATTTTCAGGATGACAAGCTTTTGTCTTCAAGGTACAGACCTCCTGAATCCCTCAGAGCTTATGATTTATGGGGTGATAGTGAGAAGAGTTCAGCTGGACTGTGACCTGGAGCATCATTGGTGGGGGATGAGTGAGGAAGCTCATCCCATCACGGAGCTCACTCAGAAATCTCATTGGCTGACACTTGGGGCAGATGTTCATATCTCGCTTTAAAATTTTTTTATTGCTATTGTATATGTATTTATGATGTGTACATGTGGAGGTCAGAGGACAACTCTATGGAGTCTGTTCTCTTCTTCCATCGTTAGATAGGTTCTGGGGATTGAACTCAGCTCATCAGGCTTTCGAAGTGTTTTTATCTACTGAGCTATCTCCTTACCTAAGATAGTTTTCTTTTAAAAAGGTTTGAGGTTTTTTTGGGGGGGAAGGGCCTCAAAATAGTCAAATACAATGGAAGGACCCATTTATTTCTTTTGGGAAATTATTCATTTGACTCAGGATTTTAATTAGCTAGATTTCCCAGAGCATTAAGTTCAAAGTATGATAGTTTGTTGCAAAATTTATGGTTTTATGGGCTGCATTCTAGTAAGTATGCCTGGCATATCTCCTTAAATCTAGCCAGAACATATCCTTTGCTATGGTGACATTCCTATGGTCATAAGACTGCTTCCTGCTTGTCTTCCTGTCCTGACACCTGCCCTCCTGGCTTGTCACAGACAAACACAGAGCTGCTCTTTTATTCTCATTTGACAGTGACATTACTGAGTAAAATATCCAAAAAATCCACTCTTGTTACCTTGGTTCATGCATATATGTTTTGATAGTATTGTCATTGTCTCTTAGTTTCTGTTACATGGTCAACTGACAGCATTTGCTCATTTGTACTAAAGTAGAAGGTACTGAAAGCTGTTTTAATTTTAATACCTGAAACATTAGCAAAAATGATTGATTGTGGCTGAATGGTTTGCATGTGAGTGAGGACAGGTTCCCTCCAACACTCAAGTTCCATGTTTATCTAAGAGCTTAACTTCACATGTTTTTTGCTTCTACTTCTGTAT
Organism: Neotoma lepida; assembly: GCA_001675575.1. Classification (NCBI taxonomy): domain Eukaryota; kingdom Metazoa; phylum Chordata; class Mammalia; order Rodentia; family Cricetidae; genus Neotoma; species Neotoma lepida. The sequence continues at coordinate 257,975 of LZPO01055088.1, read as the reverse complement.
GCAACTGTATGCTCATCACTTTTTCCTTCTGTTTCATTAAGATTAATTTCCCAAGTGAGAGAGGACTGGGACAGAGGGTCACAGTCTGTGCATAACTTTCTACATGATTTTTCACTACATGGACAGGTTGACCAGCATGAGTTCTTACTCATTTTTCTCATTTGTGCTAGAATAGAAGGTACTGAAAGCTGTTTTAACTTTAGTACCTGAAACATTAGCAAAAGTGATTGATCATGTATTTTGATCATCCGGGGTGGAGGCTCTGTTTATAGTCTTTGTCTACTTAATGAGGTTGAGTTTACCATTTTCTTTATGAATTTGAGTATGTTGAATGAATTTCTGAGCATTTTCCAACACTGGTTTCATGCCCAACCAGAGACATAACTGTATCTGGGGAAATAACAAGTGAATGAGGCAGTGGGCTTTGTATAAGATTGTAACTAGGAGTGCAGATATTTTACAGAGACCACTTGTGCTCTTCCTTTTGGCTGTCAGACTACTGACACAATGAACCCCAAAGAATTTAAATTTTCCCAGGAGTCTCGTGCTTGGGAAGGGAAAGGCTTGTGTCTTGTTGCCAATCAGTGGGGAAACTTGTCTCCAAGAAAGAGATTTCACACAAAGCAGACAACTTGCAGGACATAGCTTAGAAGCAATACTTTGTCAGTGTTGGGCAGAACTGCTTGGNAATACATAATTCTTGGCCTCTCTTTAAACCTAAGCCTCATGTAGTACCAGGAAGATGGACTCGTGGGTTGGGAGGGGTCAGCGGACCTCTTTATTATTCCTCTTCCCAGTGTGGCCAAGGGTGCTACATTAGAACTGAGCAGCCACATATCAGGTGATGGCACAGAAGACAGTGTGATACTGTGGGACCGAGAGGCTATTGGAAGAACATCTGACTCCCATGCATTAGATAAGGGAGAGCCCATTCTCTTTCCCTCTTCCTTGATGCCTAGGTTTGTCCACACTTAGTGCCACACTGACATTTGCACTTGCCCTTAGAAGAATTTGCCTTATGCTTGCTTTCTGCTTCTTATATAAGTGTGAGAGGCTCTTCACCCTTAAGAAGCTGGGGCAGGGAAACCTGGAAGGGGGAGCCCTAACATGTCGCTTGCTATTCTGAACTTGCCTATATATCTAGAAGTCTCTCCTCAGAAGACTTCCTGGTTGATTATGACTACAGATAACTTTGTAATATCTGGCCCACCATCTTGTTTAAACAAGAAAACTATATTACATTTTTGTAATTTAACTGAAATTTTAAGAGATGGTAAAGAAGATTCATTCTTCTTCCCTAGACTCCTCCATGAACCTTTCTATCATGGGAGTGAACACACCTTATCAGCTGGTCTACCAGACTTCCACAGCCTGTCTGAGCTTCTCCCTCTCCACAGGAAAGGAAATCAAAAAGAAAGGTGAGAAAGACAGCGTTTCCAGCCAGACATACACACTTTCTCTCGCTTATACACACACCCTATCTTGGTGATGGTGGATTAGGAGGAGAAATGAAGGACTGGGTCAGCATCTAGCCTGTGCAGTTGGTGGCATGGTTAGGTCTCATGTCTAATAGAAGGGTGCTCAGCTCACTGAGATTCAACAGTCTGTGACACAGATCCTTACAAGCACTCCAGAGCTGCAGCACGTACAGTCACTGCAATCAGAATTGCATTCCATTCCCATGTGTGTACCCCACACAATCCATTCCTTCAACCCAAGCAGTATCCAGATCCCATACCTGTGAGTGAGACAGCTCTGTCCAGCCATACCATCAGTGGGGGAATAGTGGTATTTGTATCCGAAACTTAGCAGGCTCCAGTTCTGTGTTCCAGAAGGGGCTACTATGTGTCGGCAGAAAGCAAAGCCACAAAAGACTCCCCTGCTCTATTGAGAAAGGCCCACACAGAAGGGATGAAACTTTAGAGAAAACAGTAGGTGAGAGAAAGAAGCTCTAAGGGGAAGGTATGGTGGAAAGAGGCCTGCTGGGAGTAAGAGGCCTCAGGACCTTCCACCCACCCTGCCATCTAGGATGACAGCATAGACAGGCAGACAGGCAGGGGAGGATTGGGTAGGAAGAAGGGTGGGGTTGGCTCATTTTCCCCCTTTGATTCCCACAGACATTTCAGGTAAGGCTGGAAGTTGAGAAGCTTGAAGCCAAGTCTTCACCCCTCCTGGCTGCCTGTGTGACTTGCCTTCCTCATGCTTCACTCTCCTTGGTAAAAGGGGGCTGGTTATAGGAACTGGAGGCATCAGCATTAAGCCCCACTTCATTGCTATTGTTGCTGTTCATCACTGTGTTCCTCAGTCTCTGATGTACCTTTAATTATTGACTGGCTGAGTTAGTAGCCAAAGATCCCCATTGCTGTGGGGATCTTTGTCCCGTAAGTTTCTCCAGTCCAGCCCGGCCCGCGGCCTGTGGCCTCTTATAAAATAATCATTCAGAGGCTTATATTAATTACCAATTGTGTGGCCTATGGCAGGCTTCTTGCTAGCTAACTCTTATAACCTAACCCATTTCTATTAATCTGTAAGTTGCCACGTGGCTGTGGCATCACCAGTCTGCTGGCATCTTGCTGCTCCTTTGGCGGCAGCTGGCGTCTCTCTCTCCTCTCCTTTCTTCTCTCTGTATATCTGCTTAGTTTTCCCACCTGCCTCTAAGCTGCCTTGCCATACTGCAGAGCACAAAAGAACCTCCTAACATGTTCTAAAGCCCTCCTCCAAGAGAATGTGAACTTGAGAACTCACCTCTAAAGCCCACCATATTTCATCTCCTCACCTCTAACTACAGGCAGAAAGGGTATAGATGAGATGACACCCCCATTCCCTCGAGTTCGAACCCCTCCTGATAGCACCATCATCGAGTTCCAGGACCCCTGCCCTGAGGCCCGGGAAAAGCTACAGGAAATGTGTCGCCACATGTGAGTGCCTAGATGTGGGGATGGCATCCACAGGACCTGGACACAGGATAGATGGGTGTCACAGCAGTAAGTGCACTCCCCATGTCAGTCCAGCTGTGTCCTTCACACACACACACACACACACACACACACACACACACACACACACACACACATACACACACATCTATGGTCCTTCCAATTTACAGATAAGAAAAATAAAGCAGTTCCTGAGCTTGCCTAGCTCTGTCAACATTCTCTGCCTCTGCAATATCCTCCCTCACCCAAGAATGTCCTTTCTGTGGCTCCTGCCAATTCATAGGCTTTGTGCCCCAAGTGGTAAATTTTTGGCANGATTTGCCAAGTATTCAAGAAAAAGAAATCTCCCCAAACAAAATATTTCATCCACATGGGTGATTCATAGTATATTATTTGGGGACACTGTGAGGCCTAGCAGAAACCCAATTCTCTAAGGGCCCAGCTCATAAAGATTAAAACCATTTCACCCATTAAAACCATTAAAACCATTCATATATGACCAAAGTCATATACATCTCCTGGGATCACCTGGCCAGGGCACAGGTAGGCTACAGCCACCTTGTTCACCTCTAGAAGGAGCCCTCCTGGAACTTCAGGATGGGGGTGGGGTGAGGGGATAGTCTGTCTCTAGCTACTCCAGAATTCTCTCTGTGCATAGCTCCATTCCATAGGTCCAGACAGACAGTCAAACACAGCTAGCCTTTCCCGGGCACCTTCCCACTTCCTCCTAAATATACTACCTTTACATATGAGGAAGAATGGGAAGGGAACAGTACTTCAGGACAAGGGAGGGACCTGGAGTGGGAGACTTGGATGCTGGGAAGGGGCTGTAGAGAACCTCTCTGGAGAGTGAGAACCGAGCGCCTAGAAGATGCGTTCATCTCCTTCCCACAGAGAAGCAGAAAGGATCTCGTGGAGAGGGAGGAATGCCTCCTGCCCCATGATTTTACGCAACTACAGGGCAAAGATACCCTCTCATTTAATGTTGACCTCCAAGGGGGACTCTCACCATCCTCCCACTGCGGGGACTCAGACTACTGCTTCCACTCCTCACCAGCCTTCCAGCCACCATGCTCACACAGGCCGCCATTCTCAAGATTGGAAGGGGCCCAAGAAGCCCAGCAAGCTGCATTACACTTTCTATGATGGCTCTTCCTTCGTTTAATATCCTTTTGGTGGGTGTTGCTCTTTCTCCCCAACTCAGCCCCAGAGAATTCCAGGGCTTGAAACAGCTAACTGTTCAATGGGGATTCTTGGTCAACTGGAGAAGCCTGGTGAGGATGCTCCAGGGGTAAGTGTTGGTTGGTCCAGGTCAAGCTCTGGAGAGACTGAGGAAGAAGTTCAAAGTTTAAGTACAAGTTCAGTATAGTTCAGATCAGCAGGAGTATATCAAGTCCCTGATACTTGTGAGAAGCTTGTCTGTGCAGGTGGGTCCCTGTCCTCAGGACTCTACCAGAAGAGAGGACGCTACAGACAGGGTGGTTCATTTCCAGCTGAGAGAAAAAGTGAAGTGTCCCAAAATGCTTTGGGGGATGTTTCCTGGATCCTTATTCACTAGTTGTGTCCCGTGGTCCTTGCACTTCACCTCTAAGGTTCAAGTGCTTGGAGTCAAAGCACTCATCCCATTTGCTGCACATCTGTTTGATCTGCAGCTGAGGTCTGCCTTGGGGTGGCTGAATCTGAATGTTGGGTACAAAAGTGGCAGAAGAGGACACATTTCCCCTGTGAATCTGATGGGGACTATAGGCCCTCTTTCTAGAAATATGCACATGTATGTATATCCACACATGTGCAAATTGTGAGCTGCAGCTTCAGGGAACTTACGGCTCATAGAAAATTGCCTTTATGCCTCGGCTTGAACTCTATCAGGAAAGCTCAGATGTTGAAAAGGCAGATCCCTTCAGAGAGTGAGCCCGAGGTTTGTGCATGCCTTGGTAGGTTGAGTTGGCTGATTTTTCTACTCAAAGAGATGTAACAAGTAGCTATTGTGTACAGTGGATCAGTAGAATGAACTGGATAGTCTATTCATGAGAACCTCAGAGGGAGCAACTTTAGTTTGATTGCTGTCTTCTAAAATTAGGAAAGGAGTTTGAATTTGGCTATAAAGGTAAAAAAGAGAGATCCCTTTGGAAAATATGGAGGTAGAAAGTCCCCACAGACACTGTACCTTTCAGATATCTCTCACCNATTCCTTCCCCCAGCATCTGCTCGAGCTACATCAGATCCAGATGCCCAGCCTTAGGCAATGCGAACTCTGAGTCCATTGGAGAAAAGCACTTATTTCAGGTTCTGAGTTACACCAATTTCAAGGATGGGAGACACAGAGTCATCTAGTTCTGCTCCTTCACTGTAGAAACAGGGAAACTGAGCCCCAAAGAGGCAGTGTGACCTACTAAATGTCACAAAAAGGAACTTGGTGGCAAAGCCTCAGGAGAAAANGGGCTTCTGTGCCTCTATTTTGGTCCTCTCTCAGATACCAATGTTATGCCCTTAAANATCATTCTGCATAGTAGAAAGCATGGAAAGGAGACTTGGAAGGACCCTGGGCACTCAGATCTCCTCCCATTGGAGCAGAAGGCAGGTGTCTGAACTATCTCAGCTACTTTCCTGGGGCCATGGCACCCAACAGGCTTGCCCTGCAACAGCCTCCTCACTTTGTTCCACCTACTCTTGACTGAAGTGGGGATTCAGGATTTAAGTGCCATGTCAAAGAAGTTTCATTGTTTCTCTTCCTATAAATGAATCCATTCTTCACACCCTCCCAGCCCTGCCTNTCCTGCTTCCAGTACAGAAGAAGCAAACTTCTTCCAAGGCAGCTGCTGCTTAAGAAGGCTGTGGAGCTCCTCTGCCCCACATTTGTGACTCTTCACTGCATTAACCAGGTTCAATGCTGTGTTTACAAGTTAGCTTTTTAGCAATGGGACCAGAGAAGGCTTGCCTTGGATCTTTGTTCCTGCCTGTCCCAGAATTATGTGGTGCCCCAGGTGGAACCACCTCAAACCTCTTATCCATTGCTGCAGGAACACTCGACTTGTACTCCAATAGTGATGACATCTTGACAAGTAGTCCATTTTCTCCTTGGGGGTTACAGAGGCCAGGTTCAGTTCTTTTCTATAGTCATTACTTGTCTTGTTGTTGTGACAGAATACCACACCAGCTGTTCTGGGAAGGAAGAGTTTATTTTGGCCCTCAGTTTGAGGGTATAGTCCTTCATGTCAGGCATGGTGGCAGATGTGTGAAGTGGTTGATTACATGAGCCACAGCCAGGAAACAGAGGTGAATGCCAGTGCTCTGCTTGCTTCTTCCTTTTTATCCAGCCTGGGACCCTTACCCATAGAATGGTGCTGTCCACATTCAGGATAGGTCTTCCTGCCTCAGTTAAACCCCTCTTGGAGGAAATGCCCTCATAGACACCCCCCAGAGGCTTGTCTCCTACATAATCCTAAATATCATGAAGTTGACAGTCCATATTAGCCATCACAGTGACCCTACACACATTACTCAATCTGTGTGCCTCACTTCTCTTGGTTACATGATGAGTGAGCTGGATCTAGGAGTCTTAAAGAAGTTCTGTGTCACTGTGTTCAAAGGCTAAGGTACACCAGCCAGCTGTTGGATCCCTCCTGAGTGAAACATGTTTGGAAAGCTTTTCTTCCCTCCTGGCTTCTTTAGAATGCTGGCTTTAGCCACCAACTCTGTTTTTACACATAGAGCTTAGATAGAAATGATAGGTCTTTGTTCATGGTGGCCACGTTGGCCAGTTGCAAGCCATAGCTGATTTTAACCTCCTGGTGCAGTCCTCAGAACCAGTTCTGTGTTCATGTCACCATTCTTCACAGAAATCATCTGGAATCCCCTGGTTTGGACTTATGCTTTCCTGATGACAGTGATACTGAACAGCTTTGCATTGGCTTCTCTCTGGTCTTTGGAGAAATATGTGTTCTAGTCTTTTGCTCATGCCTTGATTGTGTTTTGGTGAAGCAGTTGCTAGAACTTGAACCTAAGGCCTCAAATGTGCCAAACACATTCTACCACTCTAATCCAAAAGGTTGTTAATTTTGATGAAGTCCAAATTTCCCCATATTGTTGTTAATGCTTTTGGTTTCAACATTCATGACATCATTGCCAAATGCAAGGTCATGAAGATTTGCCTGTGTTTTCTCATCTCAGCTTTATAGGTGAAGCTCTTAAGATAAGTCTTTGAGATATTCAGGGCCAATATTTGCATCTTGTGTGAGCTAAGGGCCTAGTTTCATTCCTCTGCACAGGGGAATCCTATAGTCCCAGTGCAATTTGTTAAAGAGATCATTGTTTCCTCTTGGAATGATCCTGGAGATCTTGGCACAANTAAATTGACTATAGATGGAAGGTTCTATTTTTAGATTCACTTTTAACCCACTGTTCTAGTTTTGGTGTCTATCTTTATGCCAGACCACATTGGTTTAATTATTAAAGATTTGTGGTAAGTTTTTAAATCAACAAGTGTTGTGAGTCTTCCCAGTTTTTTTTTTTTCCAAAATTATTTGGGATTTCTTTCTTTCTTTCTCATTTGAAATAGGGTCTCCCTGTGAAGCACTGGCTGGCCTGGAACTCACAGAGATTTGCCTGCCTCTGCTTACCAAATGCTAGAATTAAAGATATGTGCAACCATGCCCAGCTTCACTCAGTGTATTTTACTTTTGTAGATATCCTCTCTGTCTCCTCTCTCTCCTGGCTTTCTGGGACTCATGTTGTGTATATGTTGGTGTGCCTAATGATCTTCCCAGGGGCTCTGAGATTCTATTCTTTCTTGGATTTTTTTTNAAAAAGAGAGTATCTCCATTGTAGTTCAGGGTGACCAGAAACTATGTAGCTCAGAGATTCTATTCTTTCTTGGATTTTTTTTAAAAAGAGAGTATCTCCATTGTAGTTCAGGGTGACCAGAAACTATGTAGCTCAGGCTAGCTTAGAACTCACAGTCACTCTCCTACCTCAGTCTCCCAAGTTCTGAGATACTAGGCATGAACTATCATATACAGTTCCTTCTTTTCCTTTATGATGTACAGACTGCATAATTTCAGCTCATTGGTTTTCCAGGACAATGATTTTTTCCTTTTATTGTATTAACTGGCTGCTTTATTTGTTTAATGAAATCTTTGTTTCAATCATTGTACTACCTACCCAACTCTAGAATTTCTGATGGGTCACTCTGTGTCATGTCTACCTGCTTATCACCTTCCCTCTTTCCATTTCTGTTTTTATTTGGCTGGTGGGAAAGATTTAGGAGGACAGATTGCAGTACCAGTCACTACAGTCCTCCTACCTGGAGCACTGCTTCTGCAATTCTATATAGAGAAGTAGCTGCTAATACTGCTCTTCTGAGGACCAGTGCTTCTTGGGGTCTCTTGAACTAGGGAAGGAGCAGAGAGAACACATTTTTCCACTAAATTGGCCAAAAGAGAAGGCAGACTGACAGTGCTAGAAATACTGCTGGTTCTGGAGATCATGCCTTGGCTCTGTCACGCACTTGTGGTGCAAGATGAGACAAGGCATGGGGTGACTTCCTCACGCTGGTTTTCCTGAGACCTTCATGTTTTAGTACTAAATGGTATGTCCCCAGTACCATTTAGACCTGTGAAAACCCAGACATGTGAAATGGAGAAAGGACCACTTCTCATAAGGTAGTATACAGGAAGGACCTGGGGCATAGCTGGATTCCATAGTTATTTGGGTGTGACACATGCAAAACACAGGCAGGATCTTTGAAGGAAGGGGACAGTGCATGACAGAAGAATCCTTTCATATGGAGGCTTGTGTCTGTGGGGACTCTGATAGCCAGCTCCTGGAGAGTTCTCTGTTAGTTTGACTTGACTGTATCTGCCAGCTATCCCTCCGGAAACATCGCCATGCTTCAGATTCCCACGTGCTGCAGAGGGAAATCCATTACCTGCCTCTTTAATGACATACCTAACACCTTCCTGGCTCTGTTCAATGGTGATGGCCGGGGCTGTGTTTACTACAATGTGAAGAACAGGTGAGTAGGTCAAGGGAAGTCTAGCCTCATGAAGTATCCCTTGAGGTAATTGGTACCATGTATAAGGTGGTGACTAAAAGTTCCAAGTTAAAGGAGTCTAGGGAGGCACTGAGGCAGGGAAGCAGTGCCTGTAGAAACGTGGTATTTTGAGGCCCAGCTGTTGGGTACATGTTGCACTTTCCACAGTGAGAAGGAACCCACTCTAAATCCCCCACTGGGTACACCAAAACACTAAGATCTCCATTCTTGGTCAGATACACAAGGTGGTTTATTTCAGTTTGTTTTTTGAGTCAGGGTTTCTCTGTGCAGCCCTGGCTATCCTGGAACTCACTCTGTAGACCAGGTTGGCTTCAAACTCACAGAGATCCTCCTGGCTCTGCCTCCCAAGTGCTGGGATTAAAGGTGTGCGCCACCACTGTCTGGCTGATACACAGGGTTTTTGTTGTTACTGTTTTTCAGTGCTGAGGACCAGAACCTCATAAATGCTAGGCGAATATTTTACCACTGAGCCATATCCCCAATTCTCACCCTGGGAAGAATTCTTTTTTTTTTAAAGACTTATTTATTATGTATACAGAAGAGGGTACCAGATCTCATTATAGATGGTTGTGAGCCACCATGTGGTTGCTGGGAATTGAACTCAGGACCTCTGGAAGAACAGTCAATGTGCTTAACCTCTGAACCCCCCCCCCAGAAGAATTCTTTAGTGGAAAAAGTGTCTTAAACTAAGAACGGGTAAACAAGATGTGTGAATACCACTTCTGTGGTGTATTAATTACTTTACCTATTACTGTGGCAAAATACCTGACATTAACCACTTGAAGAAGGAAAGATTTATTTTGGTTCACAGTTTCAGAGGTGCTAGTTTGTCATAGCACAGTGAATTAGAGTAGTTCACATCATGGTGACCTAGGAAATAGAGAAAGGGGCTTAAAGCAAGGGATCAGAGCAAAATACAGCCCTCCCCAAGATATAACTCNGTGACTAACTTCCTCTACTTAACTCAGTGACTAACTTCCTCTGCTTAGGCTTCCTCTTGTCTCTCACCACTTCCTAATGACACCAGCGTACTATGAACTCATCAAAGGGTTACCCTACTGATCAGGACCCAGGATGTGTTCTTATGAACTCATCAAAGGGTTAACCTACTGATCAGGACCCAGGATGTGTTCGTCTCTGAAAGCACACATAGACCCAGAGGCATGCTCCACTAATCTAGGCATATCTAAGCTACTCAAGTTGACAGTTCAGATTAACCACCACATGAGGGGGTCTCTTAAGAGCAGCACATACTCTTGACAGCTAAGAGTTGATCTTTGTGTAGCTTTTCATAAGTCGTTTTTGGAAGAAGTTACTTCCTTTCATGTGTAGATGTTCTAGCTCACATTTTGGTGCTTGATATTTTTGTGCCAGGCTACTGGACTACGGAAAAAAATCATTTTTCATTCTGTGGGTTTTGCTTGAGCCTCTATTATCCACCTCAGCCCGTACCTTCTCCACAGATGCCCCACTAGCGTCAGGTGGTGTACGGAGTCTTAGAGTGGGTGGAAAGGGAAAGCTGCTCACAGGAGTCTCTTCAGACTCTTCCCTTCCCTTCCTCAAGTTGTTCATGTCAGGTAAACATTCCTTCAGACTGGGGCAGACTCTCCCCGCCCTGCCTGTCTGTAGCCTGGAGTGATGAGGGAATTCTTTCAGAGCCTATAAGTAGTTTCTATCTTCTGTGTATCTCCCAGCTGTCCATATGTCTTGGTTTTGGATGAGGAAGGTGGAAACACAAATGACCAAAAGGGCTACATAGTCCATAAGTGGAGCTGGGCTAACAAGACTGAGACATTGCTCTCTCTGGAATACAAGGTATGTGGGCATCATGGGTAGGGGGTGGCTTCCACAGGCTACTCGGCATCAAAAGGCAAGTACCTGTAAGACAGCACTGCCCCAGCAACCACATGATCTTGTTCAGAGGCCATGAGTCAGTCAATAGTGGTCCAGCCTTTTCACCAACCTATAGCAACTGTGGGCTACTTTACTGATCCTTCATGGCAACCTCCTTCCTATTTGATTTTTATTTATATTATTTCATTTTATTGTAAAATATTCATTTTATGAAGTAACATTTATAGTAGTTGACAACTTAATTTTTAATATTTTTTTAGTTTTTTAAAAATTTATTACATTTATTTTGTGTTATATAAAACTTGGCTAGTAAAGAACCAAGCAATACTTGAAGAGCTGGAGAACTTGGCTCGTTTTATGCTAGCTGGCCTGGACTGAGCTCCTGCTCTGCGAGTCTAGCTGCCCACTTGTAGTTTCTTACAGTTTTTATAGGCTTGTAATTTCTTGCCTACATGGCTGTTTGCAGGTAGTCTTTGTGTTTCATGACCATGAAGGGAAAATTTCACTGTGGTTAAACATGTTTACACAAGCGAACATTATGGGTATCAGTTAGGACATTCTACCTTCAGTAAGCAGGACTTGTTGTCTAATTAGACAGCTGGCTGTGCCAGCCAGGGCACAAAAACAGAATTTGGCATACTTATGCTAGAAGTAAGACTTTAATTCATTTGTCTCTGTATCTCTATAACTCTTAGGCCAGACTTGTTATTCAGCTATCAGAGTGTGAGACAGCAATTTGACTAAGTAAGGAACATACTTAAGAAATATACAGCATATATTTCTTTCCGTGTGTGTGTGTGTATGTGCACATGTGTGCACATGTGTGCACACATGCATGAGGCATGCCATAACACACATGCAGAGGTCAGGGGACAACTTGCAGGAGTTCGTTCTCTCCTACCATGTGAGTCCCAAGACTTGAACTTGTCTGTCTTGGCAGAATGCACCTTTACCCACTGAGCCATCTTGCTGACCTTATAGTTTTTTGTTTTGTTTTTTATAGTGCCCATGTGAGACTTTCCTGAGAAGATGTGAACAAATGTCTATGTCACGCTAGATAGGGCATGAATGCATGACCAAAGAAATGGTTTTACCATAGTCCAGCTTGACAAACAAGTTTATCGGAGTGACTTATCAATATATGAGTGAGAGTTACTTGCAAAGTCTGAATGACTCAAAAGCAACTAGCTGCATTAGTAGACATTTATTCTTGGCATGGTTGATAACCCACAAAAGATGCATCCCTGGAGTTCTCTACACAGCTTGTAGGCAGCTAGACAGGTACCAGAGTCTCTCCAGACAGCACAGCTGTCCCAGAGTCTCCTCCCCAGAAGTTGTTTATCTCTTGTATAACCCAGGATCCAAGCTGGCATCCCAGTGCAGCCTACAGGACTCAAGCTGATTTGCCTGCCTGACCCCTGTGCTGCTTTCACAGCTATTTCCAACAGTGAGTTGGAAGGAAGGAAGGAAGGAAGGAAGGAAGGAAGGAAGGAAGGAAGGAAGAAGGAAGGAAGGAAGGAAGGAAGGAAGGAAGGAAGGAAGGAAAGGAAAGGAAAGGAAAGGAACAGGGAAAGAAGGCATTGTTGACTTTCTTAGTTGATCTCCAAAAGGACACTGGTATTCTGTCTTCTCCGTGAAAGTTAGATTCTAGCAAAAGACCCAGAAAGAGCTTACAAATCTCAGCTCCAAGCCAAGAAGGGTTTGTGCCTTTGGCTTGGAAGAAGCAGGGATCCATGGGTGCTGGTTTCTTTATCTGCAGGTGAACGAACAAATGAAGCTAACAGTCTTGGGTCAGGACGCCATCACCGTCACCTTCACCTCCTTGAATGAATCAGTAATACTCAGTGTGTCACCCAAAACCTGTCCCCATGGCACCATGCATGACAAACGGGTAAGGCAAAGTAGATAGATGAGTAGAACAAAGCAGGTGGGGCATCTAGCCCTGACCCAGGGTGTCTCAGCAAAGCTTGCCATGTCATAGCCCAGGGACTTTCCCCCCCACTACCTCCTATGCAAGGCTCTTCCATATCCTCATAGTTAAGCAACTATGAATGGAAAACTCTCAGAAAAAGGTATTGTGTCTAAACTGAGCACACACAGACTGCCNATGCCTCCCTCCCTGCAGAGCATAGTAGAGCAATAGCTAGTGTAAGACCTGCACTGTACTAGTAGGCCAAGTAATCAAGAGATGGCTAAAAGACACAGGGGATGTGCATAGGTGATGGTGAATCTCACACCATTTATACAAGGGACTTGAGCCCCTTCATGTTGAGGTATCTGTGGAGATGCTTACATCTGTGAGAATATAGATCCCACAAGCCAAGAGAGGTGGCTGTATTTCCCGTTATTTATTAAAGGGATAAAATTCCTTTTCAAGTCCAATCTTTCCATTCATTGGTCTGACTGTGGCCTGGGCCAAATCAACATCATGGAAAAGATCAAGCAGATGAAGAAGATGCCATCCCTAAATCTGGAGGTGTCTAAAAGACAACACTTGGAATGGGAAGTAAAATTGGGATAACCGAGAGCTCATGTGAATGAGGCATCCCCTGTTGATGCTTTGCTGGGGTTGGTTCCTAGGACCAGAAGCAGTTTGCCCAGTGCCAGTCCCTGTTTATACCTGTCCACCTGCAGGAATTACAGATAGTATCCTTTTCCCTTTCAATGGTCTTGGCTTGGATGATAAATTCTAAGGACCTGACCAAGAGGCTCTTAAGCTATGGGATATTACCATAGTATTATGCCATAAGCTCTCAGGCTCTCAGAGATAGCTGACTACTCTTGAGTTACACAAAGACATGGGCAGGTACTCATTGTAGATCTGCAATATGTGAAGCAGATGCATGCTGTCCTCAGAAGAAAGCGTCATATCTGCTTTACCCATTGCATTTTCACTCCAGCAGTATTTCTCTTTCACTGATTTATTAAATAATTCAGCAAACATTCATTAACACTTGTAGTGTGCCACAGTAGCTGCTGGAGGTACAGAAATGAAGCCTCTTTCTAGTCTCTAGAACTTTCAGTCTAATGGAAGGGACAAAAGAACACATACCAGTTATGAGTCCAGCCTGGTTAGTGTCATGTGATAGAGGCATATGGGAGCTGCTGAGACATGAGAACAGACAGTGTTCATCAAGACTTTCATGGAAACACCGAAGACACTCAGGTGCCTCTGAGTTCAAGCATATCAGCTTCAAGAACTATAACTATAGTGGGCTTAGGTGCAGTACAGAATAGAGTGCTTAACTAGCACATGGGAGGCTAGTTCCATCCTCAGCAAAAAGAAAGTAAGGGAGGAAGGAATCAAAGATGGCAGGCAGCTAGGCTAGATGAATGAGCTGAGATGAAAACACTTGCATGTTGATGTCCATTTGGTTCCAGGTTCTTGCTCTAATGGTCTTTGTCAAATGCATACTATGTCTGATGATCTCTGAGTGTTTCCTGAGAACCATGACATAAGCAACTTAAAACCATCCCAAAGAGGTGAATGAAATGACTCTCAGGTCTCTGTGTGCATGTGTGCTCTAAGCCTGGGAAAACTACATAATTCAAATGGGATTTTGCCTTACTTTAGTACAACTGTAGTGAGCCAGAATTAGATGCCCAAAGCTGGACTGTTCAATATGCAGACACAAGTAAAAGTCACACAGAGCTGTTGAGCCTTTGAAGACCAATGAGTACAAACTGATCAGAGATCTCAGTAAAAATACATTCGGTGTTTCAAAGACTTAATGGGAAGAGAATGTAAAATTTCTCAGTAACTGCCAATTTTCATAGTGTGTTAAGTAATCATTTTTATATACTGGGTAAAATAAATATATTATTAGAATTAAGTATAACTTTCGGATGTTTTGAATGTGGCTGCTAAGCATTAAACTAGCTCACATTGTAGTNCTACTAGACCATGCTAAATGTCGAGGGTAGCGTCCCCATCAAGGGGCTCACAAAGGCACAGTCTGACAGTGTAGTAGAAGGGTGAAAAGTTATTTAAAATGACACAATAACTCAAAGAATATGACTGTCTTGGGGGCGTTTAACATAAGGATAAACAGGCCGATGCATTAAAGTGGCCTCAGAAAACATGCTGCATTATAGATGACTAACACTGGTGACAGAGAAAGCTGGCTTGCCAAAAAAGCATTGTCTGTAATTGCTTCTATTTAAAAATGCACGGTGTGTTCTATAATGTATATTTATAACTAGATGAACAGAAATAAATGAATAAATGTAATCATTTCCTGTGAGCAACAGGAATTCAAAACTTTGTCCTCAACACCAGGTTCAGCATTTCAAGTTATTTTTGCATGAACTCCACAGACTTAGATAACTGGTCATCTTAGATCCTTAGAATGAACAAAGTTTCAAGAACCAAGAAAACTTTCAGATTATTGGGTCTAGCAAAGAGCCCAGGGTAGGAAGAGACCACAGGGCCTTAGCCCTGGCACTTCTCTGGTTGAGCCCAAGTTTCCCTATCTGGATTGTGATGTGTAAAGGCCAACCTGACTTTAATTGCGTCCTGGGATTTTCACAGTCCTTTCAAACACATTGTGCGTGCTTGTTTGGCTCTGGTTCTGTAAAAATGCATGGCCACCTAGAAAGGCTNGAACTGGGGGAGGGTAGTGTCTCTGTCATTGGGAAGCTTGTTAAATGGTTTCCCCAGACACCCATCCCAGAGAGAGCCACCTATCATAGCGACAGGCAGAATGGCAGTCCCAGCTTTTACAGCCCTGAGGCCTGGCTTCTCACTAAATATTTCTATCTAGGCAGCACTTTGGAAGCGAGGCAATGCTTTGACTTAAATGCTTTATTAGCCCAGAGTGCCGCTTCAGATCCTTTATGGAACCAGGGTGGATATAAATTACAAATAAATAAATAAAATTAGCCCAGAAGCAGTGGCTGGGACTGCTCAGAAGGATGCTTGGACTTTGCTAGTAACTGGGGCCATCCTTGACAGGGTTCTTGCCTACAGAGGAATAAGACCAGCTTAATCCTTGTCCAGAATATCTGTCTACTCCTCATCCCACTCACTCCATCTGAGGCTTAAATTCTACAGAAGAAACTTTCTCATACTTCCACTATTTTAAGAGGGCAATAGAAAAAGCATAGAGCCTGCTCTTTAGAGCCAGCCAAGATAAGGGATAAAGGAAGTGAAAAAACGAACAAAACCCAGGCAAACATGATGGGAATGGTAGCTGTGGACATTTAGTAGAGAGCAAGAGCCATTGGCTGAGGAAACAAGGGAAGGCTTCCTGGGGAAAAGACTGACTGCAGTGAGCTCTGAATTCTGAGCGTGGTTTTGCATTACCATGAAGGCACTTGGCTATGCAGAGCAGCTTCCTCAGAAAACGAGACTGGCACTCAGAAGCTTACTGAAAATGACTGCTTTGAGGATTAGAGAAGAGAGAGGTTGAACTTCAGGGGGGCTGAAGCAAAGGCCTCTGGGATACCACAAGGAGTCCAGATAACCCATCAGAGTAATCCCAATTCCAGGTGAAAGGCCAGGGCCTTTGTGCTGTGGATGACCCACTGGTCTCTGTAACCTTGGCCAAGCATGGCTCTTCAGCTAGGAGTTGTCCACAATCAGTCCTCTGGTAGCTGGCTGGGTAGAAGGATTCTAAATGATGCAGATGCACTACAGGAGAGACTGGCAGTGGACACTCCAGAGGAGCCTCTCTGCATCCATCATTCAGAAAGCAAAAACATTTACTGAGCACCTTCTCATGAAATCAGAGGACACCAAGGCACAGTCCTCTCCTCCCAGAAATTTAGGGGGATAGAACAAATGCACCCAATTGCTTAGTTAAGTGCTAACTTGTCTTGAGGTCACATAGCACAGTGGAAGTCAAGGCAAGGGGTAGTACTACACAGTGGAATCAGAGAAGCCCTCACAATGGGAGAATCTGAGTCAGATCTGGTCCTAACTCAGAAAGGACTGGGCCAAGAGGAACAGAGAGGTATTCTAGGCAGCAGGAATAGCCACATAGCCTTCAGAGCAGAGTCAGTTCTGCTGAACAGGCAGACAGCTCCCTGGAGGCAGGTGACCACCACCTCCAACCCCTTTGCCTTCTTCCAGCCAGTTCGCAGAATCAGTACCATGGACGACAAGATGTTAAAGATAAACAGAGCCTTGGTTGAGATCAAGAAGCGGTTTCAGAAGACTGTGACTCAGTTTATGAACTCTGTGTTGCTGGCATCAGGTAAGGGCAGAAAGGTGCATAGGCCTACTAGAAGGCCTATTAAATCTTGGCTCACATGTCTCAAAGTTTAGTCTTTTCACCTCTGAGCTTCAGCCTCCTGAGAGGTAGGGGCACCCAATATTTTCTAAGGGGATTGCCTAAGAATACACAGCTGGGACTAGTGGACTGAGATGGCTGTAATTTCTGAACTTTCCCCCTATGTGTCTCCCCTTTAGCGTCTTCATTCAATTATGTTACTTCCCTATCACTTATAGACTTTGTGCATCCCTCTGGGCCCTTTCTGCTTTGTCCCTTGTACCATCTGTCATCCTTTTTAACTGGCATTTGCTCCTCTCTCTTCTGTGGATGATCTCAGAAGAAGAGAAAAATCCAGTCACTTCACAAAACTGTCCCTACTAGAGACAGAACATTCTTTGGCCTAGTGTGAGAGGCTTCAGGAGCCTTTCATGTCTGTGTTCTCTGCTCTGCTGATAGCCCTTGGAAACAAGGTACTACCAAATCCTACTCTGTTACCTCCTGACTGGGTCTGCAGCCATTCTACCCACACAGCTTCTTCAAGGACTCTCTCCTGGGCAGGAGGCCTAGTTCAATTGTGCCCTTCCTTTGTGAGCCTTCCTTGACTTCCCTCACAAAGTGGGGCTCCCCCTCTCATTCTGATGGTTCCCATGGCTGTTCTGATGGTTCTCAACAATACTCTAGTTATAAATCTTGTTACCAGGGCTGGAGAGATGGCTTAGCAGTTAAGAGCACTGACTGCTCTTCTAGAGGACCCAGGTTCAATTCCTAGCACCCACATGGCAACTCACAACTGTCTTTAACTCTAGTTCCAGGGGATCTGACACCTTCACACCAATACACATAAAATAAATTTAAANAAATTATATATTTAAAAAATCTTGTTACCTAGCCTTGTGAATATTTATCTCCTTGTCTGCCCATCCCCTCTGTTCTCAACAGCAAAGGGCCTGTCTTGGGTTATCTTTATGTCTGGCATCATCATTCAGTAAATACTTGCTAGGTGAATGAAGGAGCAATAGGTCTCTGGCCTCAGAAATTACTACTGGACTAAGTAGAAAAAGCAGGGCAAAAAAACCCCAAAAATACCACAACACAACTAAGAAGAGGATGAAATCAGCCTCAGTATAGAGACCTGAGGGACAGTATTCTCAGCTAAGGGAACACATGGTGTACTTAACCTCACTGTTGAGTGCTNTGAAGAACACAGAGCTGAGTGAAATACAGGGCATCTGGGAAAAGTAAAACTGAAGCCAGGTCTTGCAGAACAAGTAGAAATGAGTTGTGTTTATTTGTGCTGACCACTGACTGGGGCAGATGCAGAGCAAGGCAGACTGGACAGGAGCCAGCGAGGGGTCATTGAGCATGAGCTAAAGTAGACTCCTACCAATGGTCCAATTGGTAGGAGCCAAGAAGCAGGGGCAGAGGTGACCTGGTGGTAGTTTGGGAAAGTGACAACAGCATTCCTGTTGACAGGTCTGTTCACCATAGAGTATCCCACCATGAAGGAAGACACAGAAGTTAGTCGGGTCAAGTTGAAATCTGGGACTTATCCTGATCGGAGCCATAAGTCAAATCAAGGAGAAACCCTTGTGCGATCCCAGTCAGCCCGACCAGATTCCTTAATTGAAGACAAGGAGAAGGAGGAGCCTATAAATACACTCAAGATCACTGCTCGAAAGAAGAGCAACAAAGTCCAGGCCAAAGTCACACCAAGGTTGGCTTAATCCTTCATTTCTTCTTTAGAGCCAAGGGATGTGATGGGCTGTACAAATGCAGTGAGAACCACACAAGCCCCCCTGTTTGCAGCTCCCACACGAGGGGTGGAGAAGGATAGGAGACACACATGTATTTAAATGGTATCTTTTATTTTTTAAACATTTCTTGTTATGTATGTGCATGCATATGGGTGTACACATGCCATGGGGTACATGTGGAGATCAGAGGGCACATGTCAGCTTTCTCCTCCCACGATGTGGGTTCCAGAGATTGAACTTGAGTTGTCAGCCACAAGCATCTTTACCTGATAAGCCATCTCACTGGCCCAAAAATGATGTCATTTCAGATGGCCGTGGAGCTAATAAGAAAAGGTTTCAGAATAGTGTGGCATAATAGGAACTGGTCACGGGCCAAATCTAGCCTGGCTGACTAATTTTTATCAATTTTTAAAAGCTTTGGGGGAAACCAAAAGAAGGCTATTTTATGACATATGAAATGAGAGGAAGCTCATCAGTATTCATTGATGATATTCTATTGGAGCATAACTACATCCACCATTTTCCTCCATCTATAGCAGCTTCCCCATACCATGGAAATGTTGAGTCCTCATGACAGAACTCATCAGGCCTCTCAAGGGTGGGATACTTACTTTCTAGCCCACTGTAGAAAGGACTAGGCCATTCATGCAACAGAGTGACTGTGGAGTAGACTGACTGNCAAGGCTGCCTTCAATCAGAGGGCCAGGAAAGCTGTTCTGAAGTGACATAGAAATGGAGAGGTGAAGGATGAGAAGTAAGCAGCCCAAACAGATGTGAGAAAGGAACGTCACAGAGCCTCAGGAGACAAGAACAAGCTTGGCATGTGTGAGAGCTAGTAAGAGCAGTGCAGCTGGGATGTCACAAAGGAGGCCATGGGGCTGGCAAGATGGCTCAACAAGTAGACAGACTTGTTGCCAAGCCCAACATCATGAGTTTGATCCCTGAAACCCACTGGCAGGAGAGAACTGACTCCTAAAAGTTTACTCTGACCTTCACACATGTGCTATGGCACACATACACATGTACACACACACACACACACACACACACACACACACACACACGCACACACGATCAATGTCATTTTTAAAAATCTTTTTTAAAGAATAAATCCATGATTTGTTGAGAACGCAGGAGCAAGTGGTTGGTTGATAAGCCACCTTGCTATGCTAGAGATGCCATCCCATATGTGGAAGTGGAAGCTCATCAGATTTGTGTTGTTTTAAAAATCTTAAAATAGGTTTATTTTGGGGCTGGTGAGATGCCTCAGTGGGTAAAGAGCCTTGTTATCAAATCTGATGACCTGAGTTCAATCCCTAGGAACTTACATGGTAGAAGAAGAGAACTGAGTCCCACAAGTTGTCCTCCGACCTCCACATGCATGTGTACCATGGCACATGCATGTCCATAAAATAAGTAGGTAAGTATAATTTAAAGCATGTATTTTAAAGTGTGAAACTTGCACAAAAGAATAAGGAAATTCTACTTGCATGGGTTAAGTGCACAGACCCTGTAGCTACCGAGTCAGGAACAGACCCTTACCCACTTCCTGAAAGTCCCTCTATGCTAATCCAGTCTTTGACTCCTTCCTCCCTGGGCCAAACACTGTGAACACCACAGACTGGCTTCTGTTCTAACTTTATTTGAATGGATGTATGTGGTTTGTTTTCTTGGTGTGTGACTTTTTTCATTCAGAGTTATGATTTGAGATTTATCTATGTCCTATGCCCAGCACCCATTTGTTCTTTCTTATCACTAGAGAACAATTTATTTTGTGATCATGCCACAAACCATGCATTCTAATGATATAGGTGTTTGGTTGTTCATGGTTTTTGTGCTGCAAAATTGTGCTGCTGTTGGCATTTGTCTTTTATGTGATCAGCAAATGCTAAGGTGTAAAAGTGCTGAACCAGAGTATGTATAGATCTGCTCAGCTTCCTGTGTAGATTGTTGGTCTTCTCCAGTGGTTCTAGCAAGCTCAGCTCCCAGAATCAGTGTATGAGGGCTCCAGTCTCTCTACATTCTTACCAGTTGCTCTTCTCTCTCTTAAAAAAAAAAGTAGAGTATGGTGTGTGTGTGTGTGTGTGTGTCTGTGTGCCTGTGTGTATCTGTGTGTGGTGGCATATGCATACTTGTGGGGAGGCATTGAATGTCCTATCATGGAATACTCTATCATTCTCTGCCTTATTTCTTTGGAACAGGGTTTTTCACTGAGCTTAGAGTTCATTTGGCATTCAGCAAGCCCCAGCAATCCTGTCTCCATCCCCTCATAGCCTGTGGCCATGACTTGCTTTTTATTTAGATGCTGGGGATTTTAACTCAGGTCTTCATGCTTGTGCAACAAACACTTTTACTTACTGAACTATCTCCCCAACCCCTACATTATGTTTCATGCTGCATCTATTTTCAGATAATTTTGTATAAGGTACAGTGTATGAGTTGAAATTGGTTTGTTTTACACATGGCTATATATTTGTTTCCATAACATTTAAAAAAATAAATTCTTTTCTTCATTAACTTGTCATATTTGTGTGGGTCTCTTTCTGTACTGTTTTGTTAATATGATTACATGACTTTCAAATATTGAAGCATCCTTGCATTTTTGGATAAACTTCACTCAATTATAAAGTTTTCTTCCCTGTNTTTCTAGGTACAACTTGCTAAGATTTTGTTGAAGCTTTTGCATATATATTTATGAGGGTTATTTATGAATAGTTTTTCTTTTCTGGTAATGTTATTGTCTGACTTATCAAAGCAATACTGGCTTAATAAAATTAATTGGGAAGTGTATTTCCTTTATTTGTGTTGAATTCAGGTCTTTTCCTTTAAATGTTTGTTAAGATTTACCATGAAACCGTCTTACTGAGAGTCTCCTTTGTAGGGAAGTTTTTAAAAACAAAATTGCTTTTATAAATGTAGAGCTAGTTAGGCCACTTGTTTTTTCTTGAATGAATTTGTTTAGTAATTCACACCTTTAAGGGAATTGGTCATCCAAGTTGCTGGATTTATAGATGTGGAGTTGTTCCTAGTTTTCCCTGGGGACCTTCTTTTTGAAAACTTTTTATGTTTATTTGATGTTTGTGCATACCAGGGGAGGGTCAGAGGTCAGGTAGGTTCTTGCTGAGGTAGGCTCTGTCTTTCCTCCATGTGGGTGGGTGGGTCTCAGGGATCGAACTCAGGTTGTTAAGCTTCTGGCAAGTGCCTTTACTGGCTGAGCCCTATATGACCTTCTTAGTGTCTGTAGGATCTCTAGTGGTATCTCACTTCTGCCACTCTTTGCTTCGTGTATTTAGGACTCACTATTCAATGCATACAGATATAATCACTGTGTTTCTACATGGAATAACTTCTCTCCATTATCATGTTTTCCTTTTCTTTAATATCAATTTTTAGTTTATTATTTATGTATTGCATGTGTGCATGTATGTGCACATGAGTGCAGGTGCTTGTGGAGGCAAGAAGAAGGGTGTCATGATTGGATGGCCAATCCTCTTAAAGATGTGAATCTCCTGGAACCACCCAGGATGACTGCTGGGAACCAAGCTTGGGTCCTCAGCAAGAGCAGTTTGTACTCTTAACTACAGAGTGATTTCTCTAGTCCTAGCCTATAATGATCTTTTACTTACTTTTTTCTGGTATTAGTGTAACTACTCCTGATTTCTTATAAATATTATTTGCATCAACTTAATTATATATTTTAATCTAAAATGCATCTCTTATGGAGAACATGTATTAGAGCATAGATCATGGTGTTATTAATATTTCTATNTATTATTTGTTTATTTGCTGTCAACCTTGTCTCTAAATGTGATGGGTTGCTTCTCTCCTTTTCCTCTCAAGGTTCTCTTTGTGTGTGTGTGTGTGGTCATGTTATTGTTGTTGTTTTGTTCTTTGAAACAGGGTCTCAGAATGTAGCCCAGGCTGGCCTGAAACTGCTTAATTCTCTTATTTTAGCCTCTTGAATACTGGGTTTGCAGTACCACCATACACACTTGCCTGTCTCTTGACAGTTTTAATTGTCTGTGAAGAGTCCGATATACTAATCTTACTAATCTTACTATCTTCATGTTGCTGGCTCCTCTGTTGGCTGCTGACAGTCACTGTTGAATTTTTCATTTCAGCCATTGTGTATTCAGTTCTAGTTTTCTTTTGTTATATTTTATAATTTCTGTCTCTATTGATTTCCTTTGTTTGACGAGACACTGTTCTTCTAGTGGTAGTTGTTCTCTGGTTTGCTTTGAGTGTATCTAAAAGCTGACGTAAGCCCCTTTTCTGGGAAGTCTAATATCTAAGTTTCCTAAGGAGCAATTTCTTTGTATATTCCTTATAACCTTTTCTTGAAAATTGATCATTTTAAATATAGTCACTGAGGAAGACCAACCCTTTTTCTCCAGGGTTCCTTGTGCTAGACTTGTTTGTTTAGTAACTTTTACAAACCCTTTTTGCCAGGGCAGTGTTCTTTATTGAGCACAGTTACTGAGGTCTCAGCTCAGTCAGTCTGTTTTTCAGCTAGTGATTTAACATGACAGCCCATGAAGCTAAAGCCCAGAAAATTGCTGCTGTTGACGATGGCTCTGTGTGGGGGCATTACTCATTTGAACCTTTGCCCAGGCCATCCACAGCTGTGTATCGACTTTATCACTCTATACTTGCATAGCTCCAGAGATGAAAGATGAGGATGTTCTTGGGCCTTTTCCCAACCTGACATCTAGATCCTTCACTGTCCTTGAGAGAGTTTAAAGCCTCCATTTTGCCATCTACCTACCTCCTTCCCTCATCTTTTTTTTTTTCCTTGCTGGAGCTTTTTTTTTTTAATCTATGCCCATGTGTTTTCCTTTACACAGACGTCATATCTGATATTTTTGCCTTTGTGTGTATTCTAGTTAGCTCTCACTGTTGCTGTAATAAGCACTGACCAAAATAAAATTGGAGGAGTGTCTTAGTTAGAGTTTCTATTGTTGTAAAGAGACACCATGACCATGGCAATTCTTATAAAGGAAAACATTTAATTGGGTGGCTTAGAGTTTCAGAAGTTTAGTCCATTATCATCATGGCAGGACATGGCGGCATGCAGGCAGACATGGCACTGGAGAAGGAGCTGAGAGTCCTACATCTTGATCCACAGGCAACAGGAAGTGAACTGTGTACCACACTGAGTGTAGCTTGAGCATAGGAGACCTCAAAGCACACTCCCCCACACACATAGTGACATACTTTCTCCGACAAGGCCACACCTACTCCAACAAAGCCACACCTCCTAATAGTGCCACTCCATGTGGAGGCCATTTTCCTTCAAACCACCACAGGGAGGAAAGGATTTATTTGGCATACAGGTTATAGTTTATCTCTGAGGGAAGACAGGAACAGAAGTAGAGACCATGGAAGGACACTACTTACTGGCTTGTTTCCCCCGGCTTGTTCAGCTCCCTTTCTTAGACAGCCCAAGTCCACTTGCCTAGAGATGGCACCAGTCACCCTGGGCTGGGCTGTCCTACATCAATTAACAATTAAGAAGAAACCCCCCACAGACATGCCCAGGCCATTCTGATGGAGGAAATTTCTTATCTGAGGCCTTCTCTTCCCTGGTATTGACAGATGAAACTGACTGTGACAAGGGCTTTAGCAAATGTTTGCTGGGGCTGTTCCAGGCAGGTCCTGAGCTAATAATGCCTTAGGGAACCCAGGCGGGTCAGCCACCCAGCCACAAGTCTGTGAGCCTGAGTCCACATTGCCCACCTCATAATAGCACACAAGCTAGGAATAGGAGTGCCAGAGAAGAAAGTTAAAATGCCAGCTTCCTTGCCTAAAAGCTTGGCAGTTTCTGGTTCCTGAGCTTTGCTAAGGTTAGTTTTGATTGGTTTTTTGTCAGCTTGTCTGCCTGTCTGCCCAGTCTCCCTCCGTCCCTTCCTTTCTCCCTCTCCCCAACTTTGTTGCCAATTCTAATGGAAGAATAGTTTTGGTGTTCCTACCCTGCTATTTTTGTTGACTTCCCTGTTTCCAAAATTTTAAGAACTCATTCTGAATCCTTGTAGGTAAGTCAATTGTTCACTACTTTGTCCTCATTTCATCAGATGTGTGTGTGTGTGTGTTGTGTGTGTGTGTGTTATATGTGTGTGTGTTATGTGTGTGTGTTATGTGTGTGTGTNNTGTGTGTGTGTTGTGTGTGTGTTATGTGTGTGTATGTGTGTTGTGTGTGTATGTTATGTGTGTGTGTTGTGTGTGTGTTATGTGTGTTGTGTGTTATGTGTGTGTATGTGTATGTGTGTGTGTGTGTACTTATCCTTGAGTGTGCATATGGA
The DNA here is from genome assembly GCA_001675575.1 of Neotoma lepida. Taxonomy (NCBI): domain Eukaryota; kingdom Metazoa; phylum Chordata; class Mammalia; order Rodentia; family Cricetidae; genus Neotoma; species Neotoma lepida. Next base: position 232,865 of record LZPO01055088.1, on the reverse strand, counting down.
GGCCAGTGCAAATTGACTTCAGTGTCTTNCTCTATCATTGTCCACCTTACTTTCTGAGAAAAGAGCTCTCACTAAACTTGGAACTTGTAGTCCAGCTAGACTAGCTGGCANCAAGCCCCTGGGATCTGTCTGTCTTCACCCACCTCCAGCACTAGAGTTAGATATGTATGTGCCCCACCATGCCCAGCTTTTTCCATGTGTGCTGGGAACCCAAACGCAGGTGTTGTACTTGCACAGTGAGCACTTCACTCACTGAGTCATCTGTCCAGCCCCAAATGTTGACTTTTCTAATCCACTCCTGTCTCTTTACATAGCAGCCTACTGCTCACTATAGCTGGGCTAGGAGTTCCTGCCTCAGTTTCTCCTTTGCATTTTGCACTTTTACCTCAGAGGTCTTTTCCGTTTGCTTCATTTGCTTTGTTCGATCATTTGAAACAGGGTTTCTAGCCCAGGTTAGTCTAGAACTTCCTATGTAGTTTAGGATGATCTTAAACTTCTGGTCCTCCTGCCTCTACCTCCAAGAACTNGGATTACAAGTCTGTGTCACCATACCCAGTTTAAGTTCAGGACTTTTGAATCAGTTGCAAAAGACTTCCTTGCCCCAAAATTACAGAATAATTTGCTCTATTTGCCACTATTACAAATTGTAGGAAATTGTCAAGTCAAATCTCCCACATTAAAAGCCTTAATCACTTTGAATATNCTCTGATATAAATCATGATAAATAGATTCAACATTCCCCATAGATGTTTAGGTTCTTAAACAAGAGATACTCTACTTTATTTTTATTATTTATTTGATGTTATGAATCAAAAATCCAGGACCTCATGTACATTAAATGTGTGCTCCATCACTGTGCTCCACTGCTCTTCCCCAAACAGATTCCCTTGCTAGCTTTGCTCAGCAAGTATTTACCAGCATTAAATTTCCTCTGAAGAATTATGAATTGTAAAGCTAGCTATGGTAGTGTATGGATACAATCCCAGCACAAAGGAGGCAGAGGCAGGAGGATTACCATGAGTTCAAAGCCAATCTAGGATACCTGGCAAGACTATGTTAGAAAAATAAAATAAGTCAGGATATCCTGGGCTGTTACACAGAGAAACTCTGTCTCAACAAACAAACAAAGAAGTGGCTGGAGAGATGGCTCATCAGTTAAGAGTACTTGTTGCTCTTACAGAGGACGCAGGTTCGATTCCCAGCACTCTCATGGTAGTTTGCATCATCTGTAACTCCAGTTCCAGGTTATCCANTGGCCTCTTCTGTGTACTGTACACACACTTACATGCAGGCAAAACACACTTAAAATAAAATGAATATATATAAAACGAACTAACTAGACAACGAATGATAAATCATGGGCATTGCTCTTATTTTAGGATGACTTGGTCCTAACCTGAGGCCTTGCTAATTCAAAGGCTTCATTGAGCTTGGGCAACTCATACACCTCATAGGAGAGACTTCTGCATTTTGACCTGTAAATGGTAATAACAGTTTCTGNCCNGCCTATTCTGTGGGGTTTCTACAAAATTAACTAAGGAAATGCCTATGCAAGGGCCAGAGATCCTGTAAAATATTAAACATGTAAAACAGCAGTGATGCAAAGAGTAAAAAAAAAGGAATACTTTCCATCTAATGGTGCTTATTTAGACTGAGCACCATGGCCCTGCAGAGTGTCAGCACATAGCAGGTAGGTGATAAATGCTGGAGTGTTGACCAAATCTCTATTGCATCTTTGATTTGCCAAGTGCTCTTATTGTGTTCCACCAATCAAAACACTGCACGTAGCTAATCTCTTGGGACCTGTAGTGGGATAGAAAAGTATAATAATAAAAATAAAGGGAATAAATAGTATGTTAAACAGTAAGCAATGCTTGAGAGAAAGAAAAAATAGACAAGAAAGAGTGTTGAGGTAGAAACATTCAGTGGGATGCTTAGAAAGTCACCAGGAAGGTGACATTCCAACAGATGTAAAGGTGGTGAGAGANAAGGCTTGTGGCTCTGGGGAACAAACAATGGCATAAGCAGAAGTCAGTGTAGCCATGTGAGAGTGCTGGGGAGCACGGTGAGTACTGGGGAGCACGGTGAGTACTGGGGAGCACGGTGAGTACTGGGGAGCATGGTGAGAGT